>JAGQAX010000014.1:7554849-7942349 GCA_019142605.1 Cephalopholis sonnerati | reverse complement strand
TATAAGGTTATTGTCCACCAACGATTCTTGGGGACTTTGGTGCCATGCCGCTGCCGCCAGTGAGATTTAAAAATCCGGCAATGAGGGTGGGTGGGTGGGCAGATGGGCAGGTGTGAGATTTGTGAAGAGCACCATAACAAAACACCAACGACACATCACTGACAGTATGATTATAACATCTAAAACACAAGTTTCGCAAACAGTGGTTTCTGTGAGATGAGAAATACTAATAACATTAGGGCACAGTCACACACAAGCGTCATTGACACTGGCAAATACCCGCCTCCCCTTCCATTTAATGTGAGCAAAGGGGCAAATAAAACAGTTGCTTCCATTTTCATCACGTAGAGTTCAACTTTGACCAACAAAGTTGCAGCCTTAACCAATAGCAATAGAAGTGTCTGTGATTGAGTCTGTGCCTGGCATTGATTGTTGCCATGTTTAACCAGCTGATATTGTATGATACTGGCCATGAAAGAGAAAGCTAGCTTTTCCTGTCCATCACATCAAGCTCTGCCCACATTAAGCACAAATATCACCTCAGCAGACAATACTCTCCCGCCCGCATTCTCTCATGTGTGACCCGTGCATCGATAGTGAGTTTAGTGTGTCTTTTCAGATTTAAATCCATCAAAGAAGCACGACGGTGCCTCACAACATCACTGGCATATGGTATACTTGTATGATCTTTTAACAGTAAACAACACAACTTAAAAACTGCTTGTCATGATCACAGCCAATATGAAGTCTGATTTTGCAAAAAGAACTTCCATCATGCTGCTTCTCTTCTTATCAAGGTCCTTTTCTTTGCAGCTGTGGTGGCCTCTTTTCACTGCCATCATCATTAAAGCTCATTTTGTCTTAACAAAGACAGAAACAACAGTTAAATAACTTGATGAAATGAGGGACGAGAGGCGACTGAGGGCATGGAGATGGGGTCTGAATGATTATGAATAAACATGCTGAATGAAAAGCACATTAAACTCATCTCCCGCAAGTCCAGATGCATCAAGAAACAAGAAACAGGGGAAAATTGTGACCACCGGCTGATGAGCAGAGCAGTGCAGAAAACCACAAATGTGGACTAAAATCAATTTAGTTTTTGATAAATGTCCTAATGCTGATAAAATACAATCATGCACCCCATCTTCCCTCTAGGCATAATCACTGCAAAAACACATTGGACTGTCAGGGGAGATTCATGTGGATATCCTCTTGCACGTAATGAATGAATGATTAAATATACATAAAGAGAAATGAACGTACAACATAATGGATGACTGAATGTATGCCCAAATGATGTCTGGATGGGTGAATGGAGGCGTGCTTGCCTTGCTTGCATGGATGAAGGAAATGAAAAGTAATTTGAAAGAGACCTCAACCCCCCCAAAAAACAACCAGCGCCTCCCTCTAACAGCCGCTGGCGTCCTTATCCGACCTGGATTCAAACCCTTACACGCATCATAAAGACAAAAACATGCCCTGACTTAAAGCCACAGGCCACAGACCTTAAAGGAGGCTTCATAAAATGTTAATTAGTGGGCATGCTGGGGATATGGAGGAGGCAGAGGGGGAAGACATGCTCGCCAAGGCTTCAAAACCCTTAAAAATGAAAGTGAGGTGCAAAAAATAGCACAGTGAGAGGAGCACATGCAGTGATTTTGGCAACGCTAGTTGCCAGTTTTGTCAGGACAGAAAACGTGCCGAGACGCAACTCCAACATGCTGCAGCCGTCCTGGAAAAGCCACGTAACTGCATGCAAATACTTTGCAAATGAAACGTATCTGCAGCAGCTGATTAGAGTGATTAGAAGCAGAGAGAGCACTGATCAGAGAAATTAGCTGCTGTAGCGTTTGGAGTGCAAAGCTGCTTCCTCTTGATCACTTCAGTGGCACTTCAGATCTTAAGAAACTGCCTACACTTCACTGTAAGGTCTCCAATAGCAAGCGCTCTCCACATACATTTTTGGGAGATGTGTCAACATCAGACAGCTGTAGGTAAATCTCAACGTCCCGTGGTGGTAAATGAAATGTGAGTGCATCCAGAGACAAGACTTCAGAGAGTCATAAAATCTGTCAGAGATTTAATGAAATTGAATTTCATCAACAGTTAGCAAAGCTCATTCACAGTTTCTCAGTGATATTAACATTTACTCTATGAGTGAGAGTGAGTGTGACCTTGTATTTCTATCTTTGTGAGGACCAATTTGACTTGAGGACATGCTTTTGTAAAATGAGAACATTGTGTACCATTCGGACAGTTTGAGGGGTAAAACTTGGTTTCAGAGCTGTTTAGGTAAAGGTCAGTGTGAGACTTGAAGTTATGCTGATGAGGTTTAGAGGCTAGGGAATGTATTGTACTGTACCAATGAGTGTCCTAACAAGTATGGAAGTACAGGTGTACATGTGTATGTCTAGGTCTTTCTTAACAAGTACTGGCTCTCCTAATCTGGCTTGCTCTTCTTGCTGTATGACAGGGAAAGACCAGTATTTACCACCCAGTAGCTGACTTCCAGAGACAAATCAGTGGCAGTGATTTTTCCCTCACTGATATTTTATGTAAAGAACAGGTGCTTGTGTTGAAAAAAAAAACCCCAAGAGATGATGTGTGTGATATAAAATGCCATAGTTGCTCATTTAAATTTAACTTAAGGGGAGTCTTAGAAAGCACATTGTCATTTACCTGATCTTCTTGATTGCTAATTTTCTCTTCAAAGATGTACATTTTTAAACAAAACCTTTAAAGAAATGTCAAGAAATGAGACACACACATACTTTATGTGAAAGCAAATTACAGAGCACATTAAGAAATATTTGTGATCAATGTCTCAACTTTTTGAAATTTTTAACTAAAATGACTTATTCATTTAAAATTCAGGTTCTTTGCCTTCACTTAGAAAAAAAAATATTCACTTAATCATTCACTTGCATTTTTTTTTAACAATTCAATTGCTTAATAATCCATGTAGAGGTGAAAAGAAGTTATTGCTTTTACTGTGGTTGTCTGGGAGTAATGTATCAGTTTCAAGAAAAAACCAAGGGGAAAAGCAGACAATGGCAGACTATCTGCAGACACTGACCTTCAGTGAGCGTCTATAGCAACTTAAATTCAGCCAGCACAAACCCCAGCACCAGGGGTCTGATCCTAGACCACCCTGACTCTCTGCTGGATCAACAAACTTCCTGTTGCTACTGTTGTTAGACCACAAGCCCCGCTAAGGGTTGGATTAGCTGGATTCGAATTGCTACGGTCTAGAGATGGGCAATATCTAGATATTATATCAACATCTTGATTTAAGATTAGATATAGTCTTAGATATTGGATATGTGTTGTCTTTTCTTGGTTTTAAAGGACGCATTACACTAACATGATGTAAGTATCTGAACTGACAGGCTGTTCTACATTTGCCTTTACCCACTTAGTCATTAGCATTAATATTTTGTAAAAGCATCAATCGTCAAGCTAGCAATACTGTCTTAATATTGATATCAAGGTATTTTGTAAAAAAATATTGTGATATTTGATTTTCTCCATATCACCCAGTGCAACTACAGCTACTACTAAAGGTCCATCTCCAGAGCTTCCGCCTGCTATCCTCTCGTGGTGGGGAAGGAGGCTGAGGTACCACATGGTGGCGAATCACTGCACTGCATGCAGCTCTACAATGGAATGATATTTTATCCATTTTAAATAGTAGAGAGTGTAGAAAATCAATAAGGGGCAATCAATGTTGATATTGTGGCAGTGCCACAAATATACTGTGTCATTGTATAGGAAACACTGCAATACATGTACATTTTAGGATGCTTTCACACCTGTCTTGTTTGGTTCGGTTAAATCAAACTCAAGTTCGTTTACCCCCAAGGTGTGATGCGTTTGTGGTGTTCCGACTTCGATCTGAACCAACTGCAGTCGCATTACACATTGTTTGGGTTAAACATGAGCATGTTACAGTCCTGGAGGATTATTAATGTGCGCCTCCTCCTGTACTGCCTTAATATGCACATTCAGCACACCCAATGCATCAAAACATTGTTTTCTAGTTGGAGCCGCGCCTCGTTTTCAAACTGTATGGTTTGTCTAAAATGAACAATGACAGCAATATAGTACACAATGACCAGCGCTAAAATCAACCTGTGTAGTTGTCCCTCTACTGTGACATTAGAAAATGCTACATTTATCTTACAAGTGTACTCTTCTTCAGTGTTTTGTTTACTTCCTGGATTTTCCCGCATGGAAATTCTGACCAATCAAGAGCAGCTTTCCCATGCAAGGCATTTTATCTGGTCCGTTTGTAAATGCTCTAGGCAATGATGCAACTTTGTAGTAAATTAGTCCCTGATTCAGACCAAAGTAAGACAACTCTAGGTCTGAAAGAGCCCTTATTTATCATTTCTGTATGCAGCATATGATGTTGCTGAAATAAATGTCACACAGACTGACTGACATATGATGTGCACTGTTTTGAAAATATACCTCATTATCCACAGTCTCTAGAAGTTTATGATTCAACCTTTCTCCATGGACTGTATGAAAATAATGGACCTAGCCACCATATTGGTTTTTTGAAGCCAGAAGTTACTATATTTGTACAAGAGTGTGGAGCTGTGGAGCGGGGGATGGACCTGACTGTGGTGACACCTTTCAGAGGGCCTGTCTCTCAATGCAGCAACGTCCTTAATTATGCACAACTACAGTTACAGTTGTCTTGAATGGGGAAATAAGCTATAGACACCAAAACTGTTTTTTGTACCAGGCTGTAAACATGTTTATTTCTGCTGTGAAACTGAGCATTTTAACCTAGAGGTTTTTGAGATCTATTGGAGCCAGCCTCAAGTGGCCATTAGAGGAACTGCAGTTTTCAGCACTTCCATGTTGGCTTCTTATTTTAGCCCCAGATATTGCTTGATTGTTTCCTATGGTATAGTGGTGAAAGAAATAGACAAAAATCACAATAAATTGTAATATCAATCACAATACTGGTGGAATCACAATACTTAAAACTGCAATACATATTTAATTTGCACCCAAGTATTGTGACAGTATTGAATGGGGGGATAAGCATATTGTCACAGTCCTGATAACCAGAGGGAGCTCCTGAACCATTTTATGACCTGGATGATGTCCATATTATCATCGAATCTTTATGGTGACATAATCTGTTGTCTCTTATAACATTTTTAAGGGATGTTGAGATAACGCAAGATTGTGTTTAACTGATGTATATCCACATATTTAGATCTAAGATGGAAGTCAACAGGATAAAGACAAATGGACGGACATCTCCTGTGTGTGGAGTAAAAGCAGAGACAAGAGGACAGATCTCTGTTGGGAGCTGCTCACCATGCTGTTAATTACGATGTAGTACAAACTAACACAGCTGCTACATTGTTAAATTGAGGCAATGAATTATAGGGAACATTTGAGTGTGGACTTATTAATCTCAGTGGACCAGTTTATTATTTTCTGTCCATGATTTTATCAGTTAATGGATTGATCAGCTCAGTGCTGCGTTTGTGTGTGTTTGATACTCACATGTTGTCTGCTGGCTGGTCATGGGGTCGCTGGCCTCTTCTCCATACATGGCGTAAACTGTCACTGTGTACTCGGTGTCAGGAGTCAATCCCTCCAGCTCCACCTCGTTCACCGAGCCCTCCACCTTCACCTGCACACAAACACACACACACAGCATGAAGGTATGTGCCTTTAGCAGAGAGAGGATGCAGTGTTTCCTTATCTCTCTTTTCACCATCTTATCTTGTCTCTCACCCATCTGTCCCTTTATCTATCGTATCATCTACCGTTGAGCTCATCTGCTCTTCCATCATCCCTCCATCAATGCACACTCCTGTCCAGACAAGCAGGGAATCAAACTGTGATTACATAAGATGAGTTCTGAATGTGGCTGTGCCCTTTTGTATTCTCATACTGTCAGCAGGTGGGACCACTCAGGCTCCTCAAAACTATGTGCCCCGTGATCTAACCTGTGACATATGCGATCAAACTCCAGGTGTCTAAAGAACCTTAATCTACCATTTCAAAGCTGCATTACATTTTCTAGTCAATTTCCATCATTGTTTGTCATTTTGAAAGATGCTTTATAAATCAGTTATATTTATTCTCATTATTAAATTTAGCCTTGTTACACAGCGTATTTTAATTATAAATGCCTCTCTCTCTATCTGTAAGCTGATACTTGTCATGCAGAGGTAAATGATTTCTAACAAACTGATCACAGTCTGATGCCAGATCAGAGATTGGTTCAGTTTCCAGCAGGATGATTAACTCCACTGTAATACAGCTGCTAACAAACGATGGCCACAAACCCAGAACTTTACCATCTCTTACCTTCTGCCAAACACAAAACGGATGTTTAAAAAAAATCTGGCAGAACAGAGGCCCTGACAAATGTTTGTCCATCTGCTCTTCTTCTCTGATCATTCCATGAATAAATTGGTTTTCTTTTGGAGCTGGAGAGAAATAAGATGTACTGCCAAATTTTAGGAGTCATACTTCATAACTGATGCAGAATTTAACACAGGGATTTGGGTACTGACTCAAAACATGCTGTAGGCATGACGATATTCATGTTCCAGAGTTACTCCGTCACTGTTTGAGCCTAAGTTAAATGGTTGTTACATACATCAGCAGGTTCCCTTTACTTTGGAGTATATTTACATTTATTTTTAGGCCTAGATTCATTGTCTTGTACTATATGGAAAATAGCATGAGCATTCGAAGGCATGTTGGCTTGGCCCTGGTGCTGTCATGTCCTCTATCATATACATATAAAAATACTAGGGCTGCACTGATTGTGAAATCCTGGGCCCATACCGATACCAGTGTTTAAGATAACAATTTGGCCAAGAGCTGATACCGACACAGATATTATAATGTTGTTGTTTATTAAATTTTTGTTGTTATTTTCCCCCTTCTGTGCCAGGGACACAAAGAAATCTTCATTATAATAAAATAACTGAACTGTGTATAAGTTTGAACTGTTGTATAACTACCTCTACCTCTGTTCATTTCTATGAAAGTTGCTTCATGGCGCATGAAGCCAAAATCGCTTTATTTCTACGAATCAAATTTTCTGTATGATCAGTGCTGTTTCCGCATCATCAGGCCCACAAAGCAGGCGTAATAGAGACTTCCGGCTGCCAAGCACAGTCAAGCACAGCCAAACACGGCCAACTTTGACCAGCCAAGTGGCATTAAGCGATCCGCTAACTTCAATGGTGAAAAAAATTTTTTGAATCTTGTGCTCTTTTAGACTTTCGAAATGTTATTGGACTGAATGGATTAAATCCTGATAGTGAAACAAGTCATACTGTGGGGGTTGTGACACTCAAAAAAATGTATCCACTTATTTATAGACGTCTCTTTTTACAATGTAATTGTATGGAAAAAGTCTCAAGATGGACCCCAGAAGTTGCAGTACCACTGTTTGACCACTATAAAAATTGGCCTTACAGCCTAGCGCACTTCCTGGGGGCCTGGTTCCTGCCACTAGCTGCGAACAGGAAATCATCGGTCACTGTCAGTGATGTCATCTTATTTGCAGACAGGCCGATGGCAGTCAACGAGGCTAATATCTGTCTCTGCCGATATATGTGCTGATAAATGGGTGCATCCCCAACAAACACACAACAAAAGTTAGATCACTGTATTTGTGTGAAAACCTGCTAAACTGACCTAAAAGGTTTTCATTAGTCTGGGTCTCAGTGGAGAGCTTATAGTCCAAGTGCAGCCCCTTCAAACATGACTACACGCGCAACTTGGCCTGGCTGTCCTAAAGCGGGGCTGAATGTGCAACTGAGACTTGCTTGCCTTTCTACTTGCATTTCTAACAGCACGTCTCGGTGTGATCGGGGCCTTAATCAAAACCACTATCGAAATCTTTGAAAAAAAATATCAGGAGTTAAATTAGCTAATTAGACCTTTATCTCTGACTTTGAATCCTGAGAGAAGAGTCAGAACTTTCTGAGCTTTCTGAGTTTAATACCTTTGTTGTTTCTGAAATGATGTGTTAGCTTGAGGAGAAGCATCTCCTTCTCTGACAGAAACTCACGCCCTCACACAAACTGAGTCCCTCTCACTTTTGTTTTTTGTTGGCAGGAAAACAGCTTTAAGCCAAATTTTCTGTTGTCGTTCACATCTTTTACTGCGTGTCTCCCTCTTGAGTTCAGGCTGTATTGGAAGTCCACTGTTGCTCCTCTGGAGCTCTGGTGGATGAAAGCACTTTTCTAAGTCAAACCGGACTTGCTTTAACTCTGGCTTTGGCCAATACGAGTCCCCACATGGCCCACGAGTGGAAGCCACACGAGCACGAGCACGAGCAGGCCAAGCCCAGGCTCTGACGGCAAAGCCTCAGAGCCAGGCTCATCCTCGCCACTGGAAAGCATCCATCCTGATTCTGAATTTCTTCCTAGATTGTTTTTATTGCTTTCTGCCTGCAGGGGAATGTGACGGCAGGCATAATGAGGTCTGATGGGAAAGGGATATAGCTGACTGGCTGTGCCCTTCACACCTCTCCTCCACTTCCTCGTCTGTCTCATCTTCCTTCACTGCTGAATTTACCTGTCAGGGACCTGTATGTTTTAATCTTTGTTTTCCAGTTTGGTTTGGGTGTTTTCTTACCTGTTGATGCTTGTCTCAGTATGTGGCTGTCAAGAAGTGTGTTTCTTTTTTCAATCAATGTTCAGTTTTCTTGCCTTTTATCTCTAACACAAGCTTAAAGCTTTTCATTAAGTTTTACTCTCTGACTGGTCCTTAAACAGTTTTTTGGACTAAAGCAAGGTAATCCTGAGAGCAGCAGATTGGTTTTCCCTCGGTTATGGAGGGTGTGCACCATTAGCCCCTTTTGCACTACCTGTTCAAGAAGGGAATATTACCCCATTATTCTGCATTCTTTATGAAAGGTACAATCAAGAGGACAGGTGTGATGCATTGACTACATGTTATGTTGTGTGATTTATCCTGGCTTTATATAAGTAGAAGAAATCTCCGCTTGTCGTTAGGCTAATTTATACAATGTATAGGCTTGTGCTAAAATGTGTCCAACAAAAGACAAATGCTTTGTCTGTGAATGCTGCAAGTTAAAGTGAAGCTGATTTGTGTACTTGAGTTTTAGACTGTCTCTATCAAGCAATGTTTAATGTGTGTTTTAGGTGTGTTTTGAATCAACTAAACTTTACAGCACTTCACAGAAACAGCAATGTCCACTAGTGTTTTGGAGGTGTAACTGCAGAGTGCAGGCTATGGCGTAGGCTCTGGATAGAGCTGACGCATGAGCAGAGGACGAGATCAGCTGCTATAAAACAGGGATAATAAATGATTGTTCTTGCTATATTATGCCATTGTTTTTGTTTAGAAAGTGCTGCCAATGTGTATGTTATATGTCATACTGGAGGCCAACGCTGTTGTGTTACAGGTCGTGCCCATTACATCTTACCAGAATACCAGAATATCAGCTAAAATCACAAACGGGGACAGCATGATGCCACAGTTGTTTGGTTCTGTAAAAATTCAAAAAAGGTGTAAAGAAGGGACTTTGTAGCAGCCCTACAGCGTGATCTCTGTGTAAAAAAGGGCCATTGAGAAGGCTGCTAAAGGTTTGTCATGCTGTTTACTATGCTGCCTTGAGAAGCTGTTGCTGTGGCTCAACTTGCAATATTCCTCTTTAATTATTTCATTTTCATGGTGCTTTCAAAAAATTGGTCAGGAACACCAGATTTTTCTCCTTGGCTAACTCACATTTTTAACAACCACAGATTGCCAATTACATTTTGTCTTTTTCGTTCTTTTTCTCTCTTCCCTCCCATCCTCTCACCTCCATCTTATCTCCTCACTGAGGATTATAAAGAGTATGAAGGCTGATGTGCTCGATACACAAAATGCATTGAAAAATAACAGAAATGCCACATCAAAGCGCACTTTTACTTTGAAGCAACTCAATTACAATTACAAAGGCATTTACGCATGTTACTTTTATTAAGTTGAAGTCTGTGTGGACTCTAACAGTCACTGTCTTTAAAGAGATAATTTCAAAGGAACTTCAGGAGGTAGACGGAGTTCCTATAATGCTTACTCATCAGGCCAAAGACAGACGGAAGCCAAAAACTAACTGCAGACAAAAAAGGAGAAGAGTGAAGCCAGGAGTTAACAAATGTAAGCTCTACAATTACAAAAGACACACTCAGATGGTTATTACTACAGGGAGAGTCAGAGGTGACGAAATAACTTAACCAAAGCTGGTTCTGGCCTCTCTACACACCACAGTCCCACACTGCATGTCATTTTTGTTCAAGCTACTTCTTAAAAATGCAAGGTGTGAGATGTCAACATTAGTTCAAATTGAGTTATGATTATAAAATACATGTGAAAGTGGCAAAGCAGTTTGGCATGTGTCTCTGCTCACACCAAGCAGAGTTGGGGGGAGATGGTGTGGTTTAATGCAAGACGAGCCTCCTTGTTGTTAAGTTTAATTGTGGGTTTTTGCCCGAGTTAGACTGGCTGATATGTTTTAATGGTGGTTTAATTTCACAACAGTGACAACCAATGCTGAGGCTCAGGGCAAACTCTATCATTACTTGGCTGTGCATGAAGTCAGGCCAGGGAGATGTGATGCTGCTCCATAGGGTGCACAATTTGCGTGCAGCTGCCATGCGGGAAGTTGAAGAGGGAGAAGGAGGGGCTCGCCTCAGATGCAGTTGTTGGACGGACAACACAGCTTTAATTGACAATTGATGCCAGGGCCCAAATTTAAAAAGTAAAATATAAAATTATTAGAAGAAATAGAAAAAACATGTCTTGCAAAAAGGGCACTTATCTAGACAGAGGGAAAAAGGGCGAGTGCTCGAGCACCATCTGGGGTCTATCTATGCACGTGCCTGTGCTGTATTGAAGAAGAATTTTAACCAACGATTGCACCCATAATCTTATGGGGAAAATGCTTACTGAGGTAATAAATCAAGTGAGAAGGAGAATCATATTCTTCTAGACTTCTTTTTGCAAACAGTGGAGTGGCCTCCTGCTGGAAAATGCAGGAAGAATTAGAAAGAATGCAGGTTTAAGACACTTTCGCATTGGCTTCACTTTTCAGACCTGTAGGCTACGTCCACTTCTTTTATGCAGTCTATGATCTCTCATAAACTCAGTGCGGGCAGTGTGGAAGAATCCACCATTTTCTTTCTATACAGTATATTACAACACTGAAAGAATGTGATGATGCTCTTCAAAGAGTAGATGTAGGGCCATACATTATATCTGGCGCAAAATGGTGCACAGCACAGCGCTAATTACATTCCCAGTTTCAGACCGACGCAGTTGTCCTTTTCACTACCGGGAACCATGCTGTGTAACTAGCAAATAAACTTGCATCCATACCTGAGCCCATGGGCGTGTAGATTTTAAAATGAGTTGTGGAGGCAGGTTCACAACAGCCATACACTGCTTTTTTAACACACAAGGATGCACGGCTAGGTTGTAGGTGGGTAAAATAATATATCATAAATGAAGAAAATATTAATGACATTCTTAAAACGTGAATATAGCAGAGAGCAGAGCAGAGCAGCTGTCAGAATCGCCATTAAGAGTGACGCTGTGCACATTTTCACACGAGGAGCAGTGATTATTCCATAAGCTAAAAGTTAAGTTCTGTGCCTCTGTCAGAATTATAACTACAGTTTTAATTTTGCTGCTTTAAATGGCCCACTGTGTTTGCTGCAATAACATTACTGCTCTTACAGTACTGCTTTACCCTCAGCAAAAATAAATAAATTAATTAAAAAAACACTCCCTTCTCCAGTTTGCCAAATCCAGCATGTAAACAGAAGTGGACATCTGGCTTTTAAAAGAAATGTAAAATGACAATCTGATTGGTTGAATTCATGTTACACACCTATGATTAATTAAGGGACAAAATACAACCCCTTTGCCCCCTGCACCTTACTTTGCTCCCAGATTATGTGCCATTCAACTAACAAAAGTTGATTTGGACACACCCTAAATTAACTTTAGACTGTGTAATAGTGTTTCCATTACTTTGTTTCCCTCCTATATTCCTGTGGCTTTCTGTTCCTGACTTCATAGATCCACAAATGCATTTTTTCTACCAAGGGGATATAGGTAGCCAATCAGATGTCTCCTTCCTCTTCAGCCAATCACATGAGCGTCCCGCTACCACCCCCACATGGGGTATGTTTTAACGTCGTAGTGTCAGAGGGTGGCAGTAATGCACAACTACATTGTTCGCCAACCGCCACATTAATAAGGACGAGAAGAAGAAGAAGCAGCAGCAGACAGCGGTCAATGCAGAGCCCCGGGTCAATGGTCCGTTATCCGGTAATTACCGGACTTTGACCGGTAAAATCTGCCGAAGTCCGACATTTTTTAACACCGCCGGTCCAAATGTCCGGTGAAAATATTCCCTCCAAGCACAATTTGAATTAAACATGTCAAAGGATTTTTTCATTTTGTTTATCTAGAGTTTTTATTGCATATATATTTCAATAGCGAACTGACTTTTTTATTTCAAGTTGGCAGCACGCCGCGTTATTAACACGAGGACCGCCAACATTCTAGCAGCGGTCAGCCAGACCGTCATACACAATTCGACTGTTTTTGCTCAGAAGCACATCAAGAAGTTGTTGTTTTTTTTTAGATAAACGTACCAGCAATTAAATTTAATGAACAAAATGTCACAGTCAAGAGGATCAGCAAACCTTTCAACGCCTCATGTCAATATACAAGTCAGCTTTTTAAAATGTATTTAATTTTTTTACCGTGCGCATTTTTTTCGCTGCTTCACGTCTCCATTGATAATGACAATTAGCACTCTTAGCACACTCTTAAATAACAAATAGTATATAACTTTTAGTCTGCTATATTGTTGACTATATAGTGAATTTTTATAAAATGTTGCAGAAGAAAAGACATAAAAACCGAAATAATGAGAGGATTTTTAAAATTATTTTTATGCTGCTGCTCCCCTCCTCTCTGCAACTCGGGAAATTCGTTTCACTGAGAAACACACACACACACACACACACACACACACGGACATATACGAATGGATGAATGGATGACGGATGTACAGCTTGAGGTTATTGCTACAATACAGATTAATACACAAAGCAAAAACACTTAAACCAGACAGGCTAGCTATGGGCACGAACAAATGCAAAAATAACTGCAGAAAATAACATGAAAAGAGGACCCAACAAACAAATGAACAAGGGCACGATCAACACGTCGGAAAGCCGATCACGTTGTCCGGTGCCAATTTTTTCCAAGGGAAACCCTGGTCAAGAGCTGACCCGGGGCTCTGCATTGACCGCTGTCTGCTGCTGCTTCTTCTTCTTCTCGTCCTTATTAATTTGGCGGTCGGCGAACAATGTAGTTGTGCATTACTGCCACCCTCTGACACTACGACGTTAAAACATACCCCACGTGGGGGTGGTAGCGGGACGCTCATGTGATTGGCTGAAGAGGAAGGAGACATCTGATTGGCTACCTATATCCCCTTGGTAGAAAAAATGCATTTGTGGATCGGGTGACGTCAGGGGAGTCTCAAAAAGATTCACCCCCCCCCCAACCCAAAACACAAACACACACACACTTCTCACCTCCTTCTCGTCTGCAGGGTCTCCCTCGGTCAGTGGGGCATACAGGATCATGTAGCCAGAGGCGCCGGCAGCGATCTTCCAGCGGACCCTCATGGTGCTGTGAGTGATATCAAACAACTCCAGGTCGTTCACCATGGGCAGGGCCACTGCAGGACACACACCGAGAACACAAAGAAACTTCTTTAAACAGTAAGGCCCAGACACACCAAACTGCTACGTTGCCTCATGTCCCTGTGTCGAGGACATACCCCTCCACACCAGCAGAAGACAACTGTCTCTAACTTTTATTCGAAATGGGAAACCAGAGGACCATCTTGATGCTACTTAGCCAATGCACATTGATAACATAATCTAATGCTGAAAGAACGTTTCTGCTGAAGACCTTAATGTCTAAAGAAAAATACTCTTACCTAACATAACAAGTTTGTTTCGACCTCACTCCCTCTTGACTTTAGCTTTTTGTTTACTTTCTGCCAGTTAGAGTGATTTCACTCACTGACGGGCTCCGCTGTGCTGATGCCAATTTAACATCCTGAACCGCACTGACAAGGGTGGCAGATGCTCACTGAGCATTGGCTTGGTGTGTAAAACAATACATGTTGATACTAAAAACAATGTATCACATCATCCAAAATAATGTAAATTATATATTAATAAAGTCTACAGCTTCTCTTGGACTTTTCTTTAGACTACCAGCTTCAGTATAGTTCAGATAATATCTTAATGTCAGGAACCGTCTGGCCAATGCTTTATTTAATGTAGTATATTTCAGCCATTCAGTGTCACCAGGTTACTCTCTGATCTCTCAGCAAGAGAAAAAAAACCACGGCAAAATATGAAATATTATTTTGTTTGCCAGTTGAACTGTTCAGGTATGATTTTTATACTTTACATTCACTAAACTTTAAACTGTGTGGGTTTACAGTGCTATTAATTTTGTCATCAGAAATATTAAATATTGGTCCAAATCACCCTAAAAAAAAAAAAAAAAATTAGTCAATCCCTCACTTTTCACTTTTATATATTTTCTCCTTCTGTTTTACATCTTGTGTTTTCTATAAGGCACACACAGCACCACGCCTCAACATCTATTAGTCTTTAGTGTCACGTCTCATTTGTTGCCTGAGAAAGACAGTGCAGCTCAACCAGCAGTGGCAGCTAATGAAAGCAGCCAAACCCCATTAACTTTGGGACAAGGTCGACTTGCAACTTAGCATTCATCCTCTACCGACGGGGAGGAATTCCCCGTCATTCATCAGCAAGCGCCAGGCTGAGAGAGGCCGGAGAATCCTGCCAGGCTCTGGTTCAGTGTTTCAGACCTCATGACGAGGCCTCGGGCAACACAACCAGAATTAGAGCTCACCACAGGCATCCTGTCAGAGGTGGAGGATCAGGGCTCTAATGCATAATGGAACACCTGTGCAGATTTTGTGGCCCAAATTCAGTTTTTTTCCATTGTAGCACGACACATATGTGCTGGTCGATCAATGTTGCTATCAAAATGCTAATGAACTGGCCATGTATGTCTTCTGTTGAGGTGAGTGTCCAGACTATGTGCTGTTCCTTTCAATTCTTTCAATTAATTCAAAGCAAAACAAAGGGAAGATTCATCTGAGAAAAAAAATGTTTAATGTTTAAATAAAAGATCTGCTGAGCTTACATTGCCTTTTGTTTTGTATAATTGTTGTCGTCCTGTGAATGCTTGATAAGGATACACAGTGTGATGTCATGTTAAGATATTTACTCCAGCTCCAACATAGTAAAACGTTTCAGCAATAGGGATGCATGAAGCATTGGATTTTTGGCCGATATCCAATATGCCGATATATAACAACTGACTGATAACCGATACTGATAATGATACAGTATATCCACTTTTTTCCCCCATCTAATTTTAGTGATCGTCAAGTCTCTTCTGTAGTGGAATTAATGTCATATTATGTATGCAGACTCTTATCGGGATGGTCCACCAGAAGATTGGGGACATGAAATACAGTATATGTCAGTGTAGGTTATATTCTTCGCTGTGCAACATTTAAAAAAAGAAGTACATTGGCCGATTCTGATAGTTCATTTTGACGTGCCGATATTATCGTGCATCCCTATTCAGCAAAGTGACATACTGAAAGTAAAAATATTTTACCCAGGACCAGAATGTAATACAGAAAATTAGCAGTCAGCTAAACTCCTGGAGATCCTGCTCTCTCTGGATTTATGAAAGATCCCGAAAATGAAGAAAGGTAGGAAATGAGGTCTTGGTATAAGCTAATGAGAGTGAGGATGTCAATCATGGTCTTCCATAGTGAGGGATCATTAGGATGATGCATTCACCACCTTTTGGAGGACTGTCAGTCAAGATTGACAGGGATGAGGTATTATAAAGGGATTATGTTTCCTAGCATGCTCAAGAAAAGTTTGTGTATCACCCATAGAGTGCTGCAGAGATGACAGTTCTTTGTGGGTCAACCTGGACATTAGTTTCCTTGTCAAAAAGCCTATGGGTTTTTTTTTTTATTAAATTTTGGATTACTGCAGAAAATTAGTTCTGTGGCCAACAAAAATTTAAGATATGTACATATTTTGTTTAGCAAGATCATCATCACAAATTAACACTGCTTTTATGATTTCTGAAGCAAAAATTAAATCCCCAAATGTAATAAGCTACTGTAATGTTAGGCTATAAACAAACTACACCAAAGACCCATTTCTTCACCATCACCATCACTAAGCTTTTGACTTAACAATTGAAAAATACCATAAATTGATACATCTACACGTCTGAGTTAGAAGAGTTTGCAAAAGTGCCAGTATAAAAACAGCAAGGCTGTAAAGGCAGAATAGTGAGCAGATGAGTTTCCGTATTCGGCCTTATAATGTTTAATGCTTCGACCATGGCTGCAGTCTCATACAGCCACTTATTAGAAACCATCTTTTTAAAGGCACATAAACGTTTCAAAATTATCGAGTGGGGTTATTACCAAATCAAAAACATCAAACATCAAAAACAGACTTGTAACTTGACTTTGACTTTAATACCAATGACTTGTGACATGTCTTGAACTAAAGCTTTTATCCGAAAAAAATTATACTGTCCCCTGAGCCCAGCATTCCCTGAATAACTAACGATAGCACTATTCAGTCCCAGCAGGTCAGCACCTGATTTCCCAGATCCACTTCATTTAAACTAATCTGACAGCACCCAACTAAGTCAAAGCAGAGAACCACGAAGAAATAATTTTACATTGCCAAGCACCAGCTAGAAAAATGATCCCAACTATAATTTCAGTCACAAGTGGTGGTTAACAAAAAATAAATTTCAGTATGCAAAACATGCAGGTCCTATATTATAGACAGAAATGCAAATTTCCAACATTTTATTTTTTATTATTTGTAATTAAGACTCACTCCTGTAGCACTCTATAAGAGACTGCGGAAAAACTATACCTCACTGTATATCTAACCCCACCTGAGTTCCCTCCAACAGTTCCCCCATGCCCTTATTGTATCCTTGTCAACATATGAACTTACATGTGGTAGCACTTCCTCTCAGGGCCTCGCTGGCAGAGCTGCGGTAGACGGCGAAAACGGCCACCTGGTACTCGGTCAGAGAGTTCAGGTAGCTCAGCTCCACACTGTTCTCTGTCCCCTGGACCACCTTAAGGACAGATCACACCTGGAGTTACACCTGGACACTACAGTATGGCTTCACACTCAAAAATTAAGATCTTCCAGTCTTTTTTTGAATCATTGAACAGTATCATCTGAATGTGAAAAAATCAGAGTTAAGTAAGTCAGCAAGTAAGTTTGTTTGCCATGTTCATTACTGTAAGTCATTTGAGCTGTGTGCTCAGGGAGCTAAATCTCTGATAGCATTATTATTTAAAAAAAGACTTTAATTAGCTCTGATTTCGTGCTCTTAGTCACTTTGCAGCAAACAGCAGCACTTTGTACGTCAAAAAGAATTGAAATATCCAAAAGGCCTCTGTTTATTAGGCAGCCTCATATTGCATGGTTGAAAATGCACCACATGTTGCTGTAGGCATTCAGCTTGTCTCCAAAGAGATTTAAATTGAGTGTAACTAGATCAGATTAGCTTTGATGAAACCTCAGTCTTCCTTGTGGGGAAACTGGGCCGTTCCAGCTGAAAGTTGTAATAAACATCAAAGGGAAACTGGATAAAAATAAGAGGGAACTGTATAAACATAAATATCAACTCTGGAAATTACAGCACTGTGTGGATGTGCAGTTATAAAGGTAAGGAAACTTCCAACAGCTTTTAAAAAATCTACTGCACAGAACATTAAATGACTGAAGATGCTGCAGTTATGTCATCTGGGGAAATACCTACAGAACACAATCAGCTGCCAGTTTTTAAGTACACCTTGATACAATGTTATAATAGCCAGATTGTGTTCAAACTGTTTTAAAGGTGTTGACTTAACTTTGAGATTATTACGTAAGATGTAGTTTGTGGTGCTGTTGAATTGTATTGCACCACATATGGTGTTTTATGTGTTTTAGTGGAGTCAGTTTAAAGTAAACTTTGCGGCACTTATTTATGTGTTCTTTTAATCTTTTATGGCCAAAAGCAAAAAAGAAAGGGGTGGCAGCTCCCTCTGTAACAGACTGTGTTGAATAGGCAGATGATATCGTCTCATGTCGATCACAGGATTCAAAATTGCATCATGGCAGGCTTTGTAAAATCAGCAAATATATACAGTATTGTTTTCTATAGAATCAGTATAATATTGTATCGTGATGAAACTGGTGATTTACGCCCCTATTACAGACACCGTCACATTTTTTTCAGGTAATGTGTTTGGGCAGTCATGGTGAACCTGTCTGACACGGCTACTTGAGCTTTGTGTGTCCCAGCTTTCTGAAAGAGGGAGTGCTCAGAAATGTTATGCTACATGGCAACCATATGTAACCTGTACACCACTGATATTGCAGGTTTGTACTACTGACCCAATATTATGTACAGTTAACTTATTTATTTGTAACTTAATTTATTTGAAAATTTTTAGAAGGCTTTTCTTACTACTCTCGTTTTTACTATTTTAAAATCTTTTTATTGTGTATTTTTTATATCAGATTTTTTTTTTATGTCCTGACTACATTTTTTTTAATTCTCTACATTTACCTTTTTTTTTTTTTATTGTTGTTGTTCTGTACCCGTCATTCACGGCAGACTTTTAACTTTTTCATCTTTTTACTGTTTTTTATTGGTGTTAATAATTCTTGACAGACATCGCTGCTAGTTATTTGTTTTTATGGACTTTTTTCATCATTTTATTGTGACTGCTATTATATATCTATCTCGTTCTATCCCACTGAATGTGGGTTCAGGGCACTGCTGTAAAAGAGCTCAATGCTCAGCCAGTTTTCCCTGAATAAACAATAGTTTGTTGATGATGATGATGATGATTAATTTTTGTCACTTTGAATATATCGTTACGTATTTGCAATTGTATATGCAATTGACTCTGTTTGATTACCAAACTGCACTTTAGGGATCCATAGGAATGGGGGGATTGTATGTTTACAATTGTATTTGTGAATTACTGCATTTTGTAGGACCTTAAATACCAATGAAAAGACCTTGAGCAAAAATAAGTGTGGAGCGCCCCACCATTCATCAGGCTTAATGGCTGTTTCATTAAGGTAGCAGAATATATTTTACCAGGGTGTAAGGCGGTGCTTGGTTTTATAAACGCCTGATTGCAAATTCTGCAGAATCGTTGCCATTAATGATGCAAATCACTTTGAGAAATGAATTTAACTCGCTAAATTGACCCGAAAAGGTTTAGCTGAGCAGCCTTAATTAAAATGCAGCCATTACATCAGTATCTCAGCATTTTGTTTACCCTCTGCAGGGAAATCAGCAGCAAAGTCCCACCAATTAAGGTGACAAAAGGAAACCCCCTCTCGTCACTGATAAAGAGCCGCAGAAACAGATGAAACACTTAATAACCAGTCGATTGGATTAATTTAAATTTTGTAAGACAACTCCAATGGCAGCCTGAATTTTGGTACTAATGGAATTATTGTTCCTTGTGCAGAATAATAATAAATCAGAGTTCACAGGTACTATTTAAAACCAAGGGCAAGACGGATCACAGCTGGGGTCAGTGCCACAGAGCAGACTGCAATACTTATGATGATAATGAAGTCACTTTCATATACAAATGTATGATTAAAAGTACTAATAATCCAAGTACCTTTTCTTCTGGCTGTCCTCCACTGGCTGGGTAGTAGACCACGCGGTACTTTTCCACCTGGCCTGGTGCGTGGGTCCACGTCACCCGGAAACTGCGAGCTGTGATATCAGATGTCACCAGGTCTCGGGGCGGCGCTACAGAGGTGGGTGGGGGGGCCGGTTGTCCTCCCCCTGGAGAAAAAGAAAAAGGCATGCTGCATCCTTTCCATACTGAATTTTTCATGTCTAAGCATATGGCTGACAAACACTGTTCACACCACAACCTGAAATATGTGCAAACTTCAAGTCTTGTTCTTCTGAATTGTAAAATCTTCGCCTGCTATTTTAGGCAGCATGTGTGTGTTATATACATTTCATGAAGGTGGGGGGATGTCATGACTGAGATGAGACTGCTACATTATATTAGATGGGGACTGGGTTTTTATTGCTTGGGGATCTCCTGTAGTCATAATTACAACCAACGGCATCAACAGAGTAATCACAGTCCGAGCTGTCTATTGTCGCGTGACTTGGCTGAAATGAGCTCAAACCTCTGATCTGCTTGTCGAGCTGCTCCACTCGGTCGCACACAGTCTTGGTGAGGCCTTCCACAATGTCACTCATCACGCTGAAGTCAGCCACATTGTAGACGTGAGTTTCCTCAGGAGGAGAGGCGATGGCCTTCAGCTCATTCTCATCAGCGTTTTTCACACCTGTAGAGACAGACAGACAGAGTGATGCGACTGACAGTTAAGTGGCTACATTTAAGGTGTTTGAAATATGTTTTAGACAGTGCACTATTTCGATGAATATAAAGTCTTTAATTTACCTAAACGGAAAAAAAATAGTCAGACTGAAATGAGCTCCTTCCAAAACGATTCCTTATTTAAGAACAATGTTTTGCCAAACACAGGGTTCCCACACATTTTTAATGCTCAAAATTTCAAAACTTTTTAAGAACCCATATTTTTTTTTCTTGCTCCACTTGCCTGGCATTCTTTAAACATATCAGATTCAAATTCTAGGGGTGTTGGTAGCTAAGTGGAAAGTGCTGGCGCCCCATGTACAGATGCCCTGCCACGCTGCAGTGGCCGCCGGCTCAATTCCAGCCTGCGGCCCTTTGCTGCGTGTCATTCCCTACTCTCTCTTTCTCTCTCTCTCAACCTTTTCATGCTGTCCTGACTAATAAAGGCAAAAAGGCCAAAAAAACCATCTTTAAAAAAAAAAAAAAAATTAAATTCAAATTCTAGTCAAACTTAGTTTTGGCTATCTAGCAATTATGAAGGGAGAGACCGAACGTAAGGAGAAAATGGAGAAATGTTCATGATGGTAAACAAAACATCACTCATTGATGCATATTAGAGCTACATTACATCGACAGCTACAGAAAATAAATTTAGCGTTATGTCACATTACGTGGAAGTTTATCCACAGAAAATTACTTTAACAATTTCCTTACACACAACAAAATGACTTTTACAAAACTTACAATCATTTTTACAAATTCCATGACTTTTCCAGGCCTGAAAAACATGACTGTAAAATTCCATGACATTTCCAGGTTTTATATGACTGTGGAAACCCTGTAATACCAAACTTGCCTTTTATACTTAGTTTTCAAAACAAATATGTCAAACAGAGTTGACCTGAGTGCTGAGTATAATTACTGAAAATCATTTATCAGGCCTCCTCGCATCATCGTCCCCTGTCTATGTGCTCTGCCACAAACAACAAACTAAAAGTTAAGAGTTGATTCTAATGAAGGTGAAAAAGGAACAAAACTTTGGTATTCTAAATTAACTCCAAAACAAATGTATTTTCCCTGCCAACCATTTTCTAAAGAACTACATGAGATTTAAGATTGATTTTCTATCTTCCAGGCATTTCAGTTTGTTTCTGTTCAATATGAAAATCAACTTGTGGAGACTTTTAATCCATCACAGTGGGCGTTTACTCACCTTCATGAAGAAAAATGCAAATATGATCAAGATCTGTAGTTCAGATACTCAGTGAATGACTCCAGTTGGTCCGTACCACTCCATTCCCTTTCCTCTGTGTATGGTCAATTTATTGGCTTACATACCCAAAGTTGTGCAAACATGATTTTGTTTTGTTAGCCCAATAATTCCAAAACAAATGCATTTTCCCCTCCAACTATTTTACAAATAACAACTAAGTTTTGAGATTAACTTTCTTCCTTCCAGGCATCTCAGCTCATTTCAGTACAATATGAAAATCAACGTGTGGAGACTTGTAATCCATCACAGCGAACATTTATTCAGCTTTATGAAGAAAAATGTAAATCTAATCAAGATTTTTGCCCTTTCTGCTTTAGAGCAACAGTCTGTAAAGACTGTCTGTCTAAGAAAAATTAAAGAGCAACGTTTTCCACATATACTGCAGATATATCCTATATCCAATTCAACAAAGTAGTCAGATGACTGCCCTTTAGCTTTTTTAGCATGAACAAAGTCTTGTAAAATGTTTCTGTTTTCAATTAATGTCAAGACTCACAATCCAGATTATGTGAATCTGGATTGTGAGTCTTAGTGTATGTGACACGTACCAATGGCAAACAGTTCTATCCCAGCATCCCTCAGGCTCTGTGCGGGGGGTATAACATCATCCTGGGACTTCCCGTCAGTGATGAGGATTCCTATTTTGGGTACACCAGGCCTGGATCCGGACTCGGGTTTGAAGCTGTTCTCCAGGATGAAGGTCAGAGCCAGACCTGGTCAGACACACACAAGAATACAATGTATACAGTGTAATACAGACACTATTACAATTATCTGCCCAACTAGGGCTGGCCAGTATGGCAGATATAAAATTCATCCCAGTATTTTCAGGCTGAATGGCAATACACGATATATATCTCATTTATTTTCTACAGAATGGACTACACATTCAGTTACAAGTTATCCACATTTTTGTTGCATGTGTTTTTCCATAGCAGGGCAGGTAAAAAGAAGTTTACCTGCTGAAGATGAGCTGTTTGCAGAAGTGCAGTAAGAGCCTGTTGTCTGCAGCTCTTCATCTACATCTCTCTACGGCTGTTTCTGCTTTTGCTCTTCCTCCCTGTCGTATTATTACACTAGTTCTTATTAAAGAGAAGCTGCTAACAAAGTTCCACTAATTCAGTGATAAACACATTTCTTTCCTGTAGATTCTTCACAATAAAAGTCCCCCGATATTTTGTTATTGTCATACTGTCATTGTGCAGCAGCAAAACAAAGTAATGTTGAGTTTTTGAGCAGCAACTTCGCACAGTGAGTGAGTCTCACAACACACATGCTTATTTGAGAGAGATAAGCGTGGTTGTCGGGTGTTGGCTGCGGTCGGCGTGACGTCACGGCTACCCGCTTGAGGGCAGATGACCTGGCTTTTGGACCTATTCCAGAGAAGGTCAATCTCTGGCACAGCTCGGCATGGCACAGCACATCTAAACTGATAATGGAAACACATATTGGCGCAGCATGGCTTGACTCGGCGCAGCCAAAAGTGACAGTGGAAAAGGCCCACACTTTTGTACATGTGCCGCTGCGATAATTTCATTCATCTCACAGACTGATTTAGCGTTACACTGTAGACTAATTAACAGACAGATTAAACAGAGGAGCAGCTCTGTGTCTCTCTGAGTGTTGTTGGAGAACTTGTGAGTGAGTGAGTGGGGCCGAGCTGTATGGAGAGTTTGAGAGAGGAGAGATGCACACTGGCATGTGTTATGTAACACAACTCGACATAACTTGATATAAACGGTGTTGTCAAAATCATATCTTGCTTGAAATTATATCAATATATATAGTTATATCGCCCAGCCCGAGCCCAACTCCTGAAAAAGGTCCTCAACTCCTCAATACAACACTCTGACAACAAACATCTATGGTCCTGATGTCATCCATCTAAAACATCTTAAATAATGATGTTAAACGAACTTTGTCTGTGAGGCTGCAGGGTGAATTGTCATCCCAAGAAACACGAGAAAACTCTGGTGAAATAAAACCAAAAAAGCAAGACTTTAAGATTTCCCCGGCAAAAAAACAGCTAGTTCAAAAGACTTGATTTACTCAATGATTGCTTATTTCAAATTTTTAATGTATTATTTGTTGTTGTCCCCAGCAGGTTTTAAGTTTGCAGCTCCTGGGGTAAAACTACACAGCACATCAATCTTTGTGCAGAAAACTAACAACTCAAACCATATTTTAAAAAAACATACAGGCGCTTTAAGATGGAAATCTCATATATCCTAATATCTAGCAGAAAAGAAATGGATTTATAATATGAAAATACTGACGAAAGATAAATGCAAAACAGAAGTGGGCCATGACATAACATCAAGTAGGTTTTAAATCCCTAAATCAATCAGTGTGCAGTAGTCTGGAAAATAAGACATTTTTTGCATTTTCCTTATACTTGTTTTGACATGCTGTATCCATCATTTGTTCGACAAAGTGACACCTACTGTTTAAAATGACAGTTAGCCGAAAATTAGAGCCACTTATAGTCCTTTATAAGAAAGCTGTGAGAGTAGGTTAAGCCGTGGCTGACAGTATGATTGCTCTTTCTGTTCCCCTCTGAGGTGAAATGAGGTAAGCTGAAATGACTTGTGACGTCCTGGCTCAAAGACTTAACGGACATGATGAGTTTTAAGTGTCATTAATAGCTCGACAAGTGTTAAGTCTAATGAGTGTGTTAACATAATGAGCTGCTAACTTCTGTTGGCTCCATTAGTGACTCTACTAATGTTTTATGTCTGTTTTAAGCCCTGCTGGCTTCCTGTTCATTAACTCAGCCTGTTGACCAACACACTCTTAAGATGTAACTCTGGCAGTCTGTTTACAGTCACTTCAAAGCTTTATAAATTAGAGCCTGACTGAAATTGGATTTTTGGGGCGGATGTCGTGCTGATATATCTGCTGGTATTGATATATGTATACATATATACACACATACAGGATTTTTTTCTGGATTGGGAGTGAGTTGCAGTCCCAAGCGAAAGAGTTCAAGTATCTCTGGGTCTTGTGCATGAGTGAGGGTAAAATGGAGCGTGAGAAGGATCGGTGGTTTGGCATGGCGTCTGCAGTGACGCGGGTGCTGCACTGGACTGTCGTAGTGAAGAGGGAGCTAAGCTGGAAGGCAAAGCTATCAATTTACTGGTCAATCTACATCCCAACCCTCACCTATGGTCATGAGCTTTGGGTAATAACTGAAAGAATGAGATCGTTGATACAAGCGGCTGAAATAAGTTTCCTCCGTGGGGTGTCTGGGCTCAGCCTTAAAGATAAGGTAAGTGCAGCCACTGGCTCTTTGCATCAAAGGGGGTCAGTTGAGGTGGTTCGGGCATCTGATCAGGATGGCCCCTGGGTGCATCCCATTATTAGGCACATCTGACTGATAGGTCGGAGAGGTAGACTCAGAAAATGCTGAAGGAATTACATAGCTCATCTGTCTGGGAATGCCTTGGGGTCCACCAGGAGGAGCTGGAAAACATGTGCCCAGCCTGCTGCCCCCCGTGACCCGGCTTTTGGATAAACGGTTGAAAATGGATGGATGAATGGATGGAAGGAGTAAACCTGGTGTGTGCATGCATTTGTTAATCTGTCTCTCTGCAGATAACCATGCATACTACTGAATCCGTAAGCCATTATATGTTTTGTGTATATTAAAGACAAGGACCTCTTGTGGTTCACAATTTTTGAATTTGTGTTTTATAATGTCATTGACTGCTAACTCCTATTACTGGCCAGCAAGTGATCAATGGCTGCTTCAGTTTGGCATTACCAGCAACTGGCTAGGCTAAAAACAAGCCTTACCTATATTGGCGTTTGTCATGGCTCAATAACTGACATCTACAAAAAAAAGTCTGGTCTCATTTTGATCTTGAACAACTGCAGATTAATTCCATATCCACTTTAGTTAGGCATGATACGAGATGAGTAAGTCATCTTCACTGCCATCTTGACTGTTAGGGAACTCGGAGGGACAAATGAGTAAGAATCAACTCTTCCTTGTTTGGAAAGGGATATATTAGCTGTTGCTTCTAACACCTGCACCTCCTCATGATGATAGTTTAAAGGTAAAACTAAAATTGAAACGGCGACAAGACTCATGACATTGTTAAGAATAGATTTAATTTCATATTTCTTGAATATCATTGGAGCTGCTGTTAATGTTCAAATGCTGTGTGTGGTCACATTGATGTCAAAACTTAATTGAACTGCAGTGACCTTTTGACTCTCAGTCTACTCTTATCAGCTTCAGGCTGTGAGGTCACAGACGTTTGAACACTAAGCTGAAATGAACTGCACTGAAGTGAATTTAATAAGCTGAGGTAGAGGATTGGCTTTGGTCCAAGTCAACCTCTAAAGTGTTATCTGTTAAATGTGATGAGTATGGAGGACCATAATAACTGGAGGGAGGCTTGGGGTTTGGTTGGCAGCATACTGTACCTGTCAGTGTGTTTCCTCCTTTATATGGCAGGTTCTTCACAGCGTCGATCACAGCCTCTTTCGTCGTGTGAGTGTTAAGATGCCACTCAATTCTGGGGTCTCCGCTGTACTGAGCCAGGCCTGCACACATGTTATGTTGAGGTTATTTGCCACATGTACAGTACAGTCAATGGCTGCAACATTGCACCGTAAACAAAAAATCCTGTGGCCCATTTTATATACATGTCCTTAAAATTCACCCTGATGTATTTGGTATCTTAACAAACTTTGGAATTTAAAGTACAAATCAAAATAAAGATGGTTAAACTGTAGTTGGACAACAAGCTAAATAATGTACTTAAAATGAATCTTTCAGCTGGTATGAACATAGCTTCTAAACTGAACCACCTGAAACCCAGAAATCAAAATCTCCTCACCAATCCTGGTCTTGTCAAACTCCACAGAAAAGGCCTTGACCAGATTTTCCAGGAAGGTCCTGACCAGCCTGAAGTTGATGCGGCCAATACTCCAGGAGCCATCCACCAGAATAACAATGTCGGCTATGGCCGGAGTCTTACACATAAACTCATCTCCAACTAAAGTCGAACAGACAGAAACACAGAAAATGACAACAGAGATTAACCAGACATAAACAGTCTTGTGCAACATTATAAAATTTGTAAATAATTATGGTCAGTTTCCTGCCCTCATGATTGAGTATTGGCATGCATTAAAATATTGTTAATAAAGTATCAAATTGAATATCCACAATGTAAAGCATAAACCAGACAAAACAAGATGTAAAGCATGTACACAGTCGCCTACAGTGCACACACGTTCAATCTGCAGTGTGAAAAGTAGGACAATTTGATGTGCAGCTTCTGTCCCAGAGTATTACAAAGTGTTTCATTAATTCTAATTCAGTTCAACACAGTATAATTAAACCCTGGAGGAGTCAGGTACTTAGTTTTAGCAGATGAAAAATAACAGCCCACTCTGTTGTTTGTCTCAACAGTTTTCTGGGTGATAAAACAGACCCGACTCTAATGAGGCAACAGCAGTTCATTTACCAAAAGCCAGTCCAGCACACAGTGAGCCAAAGGCCAACCAAATTAGGAAACAACCATATTTCTATCAGCCAATTATCTTTCTCACAGAGCTTAGGAAACCTCTGTGAGTTTGAGTGGAAAAACAATGGAATCGTAAAGGTGCTGTTTTTTAATCCCAGTAGACCCAATAATCAGAAATAATAAAAAACCGACAAAATTAAGCTGAGCAAGGCACTCTAATTCCCCGCAGCTTACCCAGTGTAAGAGCAGGAAAGAGGTAACCACTGCAGCGGTACCAATATGGTTAGAAAACAATACTCAGATAAATGAAGGCTAAGAACATGTGTGCAATAACATTTTTTGCACACGCTGTACCAATGGAAACCAACAACAGTAGCTCTCTGTTTCTTCCTTCAACAATTTCCCACAGGATAAATAAAGTGTTACTGTATTGTATCGTATAGTATCGTAACGTATCGTGTCGTATCGTATCGTATCGTATCGTATCGTATCGTGTCGTATCGTATTCTATTGTATCTTTTTTTTATCAATTAGAAATATTTAAAAAATATGATTTTTTTTAAAGACACAGAAACAATTTTACACACCTTCATCTATTCACGCTTGGATCACTGTAACAGCCTCTTCTCTAGCCTGTATCAAAAATCTATTAATCGACTTCAGACTGTACAGAATTCAGTTGCCGGCCTTTTAACTGGAACCAAGAGACGTTACCACATCACTCCAGTTTTAGCCTCTTTACACTGGCTCCCTGTATGTTGTAGAGTAGATTTTAAGATTTTACTGATTACTTTTAAGGCTCTTCATGGTCTCTCTCCCAGCTATATCTCCAACCTCTTAGTGCCACACACGCCAGGATGTACTTTGAGGTCCTCAGGCAGCAGAGGTCTGTCGTCTGTTCCAGAGGCTGAAAACTTAAGAGGACAGAACGTTTGCTGTCAGGACCCCGAGGCTCTCTAGAACAATCTGCCCGAGGAAGTCAGGTCAGTCCAGTCAGCAATCTCTATTTAGTCCCTTCTTAAAACATATTTTTCCTGATTTTACTCGAGTTGTAAGTTCATTTAAACTGTCTTTTATTTCCTCTGTTTTTATATACCAAAGTGTTTTTATCAGTTCTTTTCAAAGTTGTTTTTTCATGTTTTAATTGTTGACATGAAAAGCACGTTGTAACTCTGTTCTCAAAAGTGCTTCATAAATAAAGACAATTGTCTTGTCTTATTGTATCTGTCACAATTTAATTTGTTTTAATGCAGATGTGTCGCTGTACGATCACTTCAGTGCTTGTGTTAAATTTTCTTTGACCCACATTTGCTTTAATCACATCCAAAGTTAAACATGTAATTGGTCAACATTTTGGTCAACTGCAAGTTTCAACATAACAGTTCTTAATCTGTTTACACTCATCACCTAATGCAACGCTCATAGTTGTTTCAAGGTACTGCACAGTGTGTATAAACACATACTAGTGACGCCTTGATACCTTTCCTCAAACCTAAAGATTAAATCGTAGGTTATTTAAACAGAGTGCCACAAATCAATTCCGTTTGCTTTATTATTTATCCTGTATCAACTAAAGTTAATGCTATTTATCCAGAGCAAGTCAACACTTCATTCCCCAGACTGAGTAACTAACATTACTGAGCACCAGCTGGATACAGAAGATAATTTTGTTGATGTATAAAAACTATGTTACTAAAGTTACTGCACTGTGCAAAACATGTAGGTTGAAAATTACAGACAGAGACGCAACAAGAGATTTATGTACATATTTTAAAAACACATTCACAAAAAAACAACACAACACCAAAAAAGGTGGCAGATAAATACCAAAGGTGAATGGGACAGACTCGAGACAGACATACAGACAATAAACATTCCAGATTTTTAATATATTTCATGTAAACTTAACACATTTTTATGCTGCTGTTAAAATGGCATCAAATTTGAAGAGCAGATTATGACTTCTTTAGGACTTGAAACTCAAAGTTTAGGATTTGGGACTTGTCTTTTGACTTTTCAGTCTTGACTTGGAACTTGAGTGCAAAGACATGAGACTTACAGTCCTTGAGACTTGCAAAACAATGGTCCCACCTCTGGTATGCACTAAATATGTTGAAGCTGCACTTAGAAATTTTGGATTTGCTACTCAATCTACCACAACCTTAGATATATGTGCTCAATATTTGCTAGTTTTATGTTATATTTGTTTGTAAGTGTTGTTTGTATGTTTTGCCTCAATAAGACGGTCGATATTGTAGAGACAGAAAGGAAATGAAAGGAGGGGGAGCTGGCTGACAACAGCACAGCAAGGATTTTCGCTGACTTTGGCTGAGCTGATACCTTATTTTGTTTCAACCTTCTGCTGTTAAAGTCAGTTATGTGTTTATTGTATTATTTTCTAGTTAATGTAGGAGATGTAAATATTTTCTTGTGACTTAAAAATTGATGTTAAATTAGCATTCAAAGCAGTTATTTTTAGATTGTTATTAATCAATTAACGATCATCCAGGGCCGGCCCTGGGCAAAGGCAGTGAAGACGAATGCTAAAGGTGCCGCCATCCATCTTGGGTGCCATTAATGGGGGAAGAAAAAAAATGTAAATGTTTATCTTTTAATATTTTTAAACTAATACTATTATTATAATTTTGAAATACAACATAAGGCCACAACAACATAACTACATAGCAAAGCCTCCTAAATAATACAGAGGCCTTTTCTCTGGGTTCCTGCCGTCCCCCAGCTCCCCTCAGCTCGTTACTCTTTACCTGCTCTCTGGGTGAGAAGGTCGACTTATCTGACTTCACAAGAACCCTGAAACACACCGTATCGTATCATATCAAAATGACAAAAGCTCTCTGGTGCCCACTCAACTATAACTACACTACTGAGATGAATGGATGTGGAGAAAACAAACATGAAATCAGCAGGAGGAGAGCTGGTTAAGTTAGCTGTTAGCAGTTAGCAGCTAGATATCTCTACCTCTAAGCAACCGGTGGCCACAACAAACAACTCACAGAGGGTGTATCCATCTATATTGTGAAGCGTTCAAACTCTGTTCAGTAAAAATTAGAGCAAAGGTAAATTGTAACCTTCTCATGAGGTGTTCAATGTAATCTTCTAAAATGTAGCTTATTCTGAGAAACTTCAATAAATCCAGCTGTTTGAAGGAGAAATCTGTTGATATTTTCACAGCACTATAAAAAAGATATTACAGAGGGAATTATGATGTTTCATATGTAGTAAAAAGACGTTTTGCTTGTTTTTTATAGGTGTTTTTTATGTGAAAGAAGAAAATATTAAAGGTTGTTTCATTAATGTGTATTACTGAATTTGTGCTTATTCAAGGGTAGTGTAATGAAGGACTGAATGACATTTAAACTGTTATACTGTTATTTTTTTATAGTGTAGATTTCTGTGTTTCCCTGGAACAAAAGAAAAAATATCAACAGAAACAACAATATAAAAACATTGGTATCGGCTATTGGCCAAATTGTTATTTTAAACAATGGTATCAGTATTGGCTCAGAATTTCAAAATTGGTGTATCCCGAGTTCAAATAGATAGTTAATTTGTGCATTTTATTATTATGTTGTCCATTTTTTTTCTTCAGCAAATATGTAGGAAAGTTTAAAAGACGTTCAAAGAACAAGTCACAGCAACTACCAATGTGGTTTGAGCAACAAATCCAACATTAAAGCACCAAAAACCCAACAGAAGGTGACTGTGGTTGCACGGGGAGATTCTTGGGTGTGAATGTTAAAAGAATGAAGCAAGGCGGAGCTGTGTGTGAGCCCTTCCTTGAATAAATAAAGCTTAAGAAAACACACAAAAACTCAGTGACGCAGCCGTAAAGCACCGATGATTGTAAAAACAAAACCCTGATGGTTTGACTTCACACTGGATTAAGCAAAAACTGTTAGCAATAACTGCTTTACTTTTAGGTAGAAACATGAGCATGAGCCACTGATTTGCATTAAGCTTTAACTTCAGTATAAATCTGACACATACTTGGCCCCATGCTGCCATGGCCTGTACATGTGAGACCTCAACTGTATATCTGCACCCGCTGGCACCTGATTTCTTATCTTCCAGATGTATAAGAGAATATTTCATTCAGGTTGCAGCATGTTTTAACTTCTCAGGAGGTGGAGAGGGATGTGTGTGTATCTGTGAGCGTGTGTTTGGAGGGGTGGCGAGGGCATTCTTCAGCAGTCATTTCATTCATCATTGACAGGAACTAAGAAGTGTATCACTCCTTACAAGTCTCTACAGTGTCGGAATTCAAACCTCCTCCTTGGTCTACCAGAGGAGTCTCGGTGCCGTGATCCAATAGGACTTCAGTGGGCAGATGAAAGCAGTGACACATAAGACACACAATTACTTCATTGCTCTGGAAAGAATGAGCCCTGAGCTTTGGCACTGATTATCGTTTAGCTGTGCAATGAGCGATAGAGAAATTAAAGTTAATTCATGGGTTGTCGCGGCAAGTCGCCGTCAGCTTAACGACACAACAACATTCTGAAGTAAAATATCTGTGCACTGTAGCGTGCTGGCATGCTCCTGTGCATGTGTGTTTTGTGTCTTTACCACTGAGATATATTTTTATATTTTTAACTACAATAGCAAACATGAATTATTCTTCCCAGCAGCAGCAGCAGCATTTTAAAGCAGTAAATTGTGTCACTTTTGCAGACAGCTGGTGGAGGAATCTGGATTTGGTTAGTCTGTTGGCTTTACTGAGTTGTGATTTACACTTGGCAACTGTAGGGAACAGTAACCAGTGACTGACCAGTTTATTTTGGAGAGGACAAAGCAGAAATTAAAAAACATAATAAATCAAAGTCAAAATCATAACTGGTAGAAAGCAGACATATGACAACCCATGCTTTCTTCTTGTAGTCATGGGGCCTCATTACATAAAAATATCCAAACTGCTTGAGTTTTAAAGGTAGGGAAAATCACATCTTCCTATCATAGAAACAATTTCGAAACTCGGCTATGTCCTCTCCGATCTCAGACTTCCTATATTATCTTAAGAAGTTCTAACTTTAACTGTAAATTTGATTCTTCAATTGGCACTTGTCCTGTCATGCCTGTATCTATGTTTAAAATGTACCTGTAGGTTACTGGAAAATCTAGACTTTTTATTTTAGACTGGCTATCATGGACAATAAAAGAAAGGCGTTCAATTTGAGCTACAAGGAGTCAAAGCCTCTTATGTCACTGGAGGAAAGGAAGCTACAACTTTTCTTCTGTCATTTGAATTCATTATTAATTTCAAATTCATCTGAAAATATTTTTTTTAAAGTAAAACATCATCATAATGTCTGAGTAGCGTTTCAGTCATTGTATTTCGTTGTTCATACTGTTCCCCATCTTCTTGTCATTGCCACACAGACATACTTTTGGTAGGGATGTCCCATTCAAGTTTTTTTTGCCCCGGATCTCGACCGAATAAGAGCAGGGGTGTCAAACTCACTTTAGTTCATGGGCTACATAAGGTCTGATTTGATCCCAGGTGGGTCGGACCAGTGAAAACAAGTACATTTTAAACATGCTAATTCATTTACAAGACAGATGAGCGCCTGTGATGTCTTCAGAAGAATAAATACAATATCAATAATATTTCTCAGTGTTTCCACATTCAGTCAGTCGACTACTCACAGTCTATACAAATATGCATTTTTCCATACATTTCCACTCCTGTGTAGTAATACTGACAGCACCACACCAATCTAAAATGAAAGAAAAGAGCTGTAAAAGGCCTCTGAGGCAACATTTGACAAGAAGAAAGCTACTCAGTGTTAACCTGCTCCTGAAACCTGGCACCTTTTTTAGCCTCCACAAGTGAATCACTATTTGGTGTGCAAACTCATCCGGCATTGGCCCCTTTGGTGGGCAATATGTTTGACACCCCTAATATAGAGCATCTGTCAATACCTAGTCCAGATCTGATACTTCAGTTTTATTAGATAAGACATGTGCACAGTGCACACTTCAAGTATATTAAAGTTATTAAAATCAACCCAATGTATAGCCTATGCTTGACAGCTGAAAAGCTCTGCAATGCATTAAAAAATCCCTGTATCCAAGCTGTTCCTCAATGTTCATTTATTTATTTACTTTTTTACAAATTAAGTAAATAGGTCTAAAAAAACAAACCCTCCCTTTAATCTTTTTGGTCGTCTGTCCCTTTCAGAGAGTAGCCTATTCTCCAGTGTCTGTTGCTTAGGTGCAGCCTTTGCGAATGAACGGTGTTTCATTCAGTTTTTATATTTGTCATCTGTGCGTCTTCTGTGTGAATTAGGCTACATTAATATAAACTCTTGTGTGCTTCTTGGTCCCGCGGCTTTTGTTGCACTTTGCAGTGGCGTGGTGAGTGCAGCTGTCCTCAGTTCCACCTGTGGATAAACACTATGCCCAATAAACACTGAAATGCTGAAATGAAACTTGCGCTCATAATTTTGGTAAAAGGTGTAAATAAACAGTCTTTTGCTGTCAGTTATGCTGTGTTGTATTTTGCTGCTGGTGGAGCTCAGCCCCTGCTCTTACGCACATGGGAGCTCAGCTGAGGGGAGGAGAAAAGGAGAGTGAAGAGTTGGAGATGGCTGCACTCTGCATGAAAGCTTCACGAGTAAAAACACCTGCATGACAGCTGACGTTAAACAAAGGATTAAATCCTCTATATACTGTAGCTCAATAAACCTGATCACGATCAGTTCAAGAATGCCTTCATAGCCCCCGATCCAGATCAGGGAGATTGTAGTGGGACATCCTTAATTTTTGGCAGTTATTTTGAATCAAGACAGGGTCTTTGCCATCCTAGCTTAGCACTTCTAACTTAGAAATCCCTAAGTTAGGACAGTTCTATATTAGCTGAATTCCTCACCTAATTTAAGACAGGATTTTTTTCCCCTAAATGCATTTAGAAAACAAGTTTCTCTAATACCAGAGATCCTGAATGTCATCCTAAACTGCAATAAGATTTCAGGCTAAAGAATAACAGCCTGAATTATATTATATTATATTTATAATAATACTTTGATATTGTAACCTCATTATACAGAAGTTGCAGTGGGGTAGCTTCACTGACTGAATTTGAGGTCTGTGCATGCTAACAACAATCATTTATGGGTAGACAACAGGCAATCGATTTCAACTGTGAAGATATGTGAAGGCTTGTTTATTTCTGTTGACATTTTCAGCCGCAACTGTAACTTTTAGAGATACATAGTTAAACACAATGGCCCGACCTGTTATGTTCTGTTTTGCTTTGCCAGTGTCTTTCATTGACTAAATCTACCAACATGGAAACTAAGCAATGTACTAATGTGGAAAGGGACCACAGCAAAACTTGTTATAGCCACCTAAAAAGATCAACCTTGCATTTCCTTGCACATAACCAATCGAGGCTGCGTTTGATCAGTAACTTCCGTGTTCTGTGAAGCAAAATTACTGTTTTTGTCAGTGAGGGCTGGTGGCTTTGAGATAACAGCTTCAGTTCCTTTGTCAGAAAGGACTGACAGACAGCAACGTAAAGCTGTGAAAATGCTGTCAATATAGTGTACACTTAATTAGATGTTGATTTTTTTAGGTGTGTATCGTTTCCCAAGCGCCGTTCCCTTTTATGTAGGTAATGCGGGATTTTGAATCTGGATGTTATTCAAACAATTGTTGTGATTTGGTCTTTAGAGAAAGGTACAAGAACAAGCTCCTTAAGCATATTTTATACATTGTTCCATGTTCTAAGTGTGTACAGCAAAATGTCCACAGGTTTCAATCAGTATTTGTATTCATGTCATTACTAAAAAACCCTGTCCAAGAACCTGAAGATGCAAGGGGACAAACCCTGAATAATGGAACTACTAAACAGAGGAAAGCTTAATCAGATTTAAGGATGGAAAGGAAGGATGTTTCTCAGTCGATACAGGAAGTGATGTTGAAGGGCAAACCAGTGCTTTGGAGAACTAAGTGAAAGAGGACTAGCCTCCTTTTAATAGCACGTCTGGGAAAATGCTCGCACCTGGACAGATGGCGAAAAAAGAAAAAGGACAGAGGGAAAGGAAGAAGCGATGGTAAAAGCTGTGACAGATGCATATTAAAAGGTGTAACTACACAAGTGAGTCTGCTGCGAATACCAATGTCTTGTTTCCCTCTGCTTGATTTACTAAACTTCCCCTTGGCATTTGTTTTCTTTTATTTCTTATTCTCTGTGAGTTTGCCGTCCTGAATTCTTCGCTTTTATATTATCAGTGCTGTGCTGTTTTATTACTTATTTATGTTTTAACTGCAATATGTCTCTCTATTTTCACTTTAGAGCTACGCATACTAATTATACAAGAGCTAAAAACAAGATAAAAGTAAACAGAATAATGGGAAGGAATAAAATGTAATGACACAGGAATGTTGGAAAGAAAAGAAGATAAAAGAGATAATAAAAAAAGAGATAGATGTGTGCTGAGTGCAGATGTGAGCAAGAGCAATGGGTGTGGTTAGGAAAGAAAACCATGGCACAGCTTAATGAAATTATACTCATAATTTCCGTTTACTTAAATGTCCATGTTGTGATCCTACATGAATTCTGCAAAGGAAGTTATGCATTTGATGTCTGGTTTATTTGGAATAAACAGAAGAAAAGGGAAAGGGTGTAACATGAGCAGCAATAGCCACCTGGCTGAGACTGACCTACAAAAACGAAAGGAGCCACAACAATGTCACAGTTCCATACAAATCAATATCTGGAAAAGTGCAGTGTAGAAATCTAACAGCAATAAGCACCAGGGATTTTAAAAAATAGGTGGGACATTACAGGGAGTGGACAGAGATGAAAGTGAAGACGAAAGAGAGAGGAGGCTACTGGAGAATGATGTGAGAGGACAAATCCACTTTGTTACAGCTCCTTAAACAACCAGAATATCTCAGAATAAGCCCCCATGAAAAGTAAGAGTAAAAAGAACTCCTGCTGATTCCTCATGGCCCTAATTCCTGTTTCTATGTGTATCTCCAGACAACTTATTGTTTGTCCAAGACTTCATAAAGACATTTTGTACTTTGGAATTTAAAGCAATGATTGTGACGATGCAGCAGACTCAACAGAAGAATACTCATGCAGAACTTCAGTTTCAGTTTCAGTTTTTAACTGCTGGCTGCAGTGCTCTTGTTCAATACTGAACCAATTTAAAAAAATGTTGTTTCCATTAGTAGACTGGATGAAAAAATAGTTAATATTACATAATGATATAATCAAAATATGATTCCAATGAAAGATGACAAACAAAAACAAAAAAATATAGCATATTAGTTTTTGGAGTTATTAACAGATAGTTTAAATAAACACATTTCTCATAATTATCTGAATGTCAAATTTTGACTGCTGTGTCTTCACCAAACATCAAAATGATTAGTCATCAGCTGGTTCAGTTGTTGTTGCTTGTCTTCTAAGTTTAGCCCACTATAAACCCATGGCACAATAATCAATCCAAAGATAAATCAGAAAGTTAAGAGAAAGAATCATTTAAAAGAATCTGAGTAGCCATGTGTTGTATACGCTAATATGAAGAAAATAAGACACAGTTGGCTGAGCTTCTTTCATGGCAGCAAATGCTAACACATGAATGACACTTCGAAGTGAAAGCAGGAAATTAGTGGTGTGCTTTGTCACACTTTGGGAACCTGCCTTTTGCTGCAGGCGGCTGTGTTGTTTTCTGTGATAAGAAACTTCCCTGATATGATCTGAAATGTCCTGATGTGAGCCTGCATGGATCGATGTTCAAAGCTGTGACGAACTAGGACAGAGGAGTCAAGAGTCTGATTTGAGACTGTCTTTTGGTAACAAAAAAGCACTGTACTGGTCTACCATATCCTTTGCTAAATTTAGAGGGGTCGAAGTCTTAAAACAGAAGGGAAGAAATGCAGAGGGAGGGATACCAGGAAGGAAGAGACAAAGGGAGGGAGGGAACGGAAACATACAAAAGAAAGATTTGTTGACAGATTCTTCAACCAGATAGCTATTAGCAGAGGCCCCTCAGGCAAAGTGTTTCTCCACAGGTCGATAAGTCATAATGGCGCATGTCTCAGGCACATCCCCAGACAGCGAGGGTCAAGACTATCAAACAGAGGACGTGACCCATGTGGACTGAGTGTAAACAATATTATAATGAGTCCTTCCTGTGGACTGACATTTTCATACATATTCATGATTTCAAGCAGGGCCACAGGTTGATACAGGCTGTGCTCAGCCAGGATCACATACAGTATAGAGCTAGGCACTACGTCTGTCAGGGTCAAACGGAATTTGTACTTCTGCCTCGAACTGACTCCGTACCCACAGGCCTACACCATAGCCTACGCCACAACCTGACATGCACTTCACAGAAATGTAACCGCAGGTCACAGCGATGCAGACCTCCTGTTTATTTTTGTAAGCTGAAAATCATTAGTGGAATCATAAGTGGAAGCAAAGCTTTGGTTGTCTTTTATTTCACAGATAAGAAAAAATGAATTGTGAAGACAATAAAGGCGGATTTATACTTGTGCATCAGCTCTATACAGAGCCTAGATGTGTCTGTGTCCCTCTGCCATTACACCTCAAAACCACGAGTCGGTGGTTAAGTGCTGTAAATTTGAGGTGACTCAAAACACACATTAAACACACATTAAACATGGCTTAATAGTGACAATTTCGACCACAAGTACACAAATCTGCCTCATGATAACTCGCAGGATTCACAGATGAAGCACTTGTCTTTTACTGGACACATTTTTCCCAAATAAACAACATGCTAATGTGATTAGCCCAAGCCTATGTCATTTTACATTGTATAAATTAGCCTAGAGACTAGCTGAGATTTCCACTACCCATATGAAGCCAGGATAATCATACAAAGGATTTAAAATCCTATTTTGTGGGGCTTTATTGTCTTCACAATTTATTGTGTCTTATCTGTGAATAAAACCTTCCTTTCCACTGAGGGAAATGGTTTCCAGCTTACAAAAGCAGACATTCTGCAAGCATTGCCGCAACATGTAGTTACATTTCTGGGGAGGTGCACCTCAGGTTACACTGTAGGTGCGGCATCTATTTGATGTAAAGGTACAGTATAAATTCTGCTTATAGCCTCCACAAAATTACAAACTGTGTGTGATTTATCCTGGCGTCATATGAGAAGAGAAGAACTCCACTAGCTGCTAGGCTAATTCATGCAATGTAAAATGTCGTAGGCTTGTGTAAATAATGTTAGCATGTTGTATTTGTGGGGAAACTGTGTCTAGTGCAAGACAGCCATTTTGTGGGAGACCCTCGTGAGCTGTAATAGGGCTGAATTTTTTTAATGTTACCTTTGTTAAATGTTGCTGTTGTTTCTTGATTATGGGGAGTAGAGGAAAACTCTGCTAGCTGCTAGGCTAATTTATACAATGTAAATTGCCATAGACCTGGGCTAACAATGTTAGCATATCGTATTCGTGGAAAAAAACTACAAGTCTTTAGTATGTGAATCTTGTGAGTTATAATGGAGCAGGTTTGTGGACTAGTGTTTGATTTTGTTGCTGTTAAGCCATGTTTAATGTGTGTTTTAGGTGTCTTTTGAATCAATCAGACTTTACGGCATTTCACAGAAACCCCACTGCCAACCAGTGTTTTGGAAGTGTAACTGCAGAGCGACACAGATACACCACCAAACAAGTATAAATGCTCACAACAGAGTAGGCCACGTGTGTAGGCTCTGCGTAAAGCTGACACACAACTAAAAAAATCTACCTTCACAGGTTCAGCTACCTCCTTCAATCAACAGAGCAAAGAACTGAGACCTAACACCTGAATGCTCTTTGCTTGTGCTGTTAACTTTTTTATTGTCAGAGTTTCAACTTTGTCACCTGCACAGAATCTAAAGATGTACTATAATTTTTTTTAAAAGCGAGGCATATTTTCTTTAGTATGTGGTCACATGGAATCTTTACATAGAGCTGTGAACCACTGGTAGAAAAAATACAATTGTCCATAAGAGTAAATTGGCCAGTGGGTGGTTATTTACTTCACTCTCTTTCTTATTAAATAAAAGTGATAATAATGTGAAAAAGGAATTGTTAAATAACAAACATATTTCTAAATGCATGATGAGAAACAAACCTACCAACAGTGTGAAGATTGTTTAAACTAGATGTCAAATAATTTATATATTAAAAGTCAATACTTTTTAAATATGCAAACAGCACGTTCCAGCAAAAAAATATATCTTTATCTGTTTTGTTGGGATAAACAAGGCAAGCTCCCTTACAATTTACAACTGAGGAAGGTTACAACGACAGAAAGAGAACACCTCCAACATCCCTGCTGCTCCAAACGTCCAGCAGTCAGAGTGAGGTCAGGGCTATGCTAACAGCTTGAGGCGACGGGGGAGGAGATGCAACTGCAATGCCAATACCTGGCGTGTCAGAGGTGAGCTATCCCGCCTCAGGGCTGCGTGTGATAGTTTTATCTACACTCAGCTAATTTACATGGCAGGAGGTCAAAAGGTCAGCTGCCTCCGATTCTTCCGCTGCACTTGAAACACGTTTCATGTCCAGCTCATGTGGATTCCACATAGTCATGCATGTGGAAAGTCTACAGGTAGAGCAGTCAACATGTTTTTCACAGCAGCTGTATGCTGTCTACAATTATTTACCTTTAAATCAGTCAATACAGCTCATATGCACCTTGCAACTTTTAGTAATTCATGTAACTTCAAACTAGCTGAAAGAAGGGTTTACTTTTTAATTGCATGATGACAGGGCACTCTCTTCATATGTAACTTAATGACTTTAGTGTATGCTCAGTAGATTGTTGTAACCAAAACAATTTCATTATAGGACCAAAAGTCAAAATTTAGTGCTCTGAAATGGTTTTCAATAAAGTCATTGGAAAAAAGTACCTTCTACAGAACCAATGGAATAATTTAAGCCCACCTGAAACTGACAAATATCTATACATACAGTACACTGTCAAACAATATCTCTAATTTAACAGGTAAATTCATTCAGGTTAAAAGGGACCTACTATATTAATTTTCAGGTTCATACTTGTATCATGGGATTCTACTGAAATGTGTTACCATGATTTGATGTTAAAAAAAAAAACATTATTTTTCCTACTGTCTGTGCTGTAACACCTGTATTCAAATGCTCCATATTAGCCCGTTTCTTTGGGGTATAGTTACATATTAGTAAAATTAATAACAGGAGGGCGTTCCCAGGCCAGGTGAGATATGTAATCCCTCCAGCATGTTCTGGGTCTGCCCTTGGGCCTCCTACTAGTGGGATGTGCCTGGAACACCTCCGGGAGGCACCCAGGAGGCATCCTGGAGGCAACTGACCCTTTTAATGCAAAGGAGCAGCAACTCTACTCCGAGCTCCCTCCGGATGTCCAAGCTCCTTACCCTATCTCTAAGGCTGAGCCCAGCCACCCCACAGAGGAAACTCATTTTGGCCGCTCGTATCCGCGATCTCATTCTTTTGGTCCCCCACCCAAAGCTCATGATTATAGGTGAGAATTGGGACGTAGATGGACCAGTAAATCGAAAGCTTCACCTTCTGGCCAAGCTCCTTCTTCACCACAACGGTTCAGCGCATTGCCCGCATCACTGTAGAAGCCGCACCAAACTGCTTGTCCATCTTAGGCTCCATTCTACCCTCACTCGTGAACAAGACCCCGAAATACCTGAACTCTCTCGCTTGAGGCAGTAAATCTCTCTCAACTCTCCCAAGCTGTTGATATTGGCTATGAAAAATACAGACTGCCCAAAAAGTTCTGCCTGACTATTAGCGAGTTGGTAGACGGGCCTGAAACGTAAGACAATGGAAAAAAGGTAATAATAATATAAATTTTTCCGGTATTTATTGGCAAACTAACATTAGCTAGCTTTTCATCTGCATCACAACCGGCACTGCCCACATTATCGCTTCAGTAGGCAATGATCATTCGCCTGCATTCACTCATGTGTGACTGTAGCCCGAAATCCCAGTCAACTCAAGCTGGTCCAAATTCCTACGTCTTCCATATCTTGCCACTCTGCGCCGTCATTACACCTGGTGGAATCACTGTAACCGTGAAAAAGCACGTGTTCCAGCATGAATGTGATCCAAAATTGGGGAGAAAGATTTGCATCGCAAGCATGTAGCTACATGTAGCACGGTAGGCTACGTAACGTTAACACTTAAATATATATAACAGAAATTAGGGGAATGCATGAGAGCTTCCCTTTAAAACACAAGGAAAGAATCATATAAAATGACAGATATGCTGGTCAAGCTAAAAAGCCAAGAGGCTTAATATCATATGGCTCCCCTTAAATGATGAAAGATCACTTGATTTAAGTACATTGCATTTTGTAGTACCAGTAAGTCTACTTTCACCCTGAGCAACATGCTGATTACAAGGTAAAAGGGTGTAACAATATTTTGCATCAGTAAATCTGTATCCTCCAGAAAGGTTCAAGTTCATGTTATCATATTTTTTCATATTAAGGTTTAACTTGCTTGAGGTTTTTGCTTTGCAACTGCTCAAGAAAGATGTTTTAAATAGCTTCCCAGAGACAAAACGAGCACATTGTGGTTCTTGTGACTGCTTGATGGCAAATCCAGGGCTTTCTACCCTCAGACATAATGAGAAAGAGGACAACCGGCACCTCAAGCCAATAACAGCAAGCACCTAATTTCTTTCCGAAACATGAAAGAGCAGCAAGCTGGTTAGGATGCAGCTGCAGATTCCTCTGAGCCCTGGATGACATTTCTAATCTCACGTGTCTCCTGTCATCCTAGTCACATGACACCTCTAAACCTGAGTCAAACACCAGAGCAAATTTTTCAATGTGTTTGTTTAACCTGTGTTTAGAATAAGGTGGCCTGAAGATACCAGCTATGGGTTATTACACAAAAAATATATGAAGTGTAGCAGGCAACAAACGTGTGTTTTGGTTCCATGTCTGCAATGGAAATGTGAACAGAAAAAGAGAAAATGCTCTCTTATTAGCTGGAGAGCCTTTAAGCAAGGCACTGAGCTCCAATTTATACAAATGAAGCTTCTCAGGGACAGAGTGTACTTGCACTGCTCCCATGTGTGAGAACATCTAACAATATAAATGTGAAGCAGGGTGTTGCGGTAAACAAGCACGCTCAGCACAAAGAGCATCCCTGGGAAAATAAAGGTTACAGGTAAATGGTAAACCCACTGACACATGCACAGTTTGCAGAAAAAAAGTGTTGCAACGCTACAAATCTAAAAGTAATTCCTTTGATCAGTCAACACTATCAGGCCAGAAAAATATTTTTCACATAGAAATCTCAATAGGATACAAATTAATCCTCTGTTTTTTGTTTGTTGTTGTTGAGCCAGTTCTGCCTCTGGTAAGGAACACTGCAGTCTGTTCCACTGCAACATGCAGGAATGATGTGGCTGGATGAGCCTTAGTTACAAGCTAGCAGTAGATTAATGCAACTTATCAGTGTCAAAATAAATCTAAACAATGACAGAAAGGCTTGTGAATCATAGGTCATTTCAGCCTTGTCCTAGAATAAGAAATAAATGGCTTTAGAGTGCAGAAGAGGAGGTGTTTATCCGATCTCTAAAGGAGCGTACAATATTCTAATGTCAGGGTTCCTACAGCTGAGGCTGCAGGACATCAGGACTTTTTTAATGCCACTCAGAATAAAATATGTAAGACCCCTTTTACCATTACCAAAATGGAAGAAAAAAAACCTAGACATTTTCTTAGGCTTAGGGTCAATTTTGCCCAAATGTTCATTGTAACTTGCTTCATATCAGATAAATTTGTCAGCTCAGTCTGACAGATTTCCTTGGGGGAGGGAGATTTCCCTAGAGACTATTGTTTCTGTCTGAATCTAACATCAAGTCCACACTGATGCCTGGTCATGCCAACATACTTGTTTTTCCGGGGATTTAAGCGTGAAGCGGAGCTAAGCTAATACAAACTACTACGTCGGCCATCTTTATATTGAGAACACGTCAATTTAGAACAGCCTCAACTGCAGTATCTATCTTGCCCAATAGCACTGGCCAGTGTTGCTATTACTCCTCATTGGCTCTAGCGCCTAGCCTTACAACTGCTTGACAAGTTCATTGTAAAGGACAGGGTGCGTTTAGTCGCTGGTGGAAATGTGCAACACCTAGTTCGTCCTTGGTCAGAAGGAATACGCTGGCAATCTAGGGACTAAGGTCATCAGGGTCTTTATTTATCACAACCAGGAAGGAACAGCAGCCTTTAGAATAGTTGGGTTACACATGAAAGCCCAGGTATGGTGAGTTGGAAATATCACGACATATGTGTGGGTGTGTGGTTTATTCATATAGATGCACACAAGTCTTCACAAAGGGAACAGAAGAACTGGACTAGACTGAGCAACATACATGTCGCTCACGCCTTTGGAGGTCGCAACAGACTAACGCAACTGAAAAGTGTCACTTGATAAAGCTAGGGCTGCATGGAAATGGAGTTTATAAAGGATAAGAGGGAGTGCTGACGGGTTCATTCAGTCCCCCCGCAATGCTCATTGGTCTTTTTTTTATTTTATTTTATTTTACAGAGAAACTGCTGTTTCGTGTGTGATCTTGTGCGAACCACAAGACAAATCAGTCAATATGATTGACTGGGTGGATTCCAAAATCAAAACCCAGGCAACATTTTAACATAAACCATGACTTTTTTGTCTTGTAGTGCACACAAGAGTGCAACAGAATTGGGAAATACCTGGTGTCTGTTGGCCAGTTTTCTTGGCGATTTTGTGTTTCTCACTCTGCATGAGGGATTCCACCTTGACTTCCGTCGTGCTGACTTTAAAAAGCTTTTTGCATAAAATACAACAAGCCTTGAATGCATTGCCTTGTATGAGTTTCATGTTGCAGAATCTTGGATAATTCTTATAATAATAATTCTTGTTTAATTTGCACTTTCCCATGTTATCCAGAGGACATCGACACGTCACTAGCAAACAGTGGATCCGCGGCTCTGGACATCACAGCTGAACACAAATTCCATATGTTACCAATTACTTAGAGTTTTCACGATAAAACACAGAAAACCAATTAATAATACTCCCATGTCTTAGCATTTATAAGACTTCTGAAAAATGAAAGACAAATTAAAACAAATTGAGGCCTTAATTTTAGATTAATTAACAAAACACCTTGTACGACTTTTAAAGGATCCACAATAAAACCCGTTACTTATGGTAAGATTGGATGCAAACCATAACTCCCAATTTGTCTACATTAAGCTGTAAATATTTCTCAAATGATCAACTCTGTAGGTTTTATTTTTTTTTAAGTTTCAACTTCATCTGTATCTTTACTGCCAGCAGGGTGTCTACAGGTAAAATCAGGCTAAATTTAAAACTTTTTAAGACCTTTTTAATACCACCATAAATCAAATTCAAGACCAAACTTGCAATGCAAATACACACAAAAAGTGAAAATATACTCTTTCCATGTAAACACATAAGGTAAGCTAACACTGATGATATTCTCTGTACAAAAAATAAATAAATAAAACAGGCTGGCTGATTTGTGCGCATACAGGCCACTGAATACTGTTTCTCTTTAAAATTATTTTTCCTGTAGAACCAACAACGAAAATTCTCGCAGTGACCTAACTAAATACACCAAAATCCATCCAATCTGAAATCTGGGGCGTATGCCAGGAGGTACAGCAGGTTGTCCACTAATCAAAACCTGGCATTTCAATATGTGGCCCCTTCCAGTGAGCATGTCCAAGTATCCTTGTCGTGTGAATGTTTATCCAAGTAGCAGGTGGCATCTTGTATTGTAGTCTCAGCCTAATACTTTTTAAAGCCTTTTATTAGTTATTGTGTATTTAAGACACTTAAAGACTTTTTAAGGACTTCCCTGTGGTACTCCCATTAATGGATGCTATTACCACAAGAAGACTCAGCCTCGGGACTGTGATAGAAAAAGCTGGCTTTCAGGTGTTGAATCCGACACAGCATTAAATAATTTGAATGTAAATGTCTGAGGAGGAGGAAAACCTGAATGTGTCAAGCGAGCAAGAGTCCATTTTCAGAGGTAACTACACCCTCATTTAATGTCATTTTGACCAAGGCAACCATTTCTCAACCTACACATCAAACACAACATTAGATAAGTATTCAGTAAAATGTCCCTCTGACTTTACAGGAAGGAGTAAAATTATAGCTGAGTGCAAAAACTTCTTAGGAGAGGCCAGACTTCTTACTTTAGAGTCTAGCGTGATAAAGAGTCCTAATTTACCTGAAATACATTATTAGGACCAGATAAATTCTGTCAAGGTGTTTGTATTCAACTAGGCCTTTATTTCCAACCTTACTGTTTGTTAGATCAAATTGTTTTTGCAGCCAACTACTGGAAGGCTTCCACTTGAGATGTTATCAAAATTAGAGATCTAATTTTTATCATTAAAGATGTCAGCACCCTTTGAGATGCAATATTAATAACTTCTGATACCATCTCCAGCCTGTGAACTGTGCATCACACACAGCTGGGCAGTCCAAGTGTGATCATAGTGATGTAATGAAAGCATTCCACTTCTCGTTGTAATGAGACAAGAAGAAAGCTCTAAATGAATGCATAACAGCAGAGGAACAGCTCAGTGTGACATGTGACAAAGCTGACTGCTCCCATGAAGCACTGTGCTGTGAGAATGGTGGCCAAGCAGCAGGGTTGCCACCAAGCAGATGAGCAGTGATTTTGACACATGTGGAGATGGAAATATGACTTTCCCTCTGTTTCATCAGTCTACATACTGCTGGGAAAATTGTCTTTTTCAGCCAACAGGTAAAATATGAAAATAGCAGGTGATTACACACCACAGTGAACGTTCAGTTCTGGTAGAACAGAGCCCTCTTTCAATTTTGTGCCACAAAGCAATCCAAAAGGTATTGCTCTTCAGTAAAATAAAAGTAGGTATGTGGTCATTTTTTTCTATGTCCTATGTACAGTTTTGTCAGTCAGTGTCCAGGCTGTTATCAGAGGGGGACTTTGGTGCTAACTCGTGCCCAGCTTGGTTGCAGCGGAGAGGCCAAAGCCAATAGGTTGTGGACCAGGCCTGTCCAGGATTCAGCTTGCCTCAGTCTGAGATCAAGTTATGTTTTTGAGAGGGAAACAGAAACTTAAGGATGATGAGTGACACAATAAATGTGTTAACTGTTGCACAGTCACCCATCAGCAGTCGCCGGAATATTCACATCAGACGTGTTTTTCTCCACGCCGGTTAGCATGTGATTCTGCTCCTCTGCTCTGTTTAAATCACACGTAGAGCTCCAACACATTCTCACTCTGACCTTGTCACGTATTGATGTTTGGTAATGGACTTTCCCATCCAGATACAACATGCAAGTTACCCTGGGTGATGTTGGTTGATGTTCTGGGTCACTGTGTCAACTTTAGCCTGTGTATAATAACAGTACAAGTATGCCTAATAGTAACAGCAGCAGTGGGAGGCATCAGACAGGACCATGGCAACAGCACAACAACACACCATCCAGGCACAGCTGCGAAACGAGTTAACCTGCGAGACAGTGGAGCACAAAGGCTCAACAACCATCAACAACCAACGCACCCAGGGTACTTTACACGTCATATCTGGACATGGAAAGTGGATGACCAAATGTCAATATATGACAAGGTTGGAGTGAGAATGTGTTGGGGTTGGGCTCCACAGAAAATTGTCAGACTTTGTGGCGCTTCCACGTACAGTAAGAACCCGGCCTTATGTAAGGAGACTATTGGATTTGAATTCTTACACCATCTTAAAGGAGATCCCATGAGGGAAAGACTTTTTTTAACAGGGAATGGGTGCATTATTGAACATGATTAGGATCATTCATGCCATGCTTCAGATTTCAGAGAATAAACTGTTTCTCTGGCCCATCACACACTCGAGGAAGAAAATCAGATCCATCCAATTTGCTGTCTAAACAACATAAGAAAAAAGCTTAGGTTTTTTCTCCACCATTCCTTTATTGTCAGCTGCACAATGCTTTGTCTAGTAAGATAAAAATAGATATCAATCTTATAAACATGGAATATTCACAGCCTGAGGTATCTGTTCACATTTGAAACATTCAATTTAGCCACTTACTTGGAGAAAGCCTGAGAGAAAAGAAAGAGGGCTCTTTATTGAGATAATCTGTAAATGTTTGGTAGTTTCTTGTGTGAGCAGTTCATTAGGAATGTTTTTTATTCAGTTTTAAATTAGTTTTTCTATTTTGTTTCTTTTCTTTTCCCTTTCCACATTTTGATTTGTTTTATACACACAGCACAGGAAGGTGGATGTGAAATCAGTGTTTTCATTCCTCTGTGGGAGGGGCCAAAAAAGGCATCACACGAAGAAGAAAAAATGAATGAATGAATAAGGAGAAAGTGAACTTTGCACTCGTGCTAACCAAAAGCACATGCTAACTCCACAGAGGAAGAAAAACACTTCCACCAACAGAATAGACATGACACTCCTGCCAGCAGTTTGCTTGACAGTGTTGACTGATTGACTGAAGTGCCATGCAGAAACACCACGGGGGTGAGTGCAGAACAACAAAGACGAAAAAAGAAATTAGACAGCTGACTTTGATCGTATTATTTAGAGTAACATAACACTTGTTAGCAGGTAAACATATGCAAGTGGTTTTACATACAGCACTATTTATGTGAGGATTCAAACTTCCCAAGACCCGCCCAAAGACTGTTCAGACACGTACTGCTGGCTTCAGATCTGATATCTATCACTGTAACTAAATGATGAGTCATTTAAAGACTTTCCAATGTCAGCAGGCATGAAGCAAATTGTATTTTACGTGTTTCACTTGCCAACAAAAATATAGAATTATATGTGCACTGTACAAAAAAAATGACCTTTTTTAAAAGAGAGTAATCCTCACATCAGTGAGCTAACTGCACATCAGGTCTATAATCTGCAGCAGCCCGGCAGTAAATGCTTATGCTATCTCTCAGTGGCAGAGGAATAACCACCTGCCATACTTATTCAGACAATATAGCATTTATAGATTGCAAAGAAAGCCATACACTCCTTTAGACAGTGAGTCAATCAAATCGAAGCAAATCAATTATTTGGTTAAATCTGAGACTCTCCAACTGATAGCAAGCAAAAGTAGACTTGATAAAAGCTGCTTTTTTGCAATTTCTGCAGAGCTCATTGGCCATACTGCCCAATTATTTGTTTCTATGCAGCCTGTACAAAAAAATTAGCTGAAATGTATTGCTTCGATTATGACAACAACATTTTTATGTCAAATACCGTCCAACATAAGTTAAGAAGAACTAAATGCTGTATCTTCCTGTTTTTGTTTCTTTACCATAATCTTTTACCTTACTGTGTTTGGAACAAATTTATACAGAGCAAGAAAGCTCCGCTTGTTTAATTATAGTGCGACAGGGCTCCCACACATTCTTACTAATGTTTTTTTTTTTTCTACAACTTTTCCATAATATTTTACCTAAATATATAAACCTCTGGTCAGTTGGTTGTTATGCTCTCATCTGACCGAATTCTCATTGGTCAGACAGTAACTGGTGTTACTTTAAAAAGGCCATGTGTCCTTGCTGAAACAGCTGGTGACCATGATGAGCGCAGCATTGTACCCAAAGTTACAAATTTTTAAACTTTTACTTTTTTAATCAAAAAACAGATAAATAATTACAGAAGACATTCAGTTTCAAATTTTATTAGTGTGGATTTATTTTACTAAGTCTAAAAACCCCCCGCAGTTTAAGGCTGCTTGTTGGAGCCACAGGATGGCTACCATTAGTTACTAGGCTCTCTCAAATGCAGTGTTACAGCAACACATTCGCACTCTGATCTTGTCACATATCGACGTTTGGTCATGGACCTTCCACGTTCAGATAGGACCTGAAAGGAACTGTAAAAAACCAAGCTGTTGACAGCCTACTGTTTGATCTACAGGCTGAGATTTAGTTGTTGATGACAGTGTGATGCTGCTATACTGTACAACTGTACTGCAGCAGCCTTCCTACCAAGCTAACATTAGGGATTCATCAGTATTAACTGCCACCAGCATCATTTAGCTATTTACCACATGGACAATGAAAATGCATATGTCTTAAGTGCCTCAAATTTCAGTGTTAAAGCCTTAGTTTACCCAACACAACAACTTTTCTGCATTTTTCTGTTTAACTCCCTACACGACACCACGTTTCTTTCCCGCAAAAGGGAGTGCAGCCCTGGTGATGATGCAATGCTGGTCTGGTCTATGTGTGACACTTCATTTACTTTATCATTATCCTACTATTAGTGATTGTAACTCAAATGTCAATGCTAAATCTAAATCAAAACATTTGTAATATGTTACACCACATGCTTGATTCTGTACATGAGATGTAGTGTAACTGAATATATCAATTATTCTGGCTGCAAAAATTCCTTTGCACAGTTTTGTTTTACTTTGACAGCCATTCTCAGCTGAACCACATGAACTAATTTTGGATGAAGTGTATACATAAGGTACAGTGGTGTTAAAAATGTTCGAGGTGATGTAACTTTGTCATGAGGTGCTATTATGTCTGCACCACTGTGTCACGCAGGTCGTACAGGCGACAGCACACCTGTCACCAACGTGCTGCTGTGAGTTTGTGTCGACATTATTTTCACAGGTACGTCGCCACCTCTCAGGACTGAGTTCACACTGTTTTCTACACAGAGCTGTGAAGAGGCTCTTAGTGTGTGTGTGTGTGTGTGTGTGTGTGTGTGTGTGTGTGTGTGTGTGTGAGAGAGAGAGAGAGCGAAAGAGAGAGAGAGAGAGAGAGAGAGAGAGAGAGAGACTGTCAGACAGACAGAGGGCAAGCTAAGAGAAAAAAAAGGTTTTGATGTTCTTTAATGAGAGCTCTCAAAGACTGAGAAAAAAGGAACTAAAACCACAGGAAGCCCCACAGGTTTGCGCACACACACGTACACACACACACACACACACACACACACACACACACACACACACACACACACACACACACACACTCAGCAGCAACAGAATGAACCAAACAGAACTAAAGTAAAACTTGCTTGTAGATCTATCTGTGTCTGTGAGTGTGAGTGAGATACAGAGCGTGAGACAGGCAGACAGGAAGTGTGAGCTTTTACTGCTCAATCTGACAACACAGTTATATTTCCTCTGCCCACTCTAAACAAGCCGTAAATGAAAGTCTTGTGCTAGAAGTCATATAAACTCAAGCATCATTATAAAGTGTAGCCTGCTAAAATCATCACGATGATGTGAGGTCAACATTTTCACTCTCTGTATCAGTCTGGACTCAGTGCTGTCCCAAACATTTTCCAGAAACTAAAATCCAAGTAGAGCCAGGGATCTGCACCATAGTTTACATCGTAAGCAGCCAATTACAGCAGTCAATAACAACAATTAAAAAATGTAATGTATGTTGTGGAGTGTCTTGGATGAAAAGATGTTTTCGACGTTCGTCTGACTGGATTTGGCAAAAGCTTGATTTATCAACTGGCTCCATTGTTGATGAAGAAGATGTTACCCGGTGTTTCGTAACTCTGATTGGCTGAAGGAGTTTGTCTGTTAAGGTGAGTACTCCCGCCAACTGAAAGTGTTCAGAGCGGTATTTTTGTTTTTTCTGTATATTCTGGATTTGCATGAATAAAACAGGCCTGTCTTCATTTTTTTATTGGATGATATGCTGTCCAATAAATAATTGCAAAAAACGATACTATTGTCACTTCTAGTGTATTTTATATAACATAAATAGCATTATATAGCATTAAAATAGCATAATAATAATGCAGTAAACTGAAGTAAACCCTTTCAAAGAGCGATGAACGTTTGACTCTTCAGAATATTCAGACATTGAAATATATATATATCTATATACATATAAAAATCACCTATTAATATATAGAAGATAGTACATAAAAAAACCATAGTACCCTTATACGAGTAGCCAAAAACTACTCACTTTGAGACCTAATACAAAATTTGGAAAGCAAAACCAAGTGATGCCTCTTGGGACTAACTGACAAGCTTAGCAAAATTAATTTTTCTGGGATATGAGCAAATAGGTGCAGATGAAGAGGAAAAAAAGGGAGAATTGCTGCGACCAAGTCAGGATAGTCAGGAAAACCCTATTTACTCATGTTCATGGCATCATGTTGGCTGAGTGTTGCTGATATTCTTATGTAAACAAGCATGTAAAAACAATAGGCAATGTCGAGGTCAACAAAATGATTGATGTCCATTTATCGTACAATAAGTCAATAGCGTAATTATTGTGACGGGTCTTGAATAAATTATGGAAATATCATAATAAAGTTTTTTATGCTTGTTTTTTTAAGTTGGCTATGAAGTTAGATCTATTAAATATCAGATGTGAAACAACACTAATGGATAGTTCTGTGACATGATGAATGTTTTTTAACTGCAGTAACCTGACACTTTTGCAGTTACCCACTGATTAGATCTGTGCATTTTTGGACAATTATTGAAACTGAGTCAGAAATGCATTTTGTTGATGCATGCAGTATTCAGGAGAGTGTGGTAGTAGTCACTGACGTAATACAGGCCAGGCTACAGGTTCACAATTAAAAATGTTTCAAATCAAAGACAACCGGGTCACTTCCTGTTTTTCTCAGAGCCCAGCAGCTATGAACAGGACACATGGCATTTTGTTTTGCACTGTTACTTCAGTCATTCCACCACCCACCATTTCCACTACTGAGGATAAACCTACAGTGATACATTTTGGTATCTGAGGAAAGCTACTGATAGACCTTTTTACTGATAGTAAACAGTATGAAGTTTTTTGGTGGACAGGGCTTAGCTGTAGGCAAAAAAAGTTCTGATGGCTTGTTTTGGACAATGGAGGAAGATGACGAGTGGTGCATTCAGAGATACTCATTCCGAGTGCCAGGGTCCACTCTGGCACAAACTTGGCCATTCATAAATTCATAACACTGTCTGAATGTACCGTTCAGTCATCTGGAGCACGGCACTCTCAGAGTAGCAGAGCGCACTCTGGGCACTCTGGGCGGAGTAACTGTGATTAACTTAACCTTTGTGAATTCATGTAGAAATATAACGCTCCATTTCGTCAACCAACAGGGCTCTCATTTTAGTGTAGAGCGTCAGACTGAATTCGCCAACGCACCATGTCAGGTCACTCACTCTCTAGTATCGCGAGTGTTGCTTGAATAAGTAAACACTGACCAACAGGACCAGACTGTCCGACCCGTATGCTCTCACTCAGTGGATGAATGATGTCACAGGAAGCTTTGTGGCTGATTACTGTGCCAATCTTACAAAGGAGGACGACACTTGAACAGTTTCCTTCAGTTCATTTTGCTATCAAAGCTAACATTAGCTAATGTGCTAAAATAGACAGTGTTACCAAGAAATCCAACAAACCTCTTAATACTTCCCCAATGTCTGATGAGTGGACATGATTACCCTTAATATGCATAACGTTATTCATCCCTACAACAGGAAATACTTTCTCCCTAACCTGATATGAAGTGTGCACTGCACATGTGAGCATTTTTGATGTTCGCCTCCATCCAGTCCTTTCATCTTATCACATTTAACCATATTTTTCCTTGTTTTTGTTGATGGGCAGTGGAGACTGGTGTGTGAGAAAACTTAAGTTTTGACTCCTTCTATTCTGGCTCCCAATAACACAACAAAACGACATTTTCAGACTCCTATGTAGCCCACAGCTCTGTGGTGGCGAGTCGTGTATTGCCTCCAGCTAATAAAATGACGTCATCTTGACATCAGACCTAAAAGAGTCTATAGCTACCAGGTAAAACAAAAGCGTTATCTGCTTCATATCTGCACAGTGGTTGACACATTTCCTTTGTGCCGTATATTGAGCCTCCATTCACCCGGGTTAAAGAGAATACATCTAATGGCTGATGGTGTCATTGTTTTTTCACCATTACATTGTGCAATTAACATTTACTTGGTAATGATGAGTTAAAGCAAATACTTGTCCATTTCCACTTTGTGATCATTTAAATCTGATTAGTTGTGTTTTCAGAATTTACCAATTAAAGACGAAAACAAGCAAAAAACAGGACTGCTGCCATCACAATCTCAACAAACAAAAACAACAAAAAAGAAATAACTTGTTTGTCAGTGGAGGGACAATGGGAGAAGACAATGACAGGAAGCAGAGATGGACAGATTGATGGCAAGGAGAAAATGTGTCATCATTCGAACAAATGTGCAAAGACAAATACAACCCATCTGCCAATCAAAGAAGAGGGAAAGGTCTTGTCAATGACTGAAACAAGTAAGAAAAGGACAAGTGAAAGTAAAAAGACAGGAGAAAATGAGAGCCTTATAAAGCAGAGATACAGTGAGAAAATGTTCAAAAGAGAAGGATAGAGGAAATGACAGACAAAGAACAGGAGTGAGCTGGAGAACAGGATGAAACTGGAGCATGATAACGTTGCAGATAAAGAAAGATACAGGGAAGGAAAAATAACAAGAGAGAGAGAAAAACAATTGAGAAAAAGTGAAAGTCTGTGACAGAGAGAAGGGGGGGAGTAACAGAAGAGCAACAGAGAGAGATAAAAAGCAAGTGACAGTCTGAGATAAAAGTGAAAGAAAAAGTGATAATGAAAGGAACACAGATTGAAAAAAAGTGAGAGAAAGAAAAAGCAGAGAACCGGAGAGTGAGTGACAAAGTGTCTTTCTCTTTGCTGAATTTGGAGAACGAACCCAGGGTGTGACAGTCGGCTCTGAAAACCCAGAGGGAACTAGATGTCGACCAGATATTTACAGCACAGAAACAAACAGACAAACAAAAAGAAAAGGAGTAAACAACTACAGCCATTGACACAAACACTGGTTGGTATTCCCAGGATGAAGAAGAAAGTCAAGAGAGGAAAGATAATGCGAATTTACTGACGTAATTTGTGGTACTTATAGGCTGGAGGGAATGAACGAAAGAAGTGGTAGAAGTAATAAGCAACGATGTAATTACATATTACAATGTGTTGAGCAGAATATTGCAAACTCATCTAATCACTCATCTTGCCTTGATTATTAAGTCACGTTTTTTAAATCGTAAAGCTACAGTAAGCTGAGCTCACGTGAGAGTCCTGGGTCTACCCCGGGGCCTCCTACCAGTGGGACGTGCCTGGAACACCCTTAATGGTAGGGCGCCCATGAGGCATCCTGATCAGATGCACAAAGCACCTCAGCTGACCCCTTTCAACACAAAGGAGCAGAGGCTCTACTCCGAGCTCCCTCCGGATGTCTGAGCTCCTCACCCTATATCTAAGGCCGGGCCCAGCATGACAGAATATGCTAGTACAATTACTATCTCTACTTGAAAAGGTGTACAGACAGTTTAAAACTGCCTTTCAATGATTTTAACTGTTTTATTATTGTGTGTTTTTACTGTTATTTGTATTCTATTTTTATTGCTTTTATCTTGTTTTATTGCTTTGTCTTTTAATTGGTTTTGTGAAGCACTTTGTAACTGTGTTTTGAAAGGTGCTATACAAAATAAAGTTTATTATTATTATTATTATTATTATCATCAATTCCAATTAAAGAGATGAATTTAGAACTAGAATAACTGCCTCAGGGTTGTATGCCTCCACTTATCAGTCCAGTTACAGTTTACACCCATGTCTGTCCAGACTCATATGTAGCCATAGCGGCAGAAAACACTTTAAATATGGATGTTGTGGCAAGGAAGCTACAAATTCTAAGGCTTTGGTCATATCACAAATAGGGCTGTCAAAATAACACAATAATTTTGATTAATTTATCGTAGAAGAAATAATGAGTTAAAAAACTGACGCTGATTAATCACGTTCCCGTGGTGCCCTTTGACCTGCTGCATCAAAAAGGCCACAGTGGCTTTGTCAAATTACGTAGGCAGATGAGACAACCCTGCTTGGCCCCGTGAATGGAATATTTAATGGCCTGGTCTAGCTCAGACTGGCCAGTTCACACCGCTGCAACTTTTCTCTTAAATGTTCTAAAACTGTTACATCTCGTCGCGCATCTTGGTCTGAACTGGGCTTAATGGCCAGAAAACATTATGATGTCAAAGTTACATTGACCTTTAGCCTTTTGGATATAAAATGTCATCACTTAATAACTGTATCCTATAAAACATTTGTGTAAAATGTTATAATAAGCAATAAGTCTTGAATTATGGCCAGAGATATGTCTTGTGAGGTCATGCTGATCTTTGACCACCAAAATCTTACCAGTTCATCCTTGAGTTCAAGTGGATGTTTGTGCAAAATTTAAAGAAGTTCTCTTGTTCCTAAGATATCACAGTCACAAGAATGGGATGGACGAACAATCTAAAAACATAATGCCTCTGTCCTCGGCTGTTGCTGCCTTAGAAGCAGGCCCGGAGTGAGTAATAGGGAGGACTAAAGTGTTTGGGCCAGTGTTCAGTCATGGCACTGGGTTGATCACATACGCTGCTACTGCTGTCCTTGGGCCACCTCCGCCTCCACTGGCGGCTCTTTTTTTTTTGTCCGTGCACTCGGTCAGTGGTGTTTGAAAGATGGACAATAGAAAGAGCAAGGGTGGCGCGGAGAAAGCAAGAATTAAAAAAGAGGAAAGCTCTGGAAACAGACGCAGCCAAATGTGCTAAAATTGACAACTTTTTCACTAAAACGAGCTCATGGTTTGAAACGACAAATGAGGACGATGAAACGGGTAAGGCAAGATGTTGAACTTTGCCTGCAAACCACCGTTCAAGTTAATTAATTATCAAGTCAATGAGTTGTGTGGCGTTGTGGCATATAACGTAACGTTATATAATTTAAATAATAGTATGATGTTAGAAGCAAGATCCAGCACCAAGCACCAGCCATAAGCCCACAAGTCCAGAGTGGGCAGGTAGGATTGCTCATTGAGTGAATATTATTAGAATTAATATGATGAAGAGTATGGTGTAGACCTGCCCTGAGATGCTACATGATTCAGCACTACATTAATGAAACTGACCTGAATTGATCAGAAGGCTTTGTAAAATGGGAAGATTTGTGCTGAGAATTCGGACCATTTTTAAAATGTGATTTAGTGTCAGCAGCAGAGCCAGGAGCCAGTAGTGATGAGGGGATTGCTCCTGTCAGTATGGAAGGAACAGGTGAGCTGTTGTAACAGAGTGTGTGAACAAGCAAGCATTAGTTCCAATATAATCACTTTCTGTGCCCAAACGATAGTAGTGACCCGTTATATTTTTTTATCATTTCATTTTTAAGGTTTGCATATCTGTGAACACTTATTTGAACAGAATATAGATTGTGATATTGTTGAAAAGGATGTGTTGTAAAGAATAATGTTGGAGGTGTGCACTCATGTTGAAATAAATCTACATTGTGAAGTAACCCTTACTTGCACTGAATTGGAAATATTTTAGAAAATTACAAGGCTTTACAGAACAGTGCGCTATTGTAGACTTAACATGTAAGGTTATAATTACATGATTTTAATAATAATAGGTCGTGATCTAAAGTGGGCCGGTCTGAGGCATGAAACTCCAGGGCTGAGAATGAGTCCCACTCTGGCCCTGCTTAGAAGCATAGAAATGTCTGAAAAGCCTGTGACAAACACAAACCGCATATACTTGAAAACTGAAGTCCATATCTGAGCTTGCATCACTTTTGTGTTCTCCTAGATGTCGTCCAACAATCCAGTGCAACAAACCTTTTCAGACTGTTACTCTAAGCAACAGAAAGGTATGTAGGACCAACTGAAACCATGTTTTTCTACTGAAAACTTAATTTTTCACGTCACTTCATCTCCACAGCCGGTATGATATATGTAGCGTGCACCCTCACACACCGTCCCTCAGCTCTTGTCCCTGGACTTAGCGCCACACCATAGCTTAATCCTGTTTAACTTAGCTGTACATTCAGCAGTGTACAGATCTGAACAAACCAGAAAATGTAGTATTCCTACAGTTTTTAATCAGACATCCAGATGACATACACAGCACTGAGTGCTGCCATGCAGCTGGATTTATACTGTAACCCCCCCGGTCTTTCCCCCATCTGTCTCCCTGCATCCCTTCATTTCTCAGATCTAAATGAGGTTGTCACAGTGTCAGATAGAAGGTGATGGTGCTTCAGCTGCACTGAAACCCTCCGCCCTGCCTGCCCTGCTCCCTTTTTTTTCCAATTTCACTAAATCAACATCACTTCTCCTCTGCGGCCTTCCCAGCGCCCTGCACAGATGATTTATTGGTTCATTATTCATCTTTATTTGTGGCATAGCAGATTGACATCACACTGAGTTGCTGTTTGTAAATGCTGATGTGTCCCCCTTGCAGTACATCCCTGCATATCAAGCAAGCATCAATGGGCTTACCTCTGCTTTCAGAAGGACAGTTTTGTATTTCATCACATTTTCACCCATGAAATGTTTTTCAGAAATCAGCTTCACACCCCCATTCTTCCCCACATCAAACGGCTGAAGTGCCCTTGAGCGAGACACTAAAACTCTCACTTTTTGAACATTTGGATTATTTGCTGCTGACATATGTTGGAATTAACAGATACTGGACCAGATTAAGTTATTTCTGTATTTTCTGTTAAAATGCCAGCTTTTCCTTTTACATGCTGCACTAAACACACAGAGCAGATTAAAACACATGCTCAGTAACTCCAATATGGTGGTACCTTCAACCTGCAAAATTTAACACTGTTTAGATGTTATTTATTTCCACAGGCAATTTATATTGTTGGATATGACACATAAATTTTGCAAGCAGTGTCTTATAATATTCCAGGAATACTACGAACATGAGTGCTCACCTCACACGTGCCACTGATGGCTAAGCTAACGCTAAACCTGCTCCGCTGAAAAATCAACCAACACTGGACACACTTAGCTCCACAAAACTACCATCCAATTCCTAGAGCTAAGAGAATAACACAGTCCATCACCTGATTCATGAGCAAAGATCTGTGTTCATACAGCGCCTCTGAGAACAAAGGCTTTTGTTACATCCTAAAAACACTAGAACCCAGGTATGTGACTCCATCCTGACGTTTTTTCACCAGCACAGCCGTACCCAAGCTCTTCAGAGGAAGTAAAGCATAAAGCTGAGGAATCTTTGAGAACAACAGGAAGGGTGACATTAACTCGACGCCTGGACTTCAAGGTCAGTGGATTCATATGTGACTATAACTGCATGTTATCTCAAAGAGGACTGGAGACTGCTGTCTCACGTTCTCTGAACTAGAGCAGTACACCAAAGTCACACTGGAGCAAACACTGCAGACCTCCTGCAAAATGCAGCACAAGAATGGAACACACAGCACTTCTAACATAAGTGTTGCCATTCAGTTAACAGGATACCTGCCTGTGAAGTGTTTCACTCATGCACTTAATAATTTGCAGTTGGAAAAAAAGGTAATAAATTGCAATATATAGCAACATACTGTATCGCAATACTCATCATACCACAATATTGTGATAATATCGTGACCTAAGTATCATGGTAATATCGTATTATGAGTCCCGAGATTCCCACCCCTATTGATTACCTTTTAAAAGCAGTGTAAATAATCATGATAAGGAAAATTCCAATCGGGGATTTTCAAAAGAAAATTAGAAGGCCTCTTAGGCAAATCTGACTTCACTAAGTAGTCATGTAAACTGGAACACCTCTTGTAAAAAGCTATAGGCCAAGTTTAAAATGAAGTTGAAATGTGAGGGTCACTTCTCAAAATTTCCCAATATCTACCCACTATTTATTTTACTGACTGAGATATAGGATTATAAGTAGTTACAAATGCAAGACTCTGGGATGAAGTGTCTCTAGACCTGAGTTTTAGTAAATCAGGCAGCTGAACTTGGCATACCTTATTGAGACGTCATGTGGACTGTCCTGTGAACCCTAATAACGGACATCATTGGAGTCCACATGACAGTCTTTCATCTTATTCAAAAGTCTGCAGTGTCTTTGTGATAAGAGAGCAATGCATACACCAAGTCTTTGATATGTGAGTCAACATACTGAGAGAGTGGCTCTGTGAGAGAACCCTATCTCGACACGATAGGTCCACCAGGAGGATGTAACTTTGGAAGAGTGTATAAAACAGGTCAGATTTGGTTGTCTTGGACCATGTATTTACAGTCACCATCACAAATCTGTCCCTCTCTTAAGGCCTGTTTGAAAACAGTCTCGATTTCTTGAATGTAGAGTCTGAGTATAGAGGAATAAACACATCTCTGGCACTTAATTGTCTTTCAGTTTCTTGTATGTTTGAGGTTTTATGCTGGACCACAATGGCCCCGCCTTTATCTGCATGACGTATAACAATGTCTTCATTATTCATCAAATCTACCAGAGCTTTTCTGTCTGACTCTCAGAAACCGAAATGCAAAGTTTTTTCGCTTGGTCTGAGCACACAAGTCCATAACATTTCTTTCCACAAGCCGACAAAGGTCTCCACAGATGGATTATTCATCTGTGGCAAAAATGTACTTTTATGTTTGAAAAACCAGTGCAGACAGGCTGTGACTGGCTCGTGCTCTGGTAAGACACAGAGTTCCTGACTGTGTCCTTCGTATAGAAAGCCTTTGATCTTATGCCTCTGACAAACTTCAGTAATTCCACTCTTGTAGTGAATGCTTAAATGCTTGAATAGCGCAAAAGTATATCTTACAAGATTACTAGATAACTCCATGGATTAATCAGTAGAATACTTGAAAAAAAAAAAAGTTAAATTATCAAAAAGAAATTATCAAAAATTATCAAAAATGTCTGAGTAAGATTTTACCAAAAAATTTGAACAGCTGAATGACTTCCAATGTGACAACAATATGTTTGAAAATTTTCAGCCTGGTTTCAGGACACAGCACAACACGGAAACAGCCCTAGTCAGAGTTGTGAATGACCTCAGAATGAACACTGATGAGAAAAGCTTTAGGTGCTGGTCCTGTTAGATCTGAGCGCTGCAATTGATACAATGGATCATAATATTTTGCTGGACAGACTTGAACACTTGGTTGGTCTCTCTGGAACAGTTTTTTAATGGTTCAGGTCCTATTTAGCTGGCGGGCAATTTACTTGGCCATGGATGAGCACTCCTCCGACAAAGTGAACCCTACATGGTGTCCCGCAGGGCTCTGTTTTAGGCCCAATTCTCTTCAATCTGTACATTTGCAACATTATTAGAGACTACCATATTGATTTCCATTATTACACATACCATGCGCAACTATATATCTCTGTAAATTCAAATGACAGTAGATCAATCAATAAGCTGACTGTATGTATATCTGGTATAAGTTTGTTGATGGTTTTGAACTTCTTACAGTTGCACGATGAAAAAAATGAAATTCTTGTTATTGGAGCAAAAGCAGAGAGAGAAAAACTATCTAACCACCTACAATTATTTGCACTGAACAGCAAGGAACATGTAAACTTTGGTGTTATTATTGACCATGACCTCAACTTTGAACAACACATTAGAAACATGACTAAAGTGTTCTTTTATCACTTGAGATATATTGCCAGAGTCAGACCATTTCTCTCTCATGCAGATACAGAAAAGTTGATTCCTGCTTTTATTTCCAGCTGACTGGACTACTGAAACAGTCTTCTGTCTGGTGTGGCCTAAGAAAGCATTGGTAAGCTACAGCTCGTGCAGAATGCAGCAGCACATGATCTGACAAAAACCAGACAGAGAGCCCTTAAAATTATCACATTGTTTACCTGTCTGTTACAGAATTAATTTTAATATTGTTTTTATTGGTTTTTAAATCACTGAATGGCCTTGCCCCAACTTATCTGTCTGACATGGTCCCTAAGATCTTCTGACTCAAACCTCTTGAGTGCTCCAGGGGTCAGGACTTAAAGGCCCCTAAACTCTGGAACAGTCTGCCTGAGGGTCTCAGGGGCTCAACTCTGTTGAAACTTTTAAACGTAATCTTAAGACACATCTTTTACCTTTGCTTTCTCCTGAAATGTATTTTTAACTGATGTTAGAAATTAGTCTGTAGTTATAACTGAATTTTACTTTATCTTTTATTTATTTTTGTGCTTATTGATTGTCATAATAATAATAATAATAATAATAATAATAATAATAATTAGCTGCAGGTCTAATTATGTTGACGCAACACTACAGGCTGACACAATGAGACATTTGGTATATTTAGTGGAAACTGCAATGAAAAAAAGTTTGTGAGGAAAAATATATTCCTCAAACAGGATTTTAAATAATATCCAGACTTGCACAGCTTTTATGTATTTGAGAAACACAACAATGTGTTAAACCATGACAAAAACTTCTGCACACAATAACACAACTAAGCTATCTATCTTCATGTGACAGACATCCACAGCAAACAAACGTCTGCCACTGTCTACAAATCAAAATTTGGCTGAACAAGCAGGAAACCAAATAAGTTCTGCGTCCGCCCACCATGTGTACGGCACCATATTGTGTACACAACAAAAACAGAAACATGAACAAATCCACATCAACATGTCCAAGTATTGACATATGCAGCAGTGCAAATCCACATCTCGACTGTCCTCGCGCAGCTGCACGTTGCCACAGTTGACACACTGTTGATGCTGACAAGTTTACCCAAGCCTGGCTCTCCTTCCACACCAACTGTCTCAGTGTAGATACATCCTCGCTACAGAGAAATGAACTGTCCAAGTGTAACAGAAAAAAGAACAGATGAATCATCTGAAGACTTGCCACAACTTGATATTCCCTAATTCTCCTACAACTGTCTCACTAAAGATGCAAACGAAAGTTATTTTGACAAAAAATGTAGACAGTAAAACTTCCTTAAAAGCTTTCATTAGGTTCTTGAAGCTTGATTACAAAATCACTTACAAGTAGTCTTAATTTTAACCTTAAATGTCAATGTACATTAATATTTTAGGTATTTATTTTAGATTTCCAAAACTAACTACCAACAGACTTACCAATAAATATCAGATTTATTCAGATCTTTGAAGACTACAACAATATGGACATGTAAAAGTTAAGTCATCTTGAACGAACACAGCTCATCAAACTACATCTAGATAAATATAGGTTAGAAAAGTACACATTCTGCAGATTCTTGTGGGGAAGCCTAAATTAACTGTGACTCAGTTTTAAGTCACACATTCTGTATTTTGTTCTTTGCTCTCACACACACACACACACACACACACACACCCCTGATGAGAGGAACATAAAGTCCATTCTGTGATTCTATTATTCCTGCCTTGTCCTCTTCTGACACGGTCTAATTATTGTGGCCTGAACAAATGGACCAGCAATTAGACCTCAATAAATGGGTCACGTCAGTCCTACATGCACTTGTGCCCAAAGTGAGCATGTCTGTAATTGAAAGGTCACAAGTCCGAGCTCTCCAAAAGAGACTGAGTCCTTGACCAAGACACTGCATGTCAAGCTGAAGGAAAAATTGAGATTCTGCAACTTGAACTTGAAACTACTTTTGGAGTCATCTCGTCCAGGTTATGGTGAGAGGGTGCTCTGTAGGTTGTTTGTACAGGTAGAAGAAGACTGTAAAAAAGGTTAAAAAAAATTCCAGTCAAACATTTACAACTAAGTCCATTACAGCAAATGACATATGCAGTCAGACAAATTGAAAATTTCGTCTGAGGCACCCATTTGAAAGGGGAAACAGGGTGTCTCCAGGTATCAGACAGTTTAATTTAATGTTTTTTTTAACACCCTTTCAAGATTATTTTTCACCAAATTTAAGACAGATTTTTGAACAAATCATGTTTTACTTATTAAAGCATCACAGGTAAGCATTGCAGATAAGAGGTATATATATTTGTGGTCTGCAGAGGTAGGTGTATAGAGGTTAAGGTAGTATTATAGCTATTAGAAATGTGGACTTTTAAAAAGAAAGGCTTCACTCCTTTTTACAAAAAGAAATAAAAGAAAGATGTATAAATTAAATTAGATAACATGTTTGTAGTAGCTAAGACCTCACAAACTAAAAATTAAGACTATTTAATGACTTTTAAGGCCTTATTGTTACACAATTGAATTTAAGACTTTTTAAGAACCTGCAGACACCCTGGAAAAAGATGTCAGTGGGAATGAGCGTCTGTATTGTAGTTTGTCCCTGTAACAATACACATATTTCTACTTAACAGTTTGGAATATGGCCTTCAGTTCAGTATGCATTACAAACCAAACCATTCTTTGAACTAATCCTTTCACATTTGGAACATAAAATATACAGCTTTTAATTGTGTTTAATATAATGTTCTCAGTGCCACTGCACTCAACAAGGCAGCCTACATGACAGAACAGGTAACATGCCATCTGTCCTTCCCACCCCCAAGCAAAACATTCTACTCCAGTGAGACACACTCGTATTGTGCGTAGTAACGCCATTACCGGACTAGAAACAGAAGATCCTCAAATATCCTGCAGGTCTGTGGTTTGGAGTCACTTTGGTTTCAATTTTAATTATGAGGACAATGACGAGAGAGTGGTGGACAGGAAAACAATGGTTTGCTGCATTTGCTATACAACAGTAGGTTACACGATGAGTGGGAATACTTTTGAATATGTCAACTCATTTACACCGACTTCACCACAGTGTGTCAACTGACCCTTCGCCAAGTCCCTCCCCGAGTCACAAACTGGCCAATTATAATACAGCAACAGGCTGGCTCAGACCAGGGTCCAACAACAACACAGCTGTGCTCCATTGACTCTAGTCAGTCAGTTTGACATCCTGGATATATCCTTCAAACACAGACTGCAGACCCATCTGTCTGGTTCTCTCTTGAATCACTATTTCAAAAATATGTCAAATATTTCTTCAGGTAGTGCAGTTAGTTACAGTTTGGGCTCCATGCTTACTCTAACTACACAAAGGGGCGGGACTAAATGAAAGGTCAATAACTAGCAAAAACAAGGAGCAACACAAATGTTACAAGCTAATGTTATTCCCACAGCAGTAAGGCAGCCATTCCAACTGATTCAGGGTAAAAGAAATCACCATTGTAATTGTAACATTACATTTATAGCCACAGATATGGGACCCCACTCTGTAGAAGCGTAGGCTTTATGAACATCATTGAGGTAACTGTGGCTCATTATAATATTCAGGAGCCCATTCCAGCCAAGACCATCATTCCTACTTTGTACAAAAAAAGACAAAATTTTGGTGTTGGTTTTCATAGATTAAAAATTTTTAAATCTAAGAAATGTGTCTGCCATTTCAGAAATAGAATTGTTTCTTTTGTTTGCATTTGTTTATAACTACAATACAACATTCTATATTTTAAAAAGAGCTCTTTTTGTTTTACATGCTGCTAAAAAGAAGTGGGAGATGGGCCAATCAGGTATATCAAGTCAAAAATGATCATAGTTTTGAGCATAGTTTCATAAATTCCCGCAAATCTACCACAAATATGCCAGAAATCCCCACAGTCATTTTCAGCATTGTCTGACAAATTTCGGCCAACAAATTTTACTGGCCTGAACCCTGTATCGGACAGACCAACCTCTGCCCTGAACAACACACCTGCCGTGCTCTGTCTTTCTCTCTCTACAAGGCTACAAGCCCCCACTGCTGTTGCAGCATCTCTTGGTAATATACACAGACAGGTTTAAATTATTTGAACTCAAGGCATTCAAGCATGATGGGCTGCTGGCAGAATCCGAAAGGACTAGAGCAAACACCAGTGCTGGTGATGTCAGCAGTTACAACAACAATTCTTCAGGCTCCTCAGACAGGTAATGGTAGCATTACAAAGGCAAAGCAGTGGTCCAAGGACACCTTTCATGCTAACTGGCTAGAATATATCCATAACTCAAAAACAACAGTAAAATTAGCTACTACAAAATGGACGTTGCTGTGTCTCGGATCGGCTGATGTTACAAAACATCAACTTCAGGACAACACTCAGGTGACACGGCGCATCTAAACTGACAATGGAAAGACAAATAGGGACAGCATTGCTTTACTTGGCGTGGCCACAAGTGACAATGAAAAAAGGGTATTACGCAGCTCAAAGAGATGACCAAAAGAGAGGGGGAGAAAGAGACAACAAACTAGAGCAATGTTTATATTTCCAAGAATCCCAAGGAGAACGACAAAATGCAATTTGAGCTAAGAATAGGACAAAGTAGTGGAAAGTGTAGTTAAGCTCCCCACCCCCAAAGTATTAAAATCCCCCCTTACCTTTGTGCAGCATTTAAGGGGGAAAACGACTGGATGTTGTGAAAAAGATATTAATTTTGTTAATTTCTTTTCTTTAAAAGTTGCTTTCTGTTGACAACTCTTTAGTTTGTCTAAGTTTCCAGCAAGCACGTGAACTTACCGTAAGCAGTAAATCTCAGAGCAGTCCCCGATCATAACTCTATTACCACATGACAATTATGTAACTTTGACAAAAGAGAAGGTGACAAAATGTTCACTATGATGGATTACTTTGCTGCAGAGAGTTTCAAGTCCATGCAAGTTGACTTTCACGGTGCAGTGAAATGAACTGAGCTGGCTCTAAACAGTAACATTTGACTTTTTAAAAATGGTAAGCATTGTTGTGTCGGGGTACTTTCACCTACACTTAACCTCAGATTTATATCCTTATGAGGACATCTGCTCCCCATCCAGAAGGTTCAGGAATGTGGGAACACACGCATACTTTCCAGTGTCAATTCTGTACACAGGTGAGTAGACTGAAGCAACAAGACAGTGATGTAACTCAGACCGACAGCTTTGAGACAAATACAAACAGAGTGTGCTAATGGATCACTGAACCATGGCCTTGAATGATTTGGATTCCAATCGTGTAAGATAGAGTATCAAGATATAAGTGTGATATAATAATAGACAAAGCTCAGTATAGTCATATAACTGAAATGTTACACATGCAAGCCCACACCTGCCTGCCTGCTGCTCCAAAGCCAAAACGATGCCCTGAAATGTGACACTGAACTTAACTGCAGGATTGTAAAATGCTGAAAAAAGATCAACGCAGAGTGCACATTTTTAGATCCTGCAACTTCCTGAAGTTTCTTGTCTGAGCAACACAGCAATGAAATGATTAATTATTTGAGGAAAATAAAAAAAGGAAGGAATTAACTGTTGACAGGAGCTTTGTTTGAAGCGTCCAGATATCTTATTTTTACATAATCGACACAAGTGTTTTCAAGTATTTGGTTTTTGAGTTCTTCTTTAAATTAAAACTCAGGGATTGAGATTCTCAGAATGATGTGTCTGTCAAGCTTTAGTCAAAACTATAACACCCAACAACCACTGGCAAACCCATGGACCTTCACACAACAACTGCTGCCATGGCAACTAGCGTGAGTCACGCTGTTTATCTATCCTCCAATTAAAATGATCTGGGTGTTTGTGAGACAGTACCTGTATGTGTGTGTGTATGTGCTGTGAGTGGGAGAGAGAGAGAGAGAGAGAGAGAGAGAGGGAGGTCTCCACTGCTTGTCCTAAAAGAGAGCTTGAATTACTGCCTTGCAGTTGTATAACTCTGCCAACCAGCCAAGTTGCAGTTCATGAAAGGTATGCAATCTACTCTTTGGCAATATTTGAGTTATCATCGTATTGACATCACGTATGACTCCAGTGAAACACTTCCAGTGAGAAACATGCTGTCCTCACTTAGCGACTATTTTAACAGAGGAGTACAGAGGACTGATAGCGAGCTTCGTAACACGCTGCACCATCAATCATCTGAAGCTCAGTAAAGTCAAAACCAGCATGTTTGTGGTGGACTACCAGAGGTATAGGATAAAGCACAAAGTTATAGCCATGACAGTAGACAATTATTCAAATTTGGATGTTGCAGCAAAGCAGTGAAACTGACCTTTGACCTTTTTGATATAAAATGTTGTTACTTCATGAATTTTTCACTATTCAACATCTGTGTGAAATTTTGTTATAATTGGCATATGAATTCCAAAGTTATGGCCAAAAACATGTTTTATGAGGTCACACAGACTTTTGACCCTTAACCTCTAAATTCTGATCAGCTCATTGAGCCCAAGTAGAAGTGTGTAAAATTCCAAGAAACTCTCTCAAGGCTGCTTGAGAGAGTACTGCGTTCACGAGAATGGGGCAGGCGAACAACCTACAATCAAATTGCCTCTGGCCACTGCTGTCACTGCCAAGGAGGCAAAAAGGCCTTAGAAGCTTGGCAAAACAGAGAGCTTATTAAAGTTATAATTAGCCTATGACATCTGTGAATTCACCACATGACCAGGCGAAGAGCTGTTCCCTTAAAACCATATCAACAATTAGCAAATGTCACAAATGTACCTGTGAAATCACATTTTAACTACTAGGCTCATGGTTTAGAGTTGTTCGTTGCACCTCACACTGCATCTGTTTACCTTTTTCAAAACTGGATTACTTTCAGAAACATGGGAGGAAGGCTATGAGCAACTTAACAAGAAATGACCCACAAATTTGTAATTAAAAAAAAAAATTGTGAGTAACAAGAAAAAAACAAACACATACACAACAAAGTGTGGAAAATATTAAATTCTTTATTATTCATTTTATACAACATCATTGTAAATATCTAACTGCAATAATGATAAATATAGTTTTTAGGAAAATTTTCCTCTTTTAGATAATTTCTTAACAATACCCTCTCTCCCTTTCTCTATTTAATTTTCTCGTCACCTTTTCCTAATTCCTTGCAGGATATTTCTTCCCAAGTTGTTTATTGCCTGTTTTCACTGTTGTTTTCACATCGATGCCCATGTTTTAATGGTTTCATTGCTATTGAAAGGTGTCTGAATGCAGCACAAGAAAACTGATGTTGTTCTAGGTTCCAAAGGGTTTTTAAAAAGTCTCAAGGATTGTTACACTTTCAGAATACAAACTGCATTTTGTATTCCTACTTTAGTGAAAAAATGCCAAAGTTTAATATGACAAATAGATTATTTAAACACAAAATTCCCTCAAATGTGTCCAAAAAACATACATAAACATTATCAAAATGAAATATTATACTTATCTAATTGACCTTTTGCCTGTTTTTGACACGCTCTTCTAGAAAGTCTTTTTTCATTCTTTTATGCAGAGTCAGATGTAAGCAGTGTCGGTTCTGAAGAGAAGTATTGTCTTTACCATCATACAGGATCTGATGTAACTCTCCCTCCTGCCATTTTACGAGGGGACGAGCCTCAACATAAAAACCTGTCCTGGCTGTTACAGGAGAGTTAAAGGTGTGGTGTGTCATTAGACTTATCAGGAGGGAACATCCCATTACAGATGTTACACTGCTTAAATACATCCTGAAGGGTCAGCAGGAGGTTCTGATAAATACAGGTATGGCTAAGTGGGGGCTGTGTGAGTTTGTACACACAGCTTCAAACTTCACTGTTTGCTAAAAGTGTCTTTCATTTAACAGCTTTGTAACAGAAAAAGAAGAATGACGGACGCCAAGCATAATTAAGTTTAGTAAAAGCAGTAAATCGACTTAATTATAATCTGGGTTGATATAAGAAACATGACTTTACAAAAACACGTACAGCGACTGCACTTCTTTAAACAAAAACTTTTTCACACTTTATAAAGACGTGAAGACCTGAACCATCTGTCTGCACTTGACTGTAGGTAAATAAGCGCTCAACAAAAACAAAATTACATAAAACTGACAATTCTGCTAAAGCCCTATGACAATCTGCCTGATTTCAACTCTTTTACCTCATCAAAACTAAACACAGCAGTTACTAGAATAAAGCTGCATTTGAAGACACTTTTAATGTGTTGCCTGTTTTACTTCATCTCTGTCTACTGTTAATCTAAAATAGAGGATACAGTAACAACTATGTTTAATATTTAATAAATAAATGTTGAGATCAAAAGACAGATAATGAATGGTATGGCAGACTGTCAGACAGACAGGAGGACAGACAGGTGTATGAGCCGACCTGTAGGGACACCTGCGGATGCCACCTGGGTGCCCTGAGTGCGAAGCAAGAGATTAGATGAGTTATAGTGCTCTCTTGTCAGATTACACTCCACATCCATCATACATTGGAGGACAGACGGCAAGAGAATTAGACAGGCTAATAGTATGTCTGATGAGCAGGAAGATGGGAGGTGCAGACGCAACTGAAAAGCTGCAATATAAAGCTTATTGCATTTTACATTTTAGCCAGCACTCTGATACGAAAGTCATCGGGTAAGGTGTCCGTGCTCTGAGCCACAAAACTTTAAACACTGTCTGAGGAGTTCCTCATGTAAAGCTGAAAAACATCAACACTACACTAAAAGATAAAATATTCCCCACAAAATGCTTTGCATGTTTAGAGATTTCATTCCTTGACAGATTTGAGCTTGTTTACTCTCCGTGTGGACCTCATCCTGCTGAGAAGCTAGACACAAGAATGCTTTTGATCAGAACTTTAAATTCCAGCCAGAATAACTCCTGACTCGGAGATGGATGAAAGTGATGATAAAGATGTGCTGCTGAACTGCTCTTTAAATGATCTTTTATGATCTCATCTGGGGTTTGATTGTACATCATGTCTGAGTCCAATCAGCTCTAAAAAATTGCTAAATATTATTGAGAGCCCCCCAAAAAAGCAGAAATGCTAGTAAATAGTTTGTCCCCCAGAGAGGAGTAACATTTTTCAAATTTCCTGCCCTTGGTTGCAATTCCCCCGCCGCTCAGCTTTAATGTGAGTAATGTTATTCTGTACCCAGTACACTCGTGTCATCATCTATGCAACATTTTTGTTGTGCTACAGTGTAGACAAGGGCGCCGCAGATGAGCAATGCTTTTCCAGAGACCGTTATGAGCGAGGACCGGCAGATCTGTGAGGTGAAGCTTTGCTTCTGGCCAGAGGAAAAAAGCTGCTGTTATGGGGGGTGGAACTCTTCAACTTCAAGGTTGAAGGCAGGAGCAAAGCCTGATCTGGGTCTGTCTGCTGCCGGCTGTGCTGCTGTTTGATACAGATGCATCAGTATTAAATTGAGATGGTTTCATAAATGATTAAAAACTCCTTTTAGTCACATTAAATAGAATTCTACTCCTGTGTTCTGGTACAGTTGACCTTTATTTGTATCGTACCAGAGTGTACATGAATCGTACTCAAGACAGGACATGGGGTAATCAACGCACTGTACCCGGGTACATTACACAGTGTTCATACTAAAGCTCTTTTTAAACAGCTTCATGGTGACCACGCTAACAGCCGCATAAGAGTGTTCCCCCAAAAGGAAAAGCATTTTTAAAGGTGGCTGCTGCCACCACAATCCACGGTTGTGATGCCAGGCATGTGCTCTAGTGAGCACTGGCAGACGTTCAAGCGAGCTTGTAGCTGCATACTACAGCAAGACAATGAAATTACCAAAGATTTCTACATATTGGACAAGTAACTAGTCATCTAAAGGTTGGTGGAGATCTTATTCCAGGCCCAGTTTTTCTTATGGCCCCCTTAAGTTGCTAACACTGCTATTTGATTGGCTAGAGCCAGGCAGAAACCATCCAAGGTTCAACATGGTGAACTTAGCACAGCAGAGCAAAACCTGTGTGCATGCATGTGGCCGGCAACCACTTTATATCCCAACCACCTTGTTTGAAACGCTTCCCCTCTACCGCCTTGCCCTCAGTGAGATGATTGGAGGCGGCGAGTTAGGGTGCTTTCACACCTGCCCTGTTTGGTTCAGTTTAATCGAACCAAACAGGGCAGAGGTGGTCTTAGTCTGGTTAAAAACAAACTCTGGTGCGGTTCATTTGTGAGAATGTGTTCCGACTTCGATCCAAACCAACTGCAGTCACATGACACATCGTTTGGGTTAAACATGAGCATGTTACAGTCCTGGAGGATTATTAATGTGCGCCTCCTCCTGTACTGACTTAATATGCACATTCAGCACATCCAATGCATCAAAACATTGTTTTCTAGTTGGAGCTGAGCCTCGTTTTCAAACTGTATGGTTTGTCTAAAGTGAACAATAACAGCAATATAGTACACAATGACCAGCGCTAAAATCAAACTGCGTAGTTGTCCCTCAATTGTGACATTAGAAAGTGTCACATTTATCTTGCAAGTGTACTCTTCTCCAGCGTTTTGTTAACTCCCTGGATTTTTCCTATCATGAGCAGCTTCCCCGTGCATGGCATTTTATCTGGTCCGCTTGTGAATGCTGCCGTGAGAACACAACTCTAGGCAACTTTGTAACAAAATTAGTGCCTGATTCAGACCAAAGCAAGACAACTCTAGATCTGAAAGCACCCTTAAAGTGTGGCAGTGTGGAAGCCCCTTAATGAAACAAACTGAACTTACTTGGACCTGGGCCCAGGTTCCCGATGTTAACATCCCCAAAAAAATCCTGTATCAGTAGGGCTGTGATGCTTTGCGGCATGTACTGTGTTGGCTTAGATTAATCACAAGCGTAAACAGCTAACCACTCTATAGCAGCAAACTCAAGCCACATTTTGACAAAAAATATAAGTCTTTGGCACATACAGATGAACAATGGAGAAGTATGATATGCTGCTTTAGCTGTTTGATAACACCACAAAACTGGGTCACTATTGTAATCCATTGTAACTGCTGTGAATCTAAGCTAATTACAGGAGCAACCTTCAAACTTATCAGAACTGCCTTTCAAGCCTACAGCGGGGTGAGTATCTCCTACTCCAAGCTTAGATTTTAGTGGAGCATACCTTTAAGACATAAACTGTGGAGCCTGGCAGCCATGCAAGAGAGTTAGCTGCACCCTGTGGGTACCTAGGTGACCTGCAGAGACAAGCGTGCAGAACAGCAGACATACACAACAACACCGGCAGACAAACAAGCAGCCAAGTCTTCAGATTGACAGCCATGCAGGCAGGCAGGCAGCTGTTAAAGGTCTGATCAGCAGCAAGGCAGCAGCCCAAGAACAGGCCTGTGAGGCTATAGCTGTGGTATTCAGCAAGTGTGGGCAAGGAGCGGACTGTCAGCTATGAGCATGGAAAAGCCGACAAAGAGAGGTAACGCTGTAAGAAAGGAGAGAGAGAGAGAGAAAGAGCTGGAAGGAAGGCACAGAAATGGTGCTGAGACAGGGCTGGAAGTGAAAATTGAGAGAGAAACGAAGAAGGGAGAAAAATAGGACAGCAGATAGTCTAATCATGATAACCAACGTTTTAATACGCCCGTGAGGGGACTGAGTAAAATTGAACTTCTACTTTAATTGAAAAACATTCAATACTTTCATAAAATTTGACCTGGAATTTATATTCTCATCGTCTCCAGACAGAGTACACGTGTCTGCACTGTATCGATTAGAACAGGTAGAAGAAGAAGACACATAAAAAAGGGTAACAAAAGTCACACGAATGTCGCCTAAACTGCTTTCAGGATTCTACTCTCCATGTAGAGCTGAGACAGACAGATAAATAAACCTCAGTGTTTGTCTTCATATCCTGAAAGGACGGAATTTCTCAATATTGAACTTAAGATCAGTGCTGAATTCACAGTTAAGGTGTCATGGCAACAAAAGAAAAAGGGACAAGAGGGATGATAAAATTGGAAATTTTGGAGAAGTCACATAAAGTGAAGTATGAGAGCTATGCAATCATACATATATTCTATAACTGTTTTAATATGGAAGAAATGAAAGAGAAGACTGAGATCATGAAAATGAAACCAAATAATGCCAAAAAAGATGGAAGAGAGTAATGAGAAAAAGTGATAGGGAGAGAAAAAATGTTCAGAATAGCAGTCAAGAGAGAAAAGCAGAAAGCTGATGAAAAAAGACAGCTGGAGGGGATGATGATGGGGTTGTGAGTGTGTGTGAGTGTGTGTGTGCTGGGGGTGGCTTCAATAAGACGAGTAAAGACGGTGGCGGTGGGGTGGAGTCATATTAAAAAAAGAAAAAGTGTTTTATCATTGGTTGGCTCCTCTCTCCCCCATCTGTCCCCTTCAGCATGCAGCCAGTGAAAGCAGGCTGGAGATAAAGCAGGTGACTCTCACAAACACACACACTGTAAGTGGAAAATGTAATGTCATGTTCACTGGCTGAAGCACTTCTATGTTGGTGTCAAATCTAAAGCATCAGACAGTGTCGTGCAGCTGGATAAAACAACACAAACTAGATGTCAGCTCTGAGAAAACTCAGCCACGATGATAAGGGACCCAGCACAGGTCAGTCATATTGGGTTGAATGACAATTAGCAGCATCTATCAGCTATAACAGCAGGAAGTAATGATATGTCACAGTGAACACAGGCAGTTCGAGAACATGTGAAACTGAAACACACATTACAACAACTATATCCACCAACGCAGACTTTTAAGTCTTAAAAATCAGAAAGAAGAACATATTGAGTAAATAAAGAAGAGATGAAAATAGATAGCAATTAAGAGTTTAAATAGTCACATCGCTAAGCAACCACTAAACTACACAGGAACACTGAGCCATGAATCTGATGGCTTTGTTAATTTAATTTACATTTGTGTCGAAGCTTTTGCATTTGTGTTGTAGCTTTTATGCCCAGTTTAGACCAAAGATTCATGACAAGACAAGCTAAACAGGCAACTCCTGGCAATGTGGTGCTCTGCACTGTTCAAAAAACCTGCCAGTTCACACCAATACAACTAGATGAGATGGTGTAGAATTTCAATCTAACAACTCTGCTCTCCCGTTCTGATTTGCAGCTTTTCAGGCTTGTTTTGTGGCTGACTTTAATTTGTCATCGAATGAGGATAGTGATAGTAAGATACTGGTTATAGTTGCATTTGTACTAGTGATGAAACAAAACCAGCATCAGATGGACTGTATTCATAATCAATATGCTACAATAATGTAAATAACCAGCACCAAATAATCAGTAAATGAGAATGTGTGTGTGTGGGCGTGGCATAAGCACATACAGCGAGCAGCAGCTGGTTACAGTTTTTTAAAGGGGGCATACATGTTTTTTGCCTGTTTCATATGTATGTCAATCAGACACACTTGGGTTGTTTGACTGTAAGTCAAATGTTTGCAGACATCATTTGGTTTTTTTTTTAGCTTTTTAGCTAAAGGATTTTTAGGTTAATTAATGTAAGTAGTATGGGTATCAGGTTTGACAGACTTGGTTCATTTCATTAGCTTGTTTAAATTCTCTCAGTTGCTCTTTAAATTAGTGACAAACTAGTTTGGTGAATGACTCTTTTCCTCCCGTCCTCCTTTCTTTACTCCCTCTGAATATTTTGAACAATTTCTCTGACACTTCAGCCAAATGGCGACTCTTGCTGCCAGAGCCGAGGCAGAGGCCACGCGACATGCTGCACCATGGGATCTTTGACAATCATCACCAACTGTTACTATGTTGGTCCCAGTCAGACCTCGCTCTCACTCTTCCACTAATGGCCTGCCTCCTCCAGTGACAGCTTCTGCTGCTGGACTTCTTTGTATTTATATGGAACTCTGGTAAACTGGAGGAGACAGCTTGAGAACGAGAGAGGGGATGGAGGAAACAGAAAGAAGAGAGAAAGATGCACACACAGGTGATTTTCACATTAACACGTTTCACTCTAACCTCTAACTGACTTATATCACACCTCCCATTTTGGAATTTATATAAATGATAGGAAATATTAAAAAATATAAGCGCCGTGGGAAATGAAAGGGACTGGAGCACACTGAAAGACCTAATAAAAAACACACTGGTGTTGAAACATTAGTCTGTTTGCACACATCCATCTGTGTTTGGTCAAAATCCTCCTCCTCATCATCATGATCATCATCTACCTGACTATTATCTCGCCTGTTGACAGTAGACTATCTGAGTTATGAAATGATACTGCACACCGTGTTCCACTCCCATGTTGCATATGCATGTGTCCCACAGGTTATGCCACATTGTTTTTACTGCTTCTTGGTCAAACAACTCCACAACCGCTTTTGACAGATGCAAAAAAAAAAACAAAAAAAAAAAACTGAAAATCAAACCCCATCATGGAAATTTTCAGAGTCACAAGAGGCACAACATGCAGTCATATTTATTTTAAACATGTGACACATTACTAATGCTAGACTGGCGAAGATATGTCAGAATATTGCGCTTTTATGCCTTCGATGTAAGGGCCAGCTAGCAGACGTAATGCATATGTTTTGGTTACGTCCAAACCTCTCAATATGCTGGATAAGTGTTTTTAAAACTTTTAGTGAGTTGTCTGAAACCCAGTTGGACGCCAACCCAGTATGCACACTTTTTGGTTTAACTTTGAAGGAATCCCATGCCATCTTACCAAATAAAGCTCATAGCAGTCATAGCTTTCATCACTGGCTCCTGATGTTTGATCCTTTTAAATTGGAAGCGACACTCCCCCTCATCCTTTTCTCATTGGGTCAGAGATGTTATGAATTTCTTAAAGCTAGAAAAAAAAAACAAATACACACTTAAAGGGTCCTCTCAAACCTTTATGAAGATATGGAATACCTTTTTGGACTTTTTGATTCACTACAGGAACCACTTGTTAAAGAATAAGGTGGTACCTATAAATGTTGGATGACAGCAGAGAGCAACATTGTAGGCCAACATGGAAGTTAGTATCACACTGGTTCCCCAGTCAGTAAGCCTCTAGGAATTTTCCTTTGGATTTTAAATTACTGCAGAAAATAAGCTCTGTAGTAAATAAACCTTTACCATAATTAAGATAATTTTTACCACTGTACACAACTTTTATGATTTTTTTAAGTGTAAATTGCCAGGAGTAAAAAGCTAATTTTAGGCTATGAACGAACTACACCACAGTTGCACACAGCGAGGCTGTTAAGCCATGTTCATCGTAACGACGTTCTGTCCCCCTATTAGCCACTTCTTAGCAACTGTCTTTTTTAAGACACATAAAAGCTTCAAAATTTATCAGTAGGCAATTTACGGATGTATTTTATGTCAAAGAACAAAACATAAAGGTCTCTTAAGCTTTGTTAACTACAGACCTTATTTCAGGTATCTAACAAAAAACCCTTGACTTTGTGATGAGAGAACAGGGAGTGGCAAAATATCATTTCTGGGTTTTGGGACTCATTCCTGGGGCACTGTTCCAAAGAAAAATGTTGGTGTGCAGTGGCCTTAAAACTAGACAAATATTGCCATTCTCTTACAGATTTACATTTATGTTTGCTAACATTTGCACACAAAGGCTTCTATTTTCAATTCAATTCTTTTATGTAGAAGTCAAACTCTTCAATAACCTTCATGAATGCAACTTCTACAATAACTTACTGTTGTGTGATGTTACTGATGCCTCTTTATTTCAGATTTTCACAGTGCCCTTTTCAGAAAATGTACATTTCATATGCTGCTTTGTGTTTGTGGTAATAAATATTTGAATATAGTTATTAGAATGTTGAGACTGACAAAGTGACAAATGCAGTGGGAAGAAGCAGAAGAAAACTAACAGAGTAGCAATCTTGCAACACCCAACCAGCAGTAATGAATCAGAAAAAGGACTTTTATGGAAGTCCTAGCTGTAATTATCTCAGCATTTTGGATCAGATCCCTTTTGACTCGCGGCTCGTCTCCTCCCGCCCTCCGGTCTGCCACCACACTCTCTGCTTTGACTCGTCTTGTGCAGCGAGTGCAAACACAGACGGTGAAGTCTAGCACCCATTTTAAAACATCTGTCAAGCCATGAGTGCTCTCACAGAGAAATGGCCGACATTAGATCTGTCACATTTGTAAAAGCTTCACTTGAACATCTTGAACATCAGTATGGTATTTATGTACATAAGCAGCTGTCCCCATTCTGCTCATTAATCATGTTTCATAAGGTCCAATATTATAGGTTTATAAATGTTCTTTTATTTTTGTACTTATAATTTCAGAATAAAGACAGGATCAACTTTCTCCTAATTACATTTTGTTAGAGTGGTTTAATCATCAAGCTATTGAATTGAAAAATCTTTTTCTTTTTCAAAGCCACTGCAAACAAGTTTCAAAAACGTAGGATTGGCATTTGAACTATCACCCAGTCAGCAGGTTTTACAAACTTAAATGTTGATCTGCATAATACATCCTAAGGAATAATATTCTGATTCTGAACCACAAAAAAACATTCTTCCTGGAAATCAGAGGAATCTGCAGGCTCGTGGTTTTTTTTGGCTTTGGAAAATATGTTTGGTGTATATAAAATACTGTAGCCACGCAATGTCACCCATTGGTTTGAAGTCTCACGTTTTGAACCCTAAGTTTGGCATTTTGGCCGTCACTATCTTTGATTTTTTTGAGCCAGAAGTGACCATACTTGAACTAGAGGGTGGAGCTGATCCTAATGCTAGCTGCCAGCTTGATTAGCACGGTGCATTTGCAGCTGTGGTTAACTGTGATAATGCTAATGATTTTTTGGCTAGCCAAAAAAACGTGAAAATTATTAAGGCAAAATGTACTTACACCAAAAATCGAACATTCAACTACTTAGAGGGTCCTTCAGTACAGCCAAACACTGAACAAGACTTTTTTAGGCAACCAATTAAAAATCAACTTTAAAAAACTGAAAACACACTGAAATAGCAACAGCTACAGCTACACCTATACTGTGTAAATTTAGGGTTACACCATGGTTATGTCACCTAGCTAGCGTTTTTGCTGTGGTCGCAACCCACCTGTTACTCAAAGTGTCCATGCCCTTAATTATGTCTGAAGTTTAAGGGTGAGTTATACAAAAATTCACCCCCTATAAAGTTGTTATGAACTGGAAAATTAACTATAGAGATCAAAACTGTTTTTTGTACCAGGATGTAAACATCCCATTTATTTCTGCTGTAAAGTTGGGCATTTTAAAATGGGGGTCTATAGGGATCGTCTTGCTTTTGGAGCCAGCCTCAAGTAGTCATTCGAGGAACTGCAGTTTTTGGCAGTTTCATTTTTCAGCCCCAGGGGTTGCCTCTCTGTCTGGTCCCCCTCCCATTCAGACTGATTTCCAACCAACCGGACCCAGGTTGGGCCAATTACAACCATTTATCTGATTTATGAGGCATATTTCACACGATGACTGCCAACTTGTGGAGCCTTTGCGCTTTATGCAAAATATGTGATGACTTGATTGTTGGCTCACACACCCTTGCACCAGAGACACTACACTGAGCATATACTAACCAAGTTGACTGCAGCTGATGTGGAACTTTCTGTACTACTGTGTAATCTGATGGCAAAACAGCAACCCTCGATAACAGACATATTGATGCTACACCATCACAGTTCATTGCTACACACTGTAGTCTATTTACATTTGTTCATCATTCAGATAACATTATACTCCCTTGGTCTGATTGGTTGTAGTCTATCCAATTGCATCCAAAGGCATATTGGTCTAGAGCCATTAATAACACTGCTTGGAAACTGAAAATGAACCAAGGGGTTCTAGACTAACTCTCATTTGCAATTTGGTCTGGTAACATCAAGCTGCAAAAAAATAAACCTTACAGGCCAGGACCCAGGTCCAGCCCTCATGATGTTATCATCAGTTTCTAAATGCTGGGGACCCACTCTCTACATTTCTAACATCAAACTGTGGGCAACGCAACACTTCTGGGTTTACATCGCTAGCAGTAGACTCTCTGGGACGATGGTTTCAAAATGTCGGCGCGCACTGACGTGCACACGGTCGCAGCAGCCCCCACGGCTCCCACAAACGATGCTATTTTTCATGTTAATGTTTGTGATAATGTGTGTTCCACCCGTCTGACCTACGAACCTAAGATGCTTCTGGACATGGACTTAAGGCACAGCGAAGAAATCGCCAGTAAAATCGACAAACCACTGCTGTCGACGGCACTGTTGGAGGAGCTGTGCAGCCTAAACCTACTACGCAGACAAGGCCCGTCCACCACGATGCCCCCTGACACAGCTGCCAGGGGAGGAGGCACCACAAGCGGTGCAAAAGGAAGCAGAAACGAGGCAAGCAGTCGGGAGTCCACGCTAGGCTAAAGGCTAACCCAAGCCCACCAGGGCTCCTGTGAGTCTTATTAGCCAATGTCCACTCCCTGGACAATAAATTGGACTACCTGAGACTACAAATGACTACCCAGCCGGAGACAACGAATTGCTGCATGCTGATTTTTACAGAGACATGGTTGCATGGTAACATTCCCGACTCAACTATCCAGATACAGGGGCTAACACTGTAGCAGGCGGACAGAGACCCTGCCACCTCTGGCAAGACTCGAGAGAAGTGTGTGTTTATATCAACAATGAATGTGCAAACACTACGATAGCAACAACTCGCTGTTCACTGCAGCTTGAGTTTTTAGTGGTGAAATGCAGGTCCTTACCTAGCGGGGAGATTTACCACCATCATCGCAATGGCAGTGTATACCCCCCCCCCGCACTAATGCTAAGGAGGTGCTGTGTGAGCTCTACGGTGCCATTAGTGAGCAACAAACGGCCCACCCTGACGCATTTTTCATCGTAGCTGGGGACTTCAACCATTCCATTTTCATCCACTTATCCAGGGCCGGGTCGCGGGGGCAGCAGGCTGAGCAAAGCACCCCAGACATCTCTCTCCCCAGCAACGCTTTCCAGCTCCTCCCAGGCCAAATGAGGTATGTAATCCCTCCAGCATGTTCTGGGTCTGCCCCGGGGCCTCCTACTAGTGGGACGTGCTTTGAACACCTCCAGTGGGAGGTGCCCAGGAGGCATCCTGATCAGATGCCCAAACCACCTCAACTGACCCCTTTTGATGTGAAGGAGCAGCGGCTGTACTCCGAGCTCCCTCCAGATGTCCGAGCTCCTTACCCTATCTTTAAGGCTGATCCCAGCCACCCCATGGAGGAAACTCATTTTGGCCGCTTGTATCCGCAATCTCATTCTTTCGGTCACTACCCAGAGCTCGTGACCATGGGTGAGGGATGGGACGTAGATGGACCAGTAAATCGAAAAGCTTCGCTTCCGGCTCAGCTCCTTCTTCACCACGACGGCCTGGAGCAGTGCCCACATCACTGCAGAAGCCGTCCCAAACCGCTGATCCATCTCACGCTCCATTCTACCCTCACTCGTGAACAAGACCCCGAGAGACTTGAGCTCCCTCGCTTGAGGCAGTAACTCTGCCCCAACACAGAGGGGACAATCCACCGGTTTCCGGCAAAGAACCATGGCCTCAGATTTGGAGGTGCTGACTCTCATCCCGACTGCTTCACACTCAGCTACAAACCGCTCCAGTGCGTGCTGGAGGTCACAGTGTGATGAAGCCAGCAGAACCACATCATCTGCCAAAAGCAGAGATGCAATTCTGAGGTCACCAAACCGGGTCACCAATTCAGTGACTGGACACAGGGAAATGCATTGAGGATGTCACTGTTTTGAAGCCCATCATCACACGCACCAACCAGAAGCCATGGCTGACAGCTGAGGTCCGTGCCCTGTTAAGGGCTCAGAATGCCGCCTTCAGATCACAGCTGAAGGTGTCTCTAAGGACATTGAGAGCTGAGCTTCTCCGTGCCATAAGGAAAGCCAAATGCCAGTATGCACAGTAAATTCAAAATCACTTCTGTGACACCAAAGAAACTAGGCACATGTGGCAGGGCATCCAGGCCTTAACAGACTACAGATGGTGCCAGATCCACACCTCGGGCAAACAACAGTGTTATTCACCTTCCCGACAAACTCAATGATTTCTATGCACAGTTTGAGGCAGTGAACGACATGCCTGCATGTAAGACCCCCCTCTCCCCGAGAAACACGTACTGTCTAGATAAAGTTGACGTGAGGAGGACCCTATCCAGAGTTAACCCACACAAGGCTGCAGACCCCGACAACATACCTGGGTGAGTGCTTAGGGACTGTGCAAACATGCTGGCAGATGTCCTCACAGACATTTTCAACATCTCCCTGAGCCAGGCTGTTGTCCCTTCAGGCTTCAAGAAAACAACCATCATCCCTGTGCCAAAGAAGTCAACTGTGACATGTCTCAATGACTAGCGCCCTGTGGCACTGACCCCCATCATGATGAAGTGCTTTGAGTGGCTGGTCATAAGAAATATCAAATCTGCCCTCCCCAACTCACTGGACCCTCTCCAGTTTGCATATCGCCCCAACTGTTCCACTGATGATGCCATCTCCTACACCCTGCATTCAACCCTGTCCCACCTGGACACCAAGCACACCTACGTCAGAATGCTGTTCATAGACTTTTAGTTTAACATTCAACACCATCATCCCCCAGAAACTGGTAAACAAACTGTCCCTGCTGGGCCTCAGTACCTCCCTATGCAATTGGATCCAAGACTTCCTGACAGTATAAAAACAGACAGTGTGCATTGGCAGCAGAACATCACAAACAATCATGCTGAACACGGACGCCCCCCAAGGTTGCGTGCTCAACCCATTGCTGTTTACTCTGCTCACCCACTACTGCTCTGCCAAGTCAGAAGCCAACCTCATCATCAAGTTTGTGGATGACACGACAGTCAGCAACAATGATGAAATCTCATACAGAGGGGAGGTGGAGCAGCTGGTGTGCTGGTGTAACAACAACAACCTATCTCTTAACATTGACCAAACGAAAGAAATGGTTGTGGATGGCTGGTCTCTAAACACTGCTTCCGTAACCAATCAGCGCCTCCACTTCCTGTGGAGATTGAAGAGAGCCAGTATGCCACCACCCATTCTCACCACCCTCTATAGAGGTACTGTGGACACTAATAGTATATATAAAACTGCATTACTGTGTGGTACAGGAAGTGCAGAGCAACAGATTGCAAGGCCCTGCAAAGCATAGTGAGAACAGCAGAGAGAATCATCAGGATCTCCCTCCACTTCATTCAGAACAGTTTTCAAAGATGCTGTGTACGCAGAGCCTCCTCCATTGTGAAGGACTCCTCCCACCTTGCCCCCCTGCCATCAAGTAGAAGGCTTTGCAGTATCAAGACAAGGTCTGCAAGGTTCTGCAACAGCGTCTTTCCCCAAGCTGTTCAACTCCTGAACACTCTGCATCAACACATCCTATAGGTTCACCCCCAAGTGAAGCTTATCAAATGGAAAGTTTCCTATGTACAAGTGAAGTCATAACATTAAACATAAAGTGATGGAAAATTATCATTGTTGATGAGAATTTGTCAAACGGACAGTCATATTTTGTTTTTTGTTTTTTTGGGGATGTTGTGTGTGATACTTTGAAAGAAAATGGGAGCAAGCTACAGAATGTTTTTTTGCTACTTTCCCCTTTGTGTCAGAATACCCCTTGCCAAGTTCCGCACTTGTATAAGTATTTATGCCGTTGTAGTGCCCTAATATTTGCATTTACATCATTTTGCCGGAAACATTTGGGAAACATGTCCCAAAAAAGGGATTTTGGGCCCCCTGAAACCAAACGGCCCTGAGTTGAGTGGTGCTTGCTCCCGGCCTATTAAAGGTCCAGTGTATAGGACTTGGGGGCATTTATAGGCAGAAATGGTATATTACCGGCTAATCATAACCATGTTTTCATTAGTTTTTAATCTCTTGAAAATAAGAATTGTTGCTTTTGTTACCTTAGAATGAGACAATTTTGTTTACATACAAAACGGGTCCTCTTCTACAGAGTCCGTCATGTTGCAGTAGCCCAGAACAGACAAACCAAACACTGACTCTAAATTGGGCCATTCGCGTTTTTGCATCGGCCTCCGTAGCTCTCCTAAAAGCTTGGCACATGGAAGAAGCTTCAGTTCTACCACCTCAAATGCCATCTAATCCTACACACTGGACCTTTAATCATAAATCCTGAATAATGCATGCTCTTGTGCCAGGCTTTTTTTCCCCCCAGTTGTCATAATGCAGTAAATGTCATCTCAAAATGCCAAGCTTTGTGTCCAAAGCTCTCCTGGGTCACTCTTGCACCTGTTGAGAACTAAAAAACATCTTGAATTCTACTACATCTGCTGTTGCAACCCCTTAACTCACCCATAAGAGCAATCAAGTTTTATCTAATCCCTTGTCTGATGCTGCCACACTCCAACACTGGTTATACGGCTCAGTTAACATGTGAGAAAACTGGTAATTGCATGAAACTTCGGACAAGATTAAATTGACCCCAGGACTACAGAGTTAACTTAGCCTAGGCTAAGTAATTTCAGCTAGCAGCAGTAAAAATTCCTGATGGTTTGTAAAGTTTCTGCCATCTGGAGGAAAAAAAAGAAAAACCAATCACCAAAGCTCTCCTGGCGAGGTCTGGTGCTGCTGAGAGAAGAATAAAATCCTCATTTAGAGGAGTCAGGCTGTAATTGCAAGGAAAGTGATGAGGCGATGAAGTGAAATGAGATTTGCAATGAGCAGAAAACTCAAGTTCTGTTGCAAATATCGAGTATTTTTCTTTCTTTCTTATTCTGAACAGAGAGACATAAAACTGAAACTGAAAGGATCTAAACATGCTGCAACAGAAATGTTACAGACTGAGGTGACTGAGGTGAGGTGACTACAGGTGAAGAAAATAAATGTAGTATGGCTGATTGAGATGCACTAAGTAGATTTAGAAACCAGAAAAAAAAAAACGTTTCTGTTTTTTTAACTGCCAAGTATTTATCCCATTGTGAAGATTTTCAGAGCAGAAGCTGTAATTTGGGTTTGAGGCGGCGGCTAACCGTCTGCCAGAAGTCCCATCTGCACCATCATTAACACCATTCCTCCATTTCAAGGCTTCAAAACACAACACCACTCACACAAAGGGACACATCACATTTTCAAAAGCTGCAAAGGAACAACGGCACAACATCAGGTTTCTGTCAACAAAACATGGCCAGGTAAACACCCTGTGTTTATGCTGTAGGATCTTTTCGACAAAATGTTTCTGGTTTTAATACAGAGAGAAATGCAACTGAAAATATGATTAAAGCTGCTATTCAGAAGTGTTTCCAATATTTTGTCCACTGTTACAAACATTCACAAGTCAAGAAAACATGGAAAAGACCTTTCAGCACAGCAACAGGCACGACACACACAAATAGCCAAAAAACTTGAATTAACACTGTTATGGTACAAAAAAAACCAAACACTGAAATGTAATGTTTTGAAATGCTTTGAGATATTTTGTGGAGATATAAATCTAAACCATGATTGCAAAACTAAAGTGCAGTCCAGTGCTTCTGTGGTTTGCAATATTAAAGAGACACACAGTTCAGAGATGAAGGCTCACCTGCTCGTGTCCTTGTTTCCTGTTTTTTTCCTTGTGGTGTCTGATTGTGCACCTCAGCATGTGGCGCTTACAATCACTTTCAAGATTATAATAGGCTTGTTTACTGTGCTTGTCTCTTGATTCATTTCCTGATTGTTGCAGGCTCTTGCTTGAATTCTCTTTTTCAAACTGTTTCATTTCCTCTACCTCCATTTTCTCTGGAATGGGGCCGATGGTAATCGCTGGGTGAGTGCAGGAATATTACATTCACAGGTCCTCTTCCTTCTTCAAACAAGTGAGGTCAGTAATCATAAAAAAAAATTACAAAATGGCAATGTGTTTCCAAAAAGAGATGGAGAGAACAGGACAAACTGTCTTTGATTTAGGCGGTGAATCAAACTGGTTCCACACCCGCAGTGAATGCAGCCATCTGTGACAAAGTCTATGGCCTCTTCAGCTTCTACTTACCTGTTTTTGTTGTGTTATTTTCCTCAGTCAAAATCTCTGTCTGAAAAAGGCAATGGTGTTAAAAATGATAGCTTCATGTGCCAGTGTGGCAGCAATCCTTTTAAAACTTTCTTCACAAAAACAGAAGCTGTCTGCATCCTGGAGAACTGAGCTGAGAACAGAGAGTCTGCACAGCAGTTTTCTCCAATTTGTAAAAAACGTGTTCTTGGTTACAGGACACTTTTCCTACTTTCCCTCTTGCAGTTGCTCTTTAAGAATGACAGGCTGTCATCCTGACATGGCATTTCAAAGAGAATCTCCTTTACAAAAAATCTTCCTCTGCTCTTGTTACACAGAAGAGGTCTTGAATCCGAACGACCAGAGACTCATGCTGACAGATGCATCAATCTTTCCCATGTCTGTGTTTCTGTTCACCTGGTTTGCTTCCTGTTTGCCTGCCGAGGATCTTACCTTCTGTTATCTCGTTGTTCTCCTCGGTGACATCGCTGTCCTGTCTCCTCTGAGACTGAACCATCTCGACGGCCGATTGTTGAGCTGAAACAAACAACACACAATGCATGTATCTACATTAATGAAAAGTGGGAAAACAGAGGAAAAACACAGTTGCCCTCATTTATCAATCTAATGTACAAACTAGCGCAGATCCAAGTGCAGAAATCACCTTATGATACGGTCTGCATATGTTTCATGATCTCTCCGATCACAGCGTAGGAATGATCAGGCGTTAATAAATGTGACAACTGAGGACAATCTTCATTTACAAATCTCACCCCAATATATTCTGGATTTAGAGGCCTTGCCACTAGAGTTTACGACATAAAGAAGTGTAATACGATCAAGAGGAGAAACTTTTCTTCTAGAAATGGAAGCACTGACTTCCCAATAGCAATTTAACTAGTTGGCTCTGTTCGGCAACCTGACAAGTGGCATTAGAGGAAGTCTGAAAAACTCTGCTGCAGTCAACAATGTTGCAATATACATCAAACTCGAGGTTAGAATATTTAATTTAAACATTTATGATATGTAGGCATACCCACATGTAGCCTACACACATTACTAATATTAGCCTATATTAGGGGTGGAGCAAAAAAATCAATACAGCATTGGGTGGTAATATCGTATCGTCACACAGTGCTAATTATCATTTTTATATGTACTATTAATATAACAAATACAAAATAAACTTTAGGTAGCCCATTAGAATAATATAATCAAAAGTTTCTTTTTTCAGTCATTCAGTCACATATTGTTGCTGATGCAAAAAAAAAATGACTGAAGTGAGATGAACAGACTGAAAACTTTATCTTATTAGATGAAACTGACAAACTAACAAAGTTTTCCTTTGGAGACCTGGTTTACAGTTGAAAATAGGGCTGTCCCCTGATAGTAGACCAAACGTTAGTCGACCAAAAAGTTTTTATTTATTTAACCTTTATTTAACCAGGAAGTCGCATTGAGATTCAAAATCTCTTTTACAAGAGAGACCTGGCCAAGGTAGCAGCCAATCACAACATATTAAGCTGCAACAAATACAGCATATTAAACAGAAAAAAAAAACAAAACATAGAAAATTCCACAATAAAACAACAAGAGCAACTATTAAAACATAGTGGACCTCTCAAGAAAAACAAGCACATGTCTCCGTCACCACATTCTTTATAATGCCCTTAAATTTCATTGGTCTAGTACTTGCAGAGAAAAAAAGACAACAACAAAGAAAGGTCAAACTCTACTAGGAGCTAGGCCTTCTCAAAATAAATTCGGAATTTAATTTGAAAGGACAGATACTGGAAGAGGCCACACTCAGCAGTCAGACAGGAGTTCCTTTTAGTGCAGGGCTACCCAGAGCTTTACATCTGTCCCACAGTTGATAGGCCTACACACTTATAAACAGCGTCTGGAAGAGGATCAGCTCTGCACTCAGGAATCTCAGGTAAATAGCCTGCACAGTGTTTGTTAAGGTTGCTGAGCAACCTCAGACACACCCTGCCACTGCGCTCTTGAAAGCTGGCACACAAAAGGCACAAGAGTAGCACCCAGCGTCAGACCCCGAGTTTTCCAGGTGGTTAAAGATGCGGCATGTGTACGACCCCTAATTTCCAGGGCTGGTGACTGCGGTTATTCCACAGGCTAGTTAATAACATGTCTGGCAGGAAATCCAAAGTGTGGGATCATTTTGAGAAGGTGAAGGACGATCCCAAGGTGATATGGAAACTCATCTTCATTCGTTGACTACTAACGTGACGTATCATCTGAAAGATGAAAGTAGCTACCTGCCCATCAGTCACTTAGCACAATCATTACTGCTTTGCTGACAGTGTCATTAACAGGCGGCTCGCTCAGTGTGTGACGTGCACTTGTAGATAAAATATAGGGCCTATATTAATGAAGGTTCATTAGTGCGGTTTTGTATTTCTTTGTAATGTAGCATAGTGTTAACAATGTTACTGATACTATTAAAAATGTTATTTATGAATTAAATATTGTAAACATGTGGGCGACGAGTTGGCTAATGTATAATATATGATAATTGATCATATATTTTATCACAATACTCAGCATTTTACAGCATGTTCATCCTCTGACATCCTCCGGTGATTCCCACCCCTAGTCTATCAATTATAAAATACTGATACTGTTATAATAATCTATTCATAAAAGCTTACGATGGAGATGCATGTAGCGTATTGGGTCTGCTTCCATTTCAGGCATAACAGGTGGCAGATGACACACAGACACACTACCTGTGTCTAAGGTGGACACCAGTAACAATGTAATAATTAATAGACTACTAGTATTTAAATATTTACACTGTTACAGTCTTTATTTATTTCTTTTAAATTATGTTTTAGCCTAATGATAATTGATCTGAACATGCTTTGCTTTGTCAGTGTTTAATATAAAAAACGAAAAAAAAATTAGATAAATCAGAGCCAGGCACCAGTGGTGCTTATCCTTCAGTAAGCTTGGAGCCATTCCCACAGAGCCGGGTAACTGCAAGCTCTAATAGAGGGCATACCTCCATGTGCTCAAACTTGCGTACACAAGTTAAGACCTAATGTGAGATTTCATCTCAGCCTCAGTTTTATGTCACACGTTTGATTCATAAAAGAGGGCCAGCAACTTGGCTGGGATGCATATCACTCCATTTCATTAACAAATCCCTCAATAAAACACAAAACACAACAGAACAGACTAAAAATGCATTTATGTAAAAGTTAAGTATTTAAGAGAGGAGAAAAAGCAAAACTAAATATTTCTGATATTCCAAGAATAGATCAATCAGAACAGATAACAATAAACTTAACAACAAATTAGAAAATATGAGTGTATTTAAGCTTTTATGTAAGAAACAGGCCAAGTGGCAACAACTGAAAAACAACATCAAAACTGTCCTTACTTTGATCAATTAGGCACAGTGTGATTAAAGTGTAGCTCCCAATCAGCCTGAAGATCTCAGTGAATCAACACTGATGCTTTTTTAAACACCTTCTCAATATTTTATTTGATTCTGGCCAAACCAACTGCACTTTAATATTTGTTTGTTATGATCCATCAATCACTCAAGTGAACCCCACCTTTATGATCTGCTATTCAGTTGACTTGACTGCCAGGGGGCTTTTTACCGTCCAGTGCCACCACAAAAAATAAACAGCAGCAATGATTTTTAGTAGTTAAAATGTCAAAAAATCATCACCCACATTTAGACTAAGTTCAGTTACACAGGGCCTGAGCATACACACACAGCACACAGCACAGCGCCATTGTCACTGTTTGTTTCAGGCGAACACAGTTGTCATTTTCACAGCCAGCTCCCACGTTGTGTAAGTTGCAAATATACTTGCACCAATCTGTGTAAGGGCACTTTGTTGGCACGTTGCTATTTTTAGGCAGCAGAAAGTGATTAAGCCATGACCATCAAAAACCTGCTTTAAAGTTAGATGGGTGCCGTATTTCCTGCTATTTAAACAGTACATTATTCAGATAGAAAGATGCACTTACATAGGCAGGTTTACAATGCATGTGCACTCTGCTTGTTACACACATAGGGATGCGGGGTGGGAAAAATGATGAACAAAATAATTATGACATTCTCTAAATTACGAAATAGCAGAGATATTATATATATATTAAAACAAGTAAATAAAATTCACCCTCTCACCCTCTTAGGGTGGTATCTGTGTCATCCTCAAGCTCGGGTCCTCTGGGATTTCCCTAAATAACAACTATTGGTCAACTAGGAAAATTCTTAGTTTAATTCATGTTACATGATGAACACACCTATGATTAATTGAAGAACAGAATACAACCCCTTTGCTCCTTGTGCCTTACTTTGCGCCCAGATACAGTGCTGTTGAACTAGCAGAAGTGAAGTTGGACATGCCCTTTGGAGCATGTGCTTTAGATAATTTCAAAGGGGTCCACAGTGTTTTTCATTAACACTTTACAGCACAGGAGATCATGCAAGTGACAACGCTGTGATTTTATTCTTATTTCTTCAGTTTTGAAGAGCAGTGTGATACTGAAAAACGCTGAGTCTAAGGGCTTTTCCACCCTGATGTGATACATAAAGGAAACACTCCTGTGGATTTCTGCATTAAAAATCCTATTTAAAGGTCTTTGTGTAGTATTTGTTTTTTTCTTGAAGCACAGTATGACAAGTAAATATCTGCAGGTTGCTGAATGTCAGTGACTGACACAAAGTAAACAACTCGCTGCGCATATTTTTGCATTCACAACCACAGCAGTGAGCTGAGGCGTGCTGTTGTTTGTGATGCTGTTTGAATTCTTTCCTGCTTTGCTCAACTTGCGCTCCATCTTCCACCAAACACACAAACATTAGCCAAATAAACAGCTGAGGCATCAGTAAACAATGGAGGTCAGCAACATTAATTAAGGCACAACACAGAGACACTGAATCACACACTGCTGCTGTGTTAATCTCCACAGGTTCAAACTTTCAAGCATATTGCTCTCGTAGCCACACCCCAATCAGTGATGTTACAGCAGGTATTCTGCCAATCATAGCTAACGGAAAACACCAACTGTGACATCACTGATTGGAGCCTGAAGCGCAGCTTGATGTCACATAGCGATCAGTTCAGCAGCAGTTTTATGTCATGTGTGATTCATTTCTGGCATCATCAATCTAACACCGCTTGTGTCAGCCTTCACACTCAGTCATCAGGGGAGTCATACAACTGAAGGTTGAAGATTTGGCTGTCTGTGAAAGTCTCTTACCTTCATGTTTGGCCTGAAGAGGTTTGCTCTGCTGTCCCCCACTGACAGCAATTATCTTAAAGTTGTATTCTTTAGAGGGGTCAAAGTCCTCAATGAGCAGCTTTGCATCCTGCTTCGATACCTGAACCTCCTTCTGCCCTCCACCTGTTCCAGAATAAGAGAAGAACAAACACTCAACAGCTGAAGTCTGAAGATTAGAAAGGAGAAGCTGTTGCTGATTTGATTCATTTAATCATCACTTTAATGGGGAGAACATTCAAACACAGTAAGACAAACTAACAAACAAACCCATGTCTTTATTTTTGTTAGTCAGAATGAGGTTCTGTTCCCACCCAGCATGGTTTGTGAAATTTGTTTGAGAACAGGGTAACACCTGTATACTAAGAACCTGTGTCCACATAGCATTTTTTCTGAGCGCCAGCATCTGTTTTTCAATTGTTCCCAATGAAGAGAGAGCATATGCGGCTGCATGCGGCCACCTAGAAAAAAGTGCTGCGCCTTGTGTATTTTTTGAGATTGCTTTGGCTTTTTAGTTCCCGCACTGAAAGCTGGTAGTCTCTGAACTTTTAAGAAAGGTAGTTTTACATCACTACTGCTTCTTTAACTAATCTCTATCCTGAGCAGCATGTCAGTCTGTAACTATCACAGCTAAGACAGAATCTGTGGGAGCAGATCAGTTGGACACTGAATGTTCCTGATGAGTGTGCATTAAAAGCTTGTTGTTAACTGTGTGGTCAACTCTCTGATAGCTACCAAGTTAACATTAGTGTGGAGATAATATCATAGAAACAAGAAACCCATATGAAGTGTGTGATTAATGAAAACACTAGGAACACTTTTTTATGATGTGGTGGGATGAAGTGCTCCCCAGTGCCTTGCCACCACTTTTCTGCCAAAGAAAAACACCTTGTGGACACACACCCTGGATGCTGAAATCTAAATGCTAAGAGTAAAAATGTCTGAATGCTGAGAGTGAAGATGTCTAACCAACAAAGTGAAAAAAGAGGGTGGCTGAAAGATGAAAATTTTCAACTTGATAAGATAAGATACACCTTTATTAATCCCACAGCTGAGAAATTCCAGTGTTGCAGCAGTCAAGAAGAGAAAGAGTCATGAAAATAAGTAAACTGTGAGAGAAAGCCCAGGTTGCTTTTTATTCAATGTTTGCAAATGAGCAAGCTACTTGATAGCAAAGGTTGCGTGGTGCAGAATTGTAATATAGTCATGCACTTTAGAAAGTAACATAGCACCGCCTGAAAATCTTTTCTTTGCTGACCTAATTTTGCTAACTTCCTAAATTCTCACCTTGCTGCAGTGATCTACAGATGTACTCTAGGACAGTGGTTCCCAATTGGTGGGTCACAGGTCCATTCTGAATGGACTGCAAGTGACGTGTACATGTCAAGTTTGTAAAAAACACACTTCATTTTTAAGTGCAGTGATTTCTGGCGCATAACTTTTATTTTGTAGTAATAAATAAAAGCCTCAGGCTTCTGACTGATCTGAATACTCTGATTCAAGTGTTGTTTTCTATCTTTGAGACAAGCTGACGTCAGTTTATGTTAATTTCTCTTATAAGGCCAGCTAGTCCAGGCTCGCTACCGCAAGTGTTTACATTACATACACTGCTACTTATAGCTACATGCTAACATCAGGAAAGACATGTAATCTTGGTTGCTGATGCTGGAACATGTCCTCTTGTGTTGAGTTGTTTTTATTCATGTTTTTTACAGTACAAAGTGCCGCTATTCACATTTAAGGCTCAGACATACCTTCTGCATTGAACGTCTGCAAAGAGCTGTGGTCACAAACATGCACATATGGTTCGATTTGAGGTACAACTGACGGTCAGTTTCAGTCCCCGACAGTAACAGGGAGGGCTGGGAGGTGAGCTTACCATCCTCCAACTGCTGACATTGGGTGAAAGTGAAACCAAAGAATGCTGTTGAGTCTAGAGTGAATGACTGTCAAATGTCCAACTTTAAACAAACTTCACCATGGTGAGGCCGCTGCCGCTGGCTTGAAAGCAGCGTTTCAGACTGGACTGCAGGTTGAAGCAAGAGACTGTGGCATGTGCAGTCGGCGTGCTTGCTATGCCCACAGTCGGCACGGTCACAAAAATTGTTTCTGCACACGCACATCTGTCTACACAGGTGGACATGGGTGGATGACAATTTTTTGTACCACATGGACCAAATCAGACCATTGAATACACAGAAACTGTGAACTGGCCTTTACAGTCATTCCTCAGCTGCAATGATGGTGCAGCATCGCCAAGATATGAAGGACCTGAATACACTATACACCAATCAGAGCAGACTGGGCTTTTTTGGGAAGGGGGCTTAAAGAGACATGTGTGAAAACAGAGTGTTTCAGAAAGGGTGAAAACAGATGTTCCAGCACAGACAGTATGAGGAAATTAAATTGTAATTGAAGCATTGTAGGTCCCCTGTTAGTTACTCTTTAAAGTACAAAGCTGGCTTTGGAACCCCTAAGGAGACCAAAACTAACAATAAATTCATCTTGTTCACTGATTGAAAAGAAGGAACATGTCACCCAGTGCAAAAGCATGACTTTTTTTTATCTGCGTTATATAGTTTCTGGACAACAATGGAGCTCTTCACTTTAAGTTCCTTCATGAGAATTGCTGTTGCTGCTTTAAATATCACAAAGTTTGTGCATTAACAGCCTAAAATATATTTAAAACAATTTCTTCAAAATTGCAGCCTCAGGATAATTTGCACTCTGATGTCCTTTTCAACACAACAATCACTTAGCAGTAAACTTCAGTAATATCCATGTAATTATGTTCACATAAGTTCAATACAGGCTCTGGCAACACCTGTTTCAGCAGCATAAAGATCTACAGAGTGCAGGCACATAACTCCACACTCAAACAGCAAAACTTTTTATTCCTGAAGGAGCAATTAAACCTGAGAACTGAACTCCTTTCATGCTTCTGCAGGAGGCGTAGGCCTTTGCCCACTGCAGGTAAAATGTTACAGACTTGTGTTATGTGGGAATATCAATCTGAGAGACATCCATACAATGAACTGTGGACTTGTGTTTTAGGGAGAGGTTTTTTGAACACCTGACATGCACTTAAACTCTGCTGGCCTTGAACAGCAACACATAGATCAATACAACACAAAAGGAAAAAGACAGACTAAAGACAGGTGATGGACAACTGATAAGAGCTGAAGAAGGATGGGAAGGAAAAGAAAAGACAAAAGTAAAGGAAAGGCAAAAAAAAGTATTAGAGTAGGAAGACAAAACAAAAAAACAGCATCTTAAACATCACTTTAAAATAAGTACACTTCTGAGAAAACAAGAAAGGTGACCGAAACAATCACTTTAGGTTACAAAGTAGTACTCGCATTATATCAAAGAGTCATCAATCCCATCAATTTAAAGCTAACATTAGAATTTCATGGGAGGTGGTGCAGTGGTTAGCATTGTCCTCTTACAGTAGGAGGGTTCCTGATTTGGATCCAGGGTGGGGAGTTCGAACCCTTCATAGTAAGTAAGTAAGCAAGCAAGTAAGTAAGTAAGTAAGTAAGTGAGTGAGTAAGTAAGACAGTAAGTTAGTAAATTTTATTTATATAGCACTTCTCACAGAGAGGAGTCACAAAGTGCTTCACATGGTTAAGATACAACAATACAATCAAATGTCAGCATATAGTATAATCAAAAAACAACAGAATCATAGCAAATACACAAAACAAGCGAAATACAGTGACAATGCAACGCATGGCTAAACAGATGTCTACAGAAGAGGCGGCTCTAAGCTCATATGGAGGTGCATTCCACCATTTAGGAGCAACGGACTCAAAAGCTCTATCAGCTTTAGTTATTCATTTTGTACGAGGGACGGCAAGTAGAAGGTGGTCAACAGACCGCAGTGACCTAACAGGACAGTGACAAGACACAAGATTTACCAAGTATGCAGGTGCCTGACCATGGAGAGCCCTGTAAGTGATAGGATTTTGTATTGGATCCTGAAATTAACAGGGAGCCAGTGCAAGGACATCAAAACAGGAGTGATATGACTGGATCTATGAGATCTAGACAGAAGCCTAGCGGCAGCATTCTGGACTAATTGGAGGCGGTCTAATGAAGTTTTGTTTAGACAGGTGAAGAGAGAATTGCAGTAGTCAAGACGTGAGGAAACAAAAGCATGGATGATCATTTCTAGCTCAGAATGAGATACTATGGATCTGAGTTTGAAAATGTTTTTGAGGTGGAAGAAGCAGGACCGAGGTATAGTTTTGATGTGCTCATCAAGATGCATAGCCTGATCAAATATGACCCCAAGGTTTCTCAAACTGGGGCGCACATTTGTACTAAGGGCCCCAAAGCAGCTGGCCACTTTAGAAGCTGTGATGTCAGGGGCAGCAATTAACACCTCAGTTTTGGCTGCATTCAACTGAAGAGAGTTACTAGCCATCCAGTCCTTAATTACATTCAAACAATCCTGCAGTGCATCTATTCCATCTGCCCTATCAGGGTTAAAAGAGAAATATAACTGAAGGTCATCCGCGTACATGTGGTATGAGATACCTTCAAAATTGAGAGGAGGAGGAAGCATGTGCAGCGTGAAAAGGACAGGCCCTAAAACTGATGCTTGGGGCACCCCGCACAAGATGGGGACAGACTCTGACTTATGAGGGCCAACAGCCACAGAGAAAGATCTATCAGATAGGATTTAAACCAGTGAAGGGTGGTCCCTGAGATGCCTAGCCAGTCCCTCAGCCTGTCAACAAGGATGTGGTGATCAACAGTGTCAAAGGCTGCAGTGAGATCAAGCAGAACCAGGATTGTGCATTTACTAGCACCAGAGGCCATCATAATGTCATTGGTGACCCTGAGAAGAGCAGTTTCTGTGGAATGTAACTGACGATAACGGGACTGAAATTTATCAAAAATATTGTGTCTGTCCAAAGCAGTGACTAACTGGTTCGCCACAACTTTTTCTAAAATTTTAGACACAAAAGGCAGCTTGGAAATGGGCCGATAGTTGCTAAGAACAGAGGGGTCAAGACTGAACTACTGCTTGCTTGAAATGAGACGGGACACAACCAGAAACCAGTGAGCAATTGATTATGGACAGCAGAGATAGATCAATAGTGCTGAAAACATTTTTCAACAAAGTTGTGGGCAGGATATCTGATGGACTGGAAGAGATCTTCATAGTATGCACAAGATCTGCTAAGTCTTGTAAGGAGACAGGCGAGAAATTATCAATAATTGGCTGTTGTTTGGGAGGATTAGGAAGGGAGGAGGTGGAGGAGGGCATTATACTGGCTTTGACACTTGCGACCTTGTTCACAAAAAACATCAAAAAATTACTACAGTCCTTATCAGAGGACACAGGTAGAGCAGGTGGTTGTGCACCAGTAATGTTATTTTCAGCGTCAAAAGAGACCCTTGGATTTCTCTTATTGGAGGAGATAAGATTTGCAAAATAAGAGGCTCTGGCCACCTTAACCATAGAATTGAATTCAACTAACAGTTCTTTAAAATAAAGACGACGTACAAGAAGCTTGGTTGCATTCCACAAGTGCTCAGCTCGCTGACATTTGTGACGAAGGCAACAGATGTCATCATTTAACCAGGGAGTGGGATTAGCAGCAGGAATAGTACGAGGCTTTAAAGGAGCAATCTCATCAAGAATGGTAGAGCAGTGTGAGTTAAAAGTTAAAACTTGAGTATCAACGTCAACATCATTACTGAAAGGCTGCACAACACTGTCAAAAACAGTGGAAAATTTCTCAGCAGAGAGGTTGTTTAACATACGGGAGAGTATCATACGCTTACTGGTTGAACAATCAGAGATAACAGACAAGTAAAAAAGGATGCAGTTATGATCAGTGACAAGGAGCTCCTCAGAGACGATACAATCAATGTCCAAACCAAGTGTAAAAACAAGGTCCAGCGTGTTTCCCTTAATGTGTGTGGGCCATTGACATGTTGAGCAAAATTAAAAGATTCGGTGAGATTTATAAAGTTATTAACAAAGCTGTTTGTGGTGTCATTTACAGGCACATTAAAATCACCAAGTATTAAAATTCTCTCAAATTTAGTGATGGAAGCTAGGAAGTCACTGAATTCAGCCAGAAAAGGGCCTTTAATACCAATACAATAAAATGGGTTAGAGCGGCCAACTTTGGAAATTAACAGATCAAATGATAGGGAGCTCTTCTGCGCAGAGTTCCCTCTTATTCGTGACTCTACATTGCCCACAGTTGTGAATGTGAGTGTGAATGGTTGTCCGTCTCTATGTGTCAGCCCTGTGATAGTCTGGCATCCTAGGTGTACCCCACCTCCCACCCAATGTCAGCTGGGACAGGATCCAGACCCATGTGACCCCCAACAGGATAAGCAGCCATCCATAGTACAAAGATAACACATCATCAGCACATGATGACTAAAGGCAAGCGATGATACTAAATTTCTGATAAGACCAATTGGTAACTTTTCAAGAATCACTAGAAAATTTTCTGTGGTTATCCAGTTTTCAGCTTACAGAGCACTCAGCATACTCCACACATCACAGGCATATCCAAAAAGTGCCCGTGCCAAATCCCATTTCTCTGCATACAGAAAAGCATGTAGGTACGACCTAGAATGCTGTATTTTTTGGAGCACAAGAAAGTTTGACTTCTGACTCACACTGAGGGCAGACATGCATCTGCAGGTGCATGAATCATCATCTGCTGTACCTTCATTGAACTGCGACCAACCCCCAAAAGGCTTTTGCAAATGCTTTCGCAACTCAGGTCTGAGAACTGCTCTTTTGGTAAAGATTGATTTTAGCCAGTGAGGCAGTGGCTAAAAACTGCTTATATGAGTTAGTACCACTATGGAAAGGAATAGACTGCATTTATATGGTGCTTTTTTCAAAAACTCCTCGCCTCTAATTCAACCATTTACACCCAACGGGCCGAGGATCAAACTGCCAACCCTGCTTACTACTCACTGAGCCACAGCTGCGACACTCTAAAATACACTGCTGCAAAGTGTACTTTAAGAATTTGACTTCAAATGAGCTCTGAGAGGCTAGTATATGTGGGTCCTTTACTGTGTCTTTGGTATTTAAGTTAATATAAGCATGTGAGCAAGTTGGGGCTCAATGACGTGCTCAAGGACACTTCAGCAAAGCAAATGGCTGCTGATGAAGACGCTTTTGATGAAGAATGCCATTAAAGAAGTATTTCAACACTTGTAATAAAACCGGGCTGTCTATGCAGTAGAAAGATGCAAATACCTTGGAAATCGGTGCTACATGACCAGAGAAAACAGAGGAAAAGGATTGTGGGATTCAATATTTTCCAGGAGGGAGAAAAAGTACAACTACCAGAAGGTACAGTGCCGCATCGAACAATTAAATGTGCCTGCTGATGGGTGACGTAATGCGAACTTGTCCATTTGACACAATGGCAGCCAGCTGGTAACAAACCATCTCATATTACAGTTGAATGGTAAGTTGTAACTTGTTTCTGAAAACATTTGGAGAGAGAAATAGGCAACGCAGTAACAGAGTCTTAGTTTTACACTCACCAAACACTTTATTAGGTGCCCTTATTCAACTGCTCGTTAATGCAGATAGCTAATCAGCCAATCACGTGGCAGCAACTCCACGCATTTAGGCATGTATACATGGTCAAGATGACCTGTTGAAGTTCAAACCAAGCATCGGAATGGGGATGAACGGTGATTTAAGTGACTTTGAACGTGACATGGTTGTTGGTGCCAGACGGGTTGGTCTGAGTATTTCAGAAACTGCTGATCTACTGGGATTTTCACACACAACCATCTGTAGGGTTTACAGAGGATGGTCCCAAAAAGAGAAAATATCTAGCAAGCAGCAGTTCTCTGGGTGAAAATGTCTTGTTGATGTCAGAGGTCAGAGGAGAATGGCCAGACTGGTTCAAGATGATAGAAAGGCAGCAGTAAGCCTCCCTGAGTATTGTTGCTGACCGTGTCCATCCTTTATGACCACAGTGTACCCATCTTCTGATGGCTACTTCCAGCAGGATAACACACCATGTCACAAAGCTCAAATCTTCTCAAACTGGTTTCTTGAACATGACAATGAGTTCACTGTACTCCAATGGCCTCCACAGTCACCAGATCTCAATCCAATAGAGCACCTTTGAGAACATCATGAATGTGCAGCCGACAAATCTGCAGCAACTGCGTGATGCAGATCATGTCAATATGGACCAAAATCCCTGAGGAATGTTTCCAGTATCTTGTTGAATCTATGCCACTAAGAATTAAGGCAGTTCTGAAGACAAAAGCCAGTTCAAACCAGTACTAGCAAGGTGTGCCTAATAAAGTGGCCAGTCAGTGTTTATTTGATAAGCATTGTTGAGTTTTACTGTTTGATATCTGTTTTTCCGGCCAACTTCTGGTTCACAAACTCTTGCTATTACAGCTTAAGAGGGTACTAAAATATGGTTCTAAAGAACATTTTAGGCAAGACATATGCAACATAACACATAATCTTGGTTTATACTTGATTACCACTGCCTAGTTTTACTGTTTGATCAGAGTTTGATCTGTCTTTTGATCCACTTTTACACTCTTTGTGTCCATGGTGGCAGCATAGATGGGGGGTAATATGAAAATGCATAACTACACACATCATCCAGCAAAGAATTGCTGGCAGGTGGAGCAGGGAGATCTAAGCACTGCTAAGACAGAGGGAAGTTTACTGTGGTCACACATACTACCCACATTGTTATGGTACAAATCTGTCTAGAAATCACAAGTAACCCTTTAATGAACTTCAGTTATTGAACTGTCTCTCAAACCACCATACCAGACAATCATTATACACATGAACTGTACACACCCACTACGCGCCTCTCTGCACTCTCAAATAGCTTTCAACTTTTTCCAAATATGAGAAAACGTCTTGAGTAATATTTGAAAGTGACATGATCGCTTAAACTGCCAAGAAAAGAAAACGAACATTTAGAAGCCCTCTGGCTTCACAAACTGAGGAGAGGAAAGATTAACTTTATTAACGCCTGAGGTGATGACAGCTTATCACAGCAGCAGAGACCAGAGGGAACACAAATAAGGACAAAGATATAAACCAGGAATATGAGAAAAACTGTAATAAGGAGTGTAAATAAAAATCTAATAAAATATATGATTTGAACATCTAATCCTGCCAAATGTGCTTTGCTGTCGTAGCAGCAGAGGGTTTGGCAGAAGTCAGCAGTTTACAGATTGACTCAGAAGCGTAGGTTTCTATTTCCTGGCTTTGTGAGAGAGTGTCTCATGTCCACAGATATCAACTGGGAAGTCCAAGATCACCAGAGTTGCACATGCAAATGAGTTTGAGAGTTCCTTCTTTGCTTTTTCTGTGTAATAAAATTCAATTTGTCATTTTGCCTCCTGCTCACATATTTTACTTTTATTGCACAACAGTTGGGATCAATAAATCTTTTTAATTTTTCAGTGATCAAAGCCAAATTTCTTTATGTAAAAATGATTGATTAAAAAACTTCCCACCATCTGCTCTAAGCAAAGTAATTGATAGCGTAGAAAATATGCTAATGCACTTTTCAAGGCATTAATTGGTTTCTAAACTCCTGAATGACAAAAGAATATCCACAAAAAGACATTTTTTCAAAGAGAAATTGATACAGTGAAGTTACATTACATAATAATAGACTAGTCTTCCCATTCTAGCAATAGCAATTCTAATGTGCATGTGTTGCATCTGTCTGTATTTGTTTCAACCTATGACAGAGTCTGAGTCATGTCTTGACTTCAGCCAGGAAAAGACATGCCCAATGAAACCATCCAGCAGAGCTCCACAAAAACTCCCTGCTGTTTAAGAAAATTAACTACCGCTCTGTCACTGCTTCTCCACCTTCAGTACCCTTGCACTGATACCAGCGGCCTACAGCGAGAAGATGATCGTCCCCGTCATTCATCTATCTCACTTGGCCCAGAGGGCATGCAGCCATCCATGCAGTTCCAGTTACTTTCTGAAATCAGATTTTTTTTCTCATTTTCTTCAAAACGAAGAACTACCCAAAGGCAACATGTTGCAAAGCGAGCTGTGTGGGCATGTCTCAGAAATGAGGCCATCATGCTTTGGTGAAAATGTCAAAATGATTTGGACATCTGAAAGAATATGAAAAAGGCACCAAAGCTTTCTAGCACATGGGAGGGGACAGCACTTGTTACTGTTTAACTGGAAAGCATTGACATCATGTGACACAAGAGAAAGAGTTTGCATTGGTAAAAGGGAACACCCTGCATACAGCACCAGAAAAATGTACACCCAACACCGTAGCAAACCTCCAACTAAGAAATCAGAAAAGCAACAAATTTTTGCTTTTTCACAGAAGCCGCAGATGACCAGATTTACTGTCCTCCTGCTTTACCTTTTATTTATCTATGCCCAATATCCGTCTTTCCATTTACTCTCTCTCCATGTCTCTCCGGCTCCATCCTTCATCCTGCCCTCTAGCATCTTCCTCTTTTTATATTCCTGTGTCATTCCCTCCATCCATTCGACTGTCCCCCATGGTGTCAGGGGATGGCTGCCTGTGCTTACTGCATCTTATCTGACATTTTCTCCATTACTTTGATCAAACAGACGGCCAAGCCATACCAAAAGCTACAGGTTTACTCCGCCGCTGGCTGACAGCAGCACTAGTGGCAGAGGTTGACTTCACCTTCAAACTTCAGGCCACAATGAATTGGTGCATCGAGCAGGGTAGAGGTAAATAAAAAATATGAAGAGGGTGAGTCTATCTCTGGTAAAGTGTTCGGTTCCCAGTCTGTAACAGTCTCAAAAGATCTAAAAAAGATGCTCCTTAAAATATGCTTTATTGCGTAGATTAACAACGTGTTGACATTATTTGTCTTCAACAGGAAATATTCTACATGGACACACGATTAAACCCAGGTGTGACTCATGAAATCTGAAGATATGAACAGTGACAGGTCTTTGTATCTTTGTTTAAACTTCAAGCTGTTGCAACATGTTGTCCACTGGCCTATATCATTTGTTTTTACTAGCAACATAACTACTGAGTTGACCTTTCTTGCAGGAGGTTCAGCATTAGATCGCACCTCAGTGATTGACTGCTATTTCTGAGTTTTGTCTTGTAAACATTGTTAATAATTCGATGTGAGCTTATTGACATAATTGATAGGCTCAACCTCAAAACTTACAGCCTGCTTGACTTTCGTGGTCACATGCTGAACATTACCTGATGCCAAAACATTATTATTGAACCTAATAAATGATCTTTCTGCGAGCATATATTCAGTGTGTGGGCACATGTTTCTGCTGAGATTCTTTCAGCCTTATTTTCCTACGCACCTGATATCATTTAGGGATATGCATATACTACCTCGAAGCACCAAGTAAACCACAGCGCAGAAATCGACAATCGCTGTTCAATTCTACTGACTGAACAAGTTTAAAGCTGTTAGTTTTGTAATGCAGTCAGGTGAGAGCTAAGGACCAACAAACATTACTTCCATATCTCACTTACAGTTTGGCAGTGGTAGCGAGTAGTGATGAAACACTGGGCTGACACCTGAAACTAGAGCTTTGATTCTCTGCCCAAACACAAATGGGCCTGAACCCGGCTGGCTGTTATTTTACAAAATCCCCTCAGGATTGATTCGCATTGGGTTCATGCCAATTCCCCCATGTTTTTTTATAGTCTGTGTAATGTCATGAATAATGTATGAGCTGTGCTGTCATCAACCCATTACAACTAATGACAATGCTGAGATTTAGAATTAGATTTAAACTAACAAAACATTATAATTAGGGGGTCATTTGTTCACATACAGTACAAAAACTCCAGTGCACTGGACAGGAGATGCTTAAAATTGGCAGCTCTTGTGTACAAATGGCAAGAGATGCATTGGATGGGAGGGAAACACAAAGAAAGAGAGCAAAGGGCTACAAGGCGACTTGGTTGGCCCCAGCAGTGGGAGAGATGTGTGTGACATGTAGCCGAGGGCTTTGACCATCATCTGCCTGCTGCAATAGTGTGGACCGCCGTGAGAACTCAAAGACAGAGTCACACCGAGGGGCACAGCCCATTCTGCCGAATCTATGGTGCATGAGAAGTAGAGCTGACAACAGTCTCTTGAATAACAGAGGGAAGAGAAGAAAAAGAAGCAGAGTAAGGAAACATGTCAGCCCTTGCCAGCTTGCAATAAATGTTTTAATATTTTTAACATTAAAACATTTATTACAAGATAAGGTACAAGCTACTGCTGCTTTGCTTCAGGCTCAGGTTGGGCTTGGACAGAAACTATGCAGGTTCATGTAGCTTTGGGCCTGACTTTTTGGACCCGATCAAAGCTGTACCTGAAACATGTCCCTAAGACACCTTATTTAAAGCCATACCTCCTTAAAGGTACTCTGTATAGGTTTTTGACCACTAGTAATACTGAAGAGACATATCTCTTTATTGTATCTATGTCGTCTTCTGCCAAAATATGTGTAAATGCCCATGCACATGCAAAAGGAGGGGTAAAATTTTGAATTTTAGCCAAAGGCTGAGGGCAGCAGTGCATATCAACAGATTGTGGCAGTGATGCGCTATATACAGTATGAAGCATTACACCATTGAAAGAGAAGAAGAAGTCCACAAACTGATCTTAAAAAAAAAAAAACGAGATAGGCAGTCAAAGATAATAGACTTTTTATTATTATTGTTGCTTAGAAAAAGAAATCCAAAGGGAACATTGAATGGGACAGTTATTCACAACTTTAATACATTAGGGGTGGAAATCATCGGAGGACTCATGATATATTATCACGATACTTAGGTCACAACAGGATATTATTGCGATATTGAAATATGCTGAGTATTGCCATACAATATATTTTGATAATCATAATCATTTTTATTGCAGCAAAATGTGATGCAAAGCAGACAGACTGACCAACACCTTCTTAAAACCTGTCAGAAATGCTGCATATACCTGACAAAGTAAACTGTTGGCAGATTTAACGCCCTCTGCAAGACCAGATTAAGTACATGAGCGAAGCACTTCATATACAGGTAACCCGCTAACTGAATAGCAACACTCCTGTTAGAAGTTTTGTCTGTTCCATTCTTGGGCTGCATTTTGCAGGAGATCTGCAGTGTTTGCTTTGGTGTGACTTTGCCAAAAGGCTGGGATTTCAGGCCTCCCAGGGTGCATTGAACACTCATCCATGATCTGGGAGCAGATCCAGCATGCCAAAAGGGAGCGAGGCGATATCCATGTGGTGTGGCTCAACTTGGCAAATGCTTATGGGTCAGTGTCACATAAGCTCATCGACTTTGCATTGGAATTCTTTTATTTTCCATCGTCTGTCACCAACATCATCGCCAAGTATTTTAGAAACTTCCACATATGCCTCGCTCTGGAAAACTTCACGACAGGGTGGCAACAGCTGGAAGTTGGCATCGTCATGGTTTGCTCTATTTCCCCCATACTCTTTGTGGCTGCATTTGAGATTGTCCTCAGCGGAGCAAAGCAAGTGGCCAGAGGCCTGAGGTTACCGTCTGGGGAGTGGCTACCTGCTCTCAATTACATGGATGATGTGACAAGCATCTTGCAGACAGCTCCATGTACAGCAAAGCTTCTCAAGCGCCGAGATAAGCTCACAGGGTAGGCAAGAGTGAAGATTAAGCAAGTCCTGGAGTCTCTCAATCAAGATAGGGCTGAGGAGTGATAGGACGGTGTTCATGGCAGGAGCAGAGAAGACCCCACTTCTGGCAGAACAGCCAATTTGAAATCTGGGCAGGGAGTACACTTCCAACCCACGGCCTGACAAGGATTGTAAGCAGCCAACTCCCCAGGAAACTGAAGCTGTGGTGCTACCAATTCACACTATTCCAGCATGTGGCATGTGATGTGGCCCCTGAAGGTGTGTGATATTCTATTGACCTGGGCCAGCAGGCTAGATGGCATCGCCAACACCTACATCAGGAAGTAGTGAGACCTTCCTCGCTCTTCAGCTCCCCCTGAAGTCCGTAAGCACAAGGTACAAGCTGGAGAAGGCTCGTCTTGAACCAGTCAAGTTCTGGTCCAAAGCCTAGAGGAAGGAGAGGAAGACCATGATCATGGAGGAAGTGTCACAGATGGAGCAGGAGCGCTACATTATCAAGGCCGTGTCCCAGGGCATCATGTGAAGTGGCACTGGCACAGGGTGCTTGAGATGGCGACACAACCAGGTCCTGCAGAAGCTGGCGGTGCTCCAAAGAAAAAGTAGCGTAGCTGCAAACACCTTTTCTGGCAGCTGGACACAAGGTGTTCCCTTTGTCCGACCAGTAGAGAGCCAGCAGTGGCCAGTGGCAGGCCATGCAAGATCACTGCTGACCCCTGGAAAGGAATGGGAGATGCCTGTGGACCTCTGGAAGCAGCTGATCTTCCCAAACAGACAAGACCAGACATTGTGATGTGGTTCACAGCTGCCAAATGGGTCCTCATCATGGAGTTAACTGTCCCCTGGGAGGAGGGAATATCAGCGGCGCAAGAGCTAAAGTGGCTCAAGTACTCTGTGATGACAAGCATATGATGCTAGAAATTAAATGTGGCAAGTAACAGGTGCTGGCAATATAGAAATCACACCTGAAGCCAGTTAGAATGTATAAAAGTTGACTCAACCTTTGTATTGTGTGCCTGTGTGTGTCACACCAAGCATGGAGAAGAGAAAGAAGAGCCGAGAATTGTCTGAGGACTTAAGAAGCAAAATTGTGGAAAAATATGAAGAATCTCAAGGTTACAAGACTATCTCAAAAGATCTTGAAGTTCCTTTGTCCACTGTGCGCAATATAATCGAGAAGTTTACCTATGGAACTGTGGCTAATCTCCCTGGACGTGGACAGAAGAGAAAAACTGACGAAAGAATGCAACGCAGGACAGTTCAAATGGTGGATAAACATCGTCAGTCAACATCCACACAAATTCAGGCTGTCCTGCAGACTCAGGGTGCAAAAGTGTCAGCTCAGACCGTACGTCGTCATCTGAATGAGATGAAGCGCTATGGCAGGAGACCAAGAAGAACCCCACTGCTGACACAGAGACATAAAAAAGCCAGACTGGAGTTTGCAAAAATGTACCTGAGTAAGCCTCAATCCTTCTGGGAGAAGGTTTTGTGGACAGATGAGACTGAGGTAGAGCTTTTTGGCAAAGCATGTCATTCTACTGTTTACAGTACAAAGAAATGAACACAGTACCTACAGTCAAACATGGTGAAGGTTCAATGATGTTTTGGGGTTGTTTTGCTGCCTCTGGTACTGGTTGCCTTGACTGTGTGCAAGGAATCATGAAATCTGGAGACTATCAAAAGATTTTGGGCCACAATGTAGGGCCTAGTGTCAGAAAGCTGGGTCTGCGTCACAGTTCATGGGTGTTCCAGCAGGACAATGACCCGAAACATACCTCAAAAAGCACCAAGAAATGGTTGGAGACAAAGTGCTGGAGAGTTCTTAAGTGGCCAGCAATGAGGATCTAAATCCCATTGAACACCTATGGAGAAATCTCAAAGTTGCTGTTGCAAGAAGGCACCCTTCAAATCTGAGAGACCTGGAGCAGTTTGCAAAAGAAGAGTGGCCCAAAATTCCAGTTGAGAGGTGTAAGAAGCTTCCTGATGGTTATAGGAAGCGATTGGTTTCAGTTATTTTTTTCCAAAGGGTGTGCAACCAAATAGTTTTGTGTGAAATTATGTAATATTTGGCTTTTTTCTCCAGTTTTTTTTTGTATAGTTCCAATGCACATAAAAGAAATTAACATGTTTATACCAAAAACATTTGTAATTGCAACAATTTCTGGGAGAAATTGTGTATTTTCTGGAAAAATTCCAGGGTTGCCAATACTTTCGTCCATGACTGTATTAAAATATCCCTGTCTGCATGTTAACATGTTTATGCGTGCTGAACACATATTTTTACTCACTTCGGTTTAATTGCACTTACAGTAACGAGGGTGGTTGACGTCAACTCAAGTAATTTTCAAGTTATCTTCCCTTAGTTTCCATCGCAGCCTCTCTACTGTTCACTGACTTTACTTCATGCCGCCTGTGTGTGTGTGTGTGTGTGTGTGTGTGTGTGTGTATGCGTGTGTGTTTGTGGTTGTGTGTGTATGTGGAGGAGGTCAGCCCCAGCTCAGAGTGCAGGTGAAAGCCTGCAAAGTGATTATGACATAAACCAAAATATTTAAAAGTACTGATAACAAAACGATAAAGTTGGAGCTTATCGATACTACGGTCTTTGATGATTTAGTCCCGGGGCTCCTTTAATACCAGGTTTTGGTACCCATCTTTAGTTAGGAGCTCTCTGAGAGTGCTCTCAGCATGTTTGTGAATACGGCCCCAGAAGTTCATGAGTGACTTGACCTCTATGAAGAGGCAGTGGTTCTTCCACATTGACTTTTTTTGCAATGGTGGAATCTTTTTAACTGCGCTGTAACTCAAGTCCTTAACAAAATGAATTCTTGAAGCTTTCTGTCATAACAGTAACAGGAGAAAATGCAGTTTTTATAGCAAAACATGCAGCTGCACCTTTTTCCACTGCAATAAAGTATCTCTTTGCACTCTGACGTCTTCTTCAGTGGGAAAATAACCAGGACGTGAAGGAAAGAAGGAAGAGAAAGAAATGGCTGAAAAAAGCCTGTGACTGTGTGGTCTGTACCCATTCTATTAATTACAAAACTGAATAGCTGAAACATTTCATCATAACTATAAAATACTTAAGAACACTAATAAATGTGTTCCAGTTTTTACAGCGACTCATGCCCCTGCATCTATTTTTTCTGGCTGCAATAAAAACTTGTTTTGTGTGCACAAACACACACACACACACGCCGTGTGTATCATCTGTACTTTATCTTCTCCTTTTCTTCTCTCTGTATCCATTTTTAACTTCTTTATGCAAATGAGCAACACCTAAAATTAACCTAAATCGTGAGAAGACGAGTTGCCGTGTATTTTTCTGTGCTGTGAAGTGAAACTGAGTGTGAAATTATACAACGTAAATTTTGAAATCCAGTAGTTTTATAGAAATAAAATAAAATAAAAACAATAGGTACATGAATGAATGCTTGTCAGAACCCACTGAGCATTTTTTGTTCAACAGTTGTTGGTAAAACAACGTGCACCAACAGTAAAAATATTTACAGCATCTACAGCCTTCTCTCAGCTGCTACCTGTTGAGGCCTGGGTATTTGTCTTTATGTTGAACAACTCAATCACATATAGAAACATTTTAACTTTTGTCTTAGTGATTGAGACGCCATGTCGAAAAACTGTGAAGTAGGGCTGCCCCCTAACAGTCAATCAAACGTTAGTCGACCAGAAAGGTTAGTTGGCAAAATTTAATTGGCCGCTAAGTCGCAGAAAAAAACAAACAAACAAACAAACATGAATCTCTATTAGGAGCTGTGCCTTGTAAAAACAAATCAAAATTTATATGACTGGATCATGTGGGAATTTAATTTGAAAGGACAGACACAGGAAGAGGCCACGCTCAGCAATCAGACCGGAGTCACATTACAAACCAATCACAGCCGACAGATATCTTTCCCTTCATCTGTAAATATTCAGTCTGAAGAATACGGAAAAGTTGATCATGTTAGTGCAGGGCTACCCAGAGCTTTACATCTGTCCCACGGACGATAGGCCTACACACTTATAAACAGCGCCTGGAAGAAGATCAGCTCTGCACTCAGGATTTCAGGTAAATAGGTCATACGATGCTTGTTAAGGTTGCTTAGCAACCTCCGACGCGACCTGCCACCGTGCTTTTGAAAGCTGGCCCAAAAAAGGCACAAGAGTAGCATCCAGCACTCGACCATATGTTTTCAAGGTAGTTAAAGATGCGGCCCCTAATTTCCAGGGCTGGTACCTGCAGTTATCACACAGGCTAGTTAATAACATGTCGGGCAGGAAATCCAAAGTGTGGGATCATTTTGAGAAGGTGAAGGACGAACCCAAGGTGATATGTAAACTCATCTTCATTCGTTGACTACAAACATGCCATATCATCTGAAACATGGAAGTAGCTACATGCCCATTAGTCACTTAGTACAATCATTACTGCTTTGCTGACAGCGTCATTAACAGGCGGCTTGCTCAGTGTGTGACGTGCACTTGTAGATAAAATATAGGCCTATATTAATGAAGGTTCATTAGTACAGTTTTGTATTTCTCTGTAATGTAGCACAGTGTTGACAATGTTACTGATACTATTCTTTCTCACACCTTGAACTCAAACCATTGTGTTGCCCCGCCCAAAATATATCATTTAATAATTAAATTAATATCGTAAACATGTGGGCAACTAGTCGACTAATGGCCCTAAATGATGGCTTTTGGTCGACTGAAATAATTCTTAGTTGAGGGCAGCCCTCGTAATCGATACTCCATAGCATTAGTTATTACCTCAGCACAGTCTGATCTACATTGTGAGGCTGGCGGATTGATGCCAGAAGGACTTGCCTTCCAATCTGCTGTTGTCTCATTCCACTAATCCACACATTCAGGTGATGCCATCGTGAATAAAACGTTAGCAGCCATCCTGAGAGGTCCGCCTCCTAACAAGAACTTAATGGGCTGCAATTGCAGCAGTCGTGGTGTCAGAGGGTTATTCTTAGAAATAAAGTCACTAGAGGGTCTGAAAAGTCGTCAAATCTAGTGAGAAAGTTACCAATTTGGCAACACTGAGGGCACCACTGTAAAGGAAAGGGGTGCGCTGGATTTATTACACAAGACAAAAAGAGAGCATCGTAAAACGTAATGCAGCACAGTAATTATTTTATCTTAATAGTTGGAAGCTGAAGTTGTAATTCAAAATTAAATTTGCTGTCTACTATTGCTCAAGCAAAATTTCCCCACCTTGGGAAAATAAAACCTATCTTATCGTTTCATAACATTCAGTAACAGCTTCCCTGATGTTACATGATGAAATCCATACATTATTCACAATATAATACGATACGATATAACACACAATGAGGACTTATGGATTGCATTAACAGCAAAAACATCTGCAGTGCACCTTTTTTTTTTTTACTCAATGCTATATAAACAACTTGGCCTGATTTCAAACTAACATACATACCTCATACCTCATTATGTAACTATGATTGCAGTCAATCTAAGAGCAATAAATCAAATATAATGTCTACGTTGTGAAGAACACAGACAAAGAGAACAGCAGGGCACCATAAATCAGTTCTATGTAGCTGAAGTCAGTGAGGTGATGCATTTGACCTTCTGTACTGTTGCTGAGACTGACAGTGATGGTGCAAGCCTATCAGGAGTTGTGGTGTCAGTTTACCTGTTTATCATTCACACTTGGCGTGTATGCAGGCTAGCCCTCCAAATAAATCCTTCCTTCATGAAGAGGATAGTGTTTAATGAAGTGCTGTAGAGAAGTGTTAATTTCACATTATGGTCATATTCAGACTGTACTTTGTGATGCTGTTAAACTGTAGTGGCTCATACTGAGAGATGGTTCTAATATTTAGTCTGATACCCTCATAGCTTTAAATGGGCTACAATCGAGCTGGGGGAAGCACTCTTTACTCATCTACTCCCAGCTGCACTTGAAATGACACCTGAAGGGAATCCAGTCACATACACACTAACTTTAACGCCCATTAACAACACTCCAGATTCAAGTTCGCTCCAGTATTTTTACAAACTTGTGGAAAACAAACTTGTTGAAGCTTTCATCAATAAATCCAAACGTGTCTGTTGCAATGAACCACAGGTTTTCACAGTGGGCTCCTGAACAGCCACAGTATCAGTTATATCAGATGCTGTGTGTGGTTACGTGTCTCTTTCACTACAGAGTGAATTATGAACCAGCGTGCAGGTGAGACCCTCATAAAAAAGTTGATTTGTTCTCCCTCGGGGGAGAAGGTTCAGCTACTGTGCTCCTCTGTGCATAACTAGAATTTTTTTCCCACCAGCAAAAGACCAACAGCATATTGTCAATATGATTTGTGAACAAATAGGAACTGTATTAGGATGTCCCTTCATGTCATCTTTTAACAGCAAGTACTAATGGAGGCTTTTCTTCAATGATACATTATCCTGTGGTAATCACTGCTGAGGAGCCTTTGAGCGAGGCACTAGAAAAACTATCCATCAGAGGTTGTACTGCTCGGCTTCCAGGTGTGAATGTGGCTAACTGTGTGTGAACACCAGACACGACTGTACAGGTTAATCCCTTGTAGGGATGGGTACCGAAACCCAGTACTAAATTAGCCCAGGGGCTACATTATCAAAGACCATAGTATTGCATAGTATTGATAAGCTCTGATGGTGTGTTCTTTTATCACTACTTTTACACATTTTGGTTTAATTCATTATCATCCTGCAGCCTCTCATCTGCCCTCTGTGCCGGGGCTGAACTCCATATACACACACAACCACACATCCACACACTTACACGGCACGGTAGTCGAGGAAACAGCAGAGAGGCCACGGTGGAAACAAAGTGAAGATAACTCAAAAATTACTCGAGTTGACGCCAGCTACACTCGTTACTGTAAGTGCAATTAAACCTTGGTGAGTGAGAAGAGATTCTGCAGTCCTTCATTCATCACCCCTAACAATATGTCTTACACAAGGACAGCACACTAGTTCGGCTAATAGCAAATTGTTACTAATAAGCTAAAATGACAGCTGTCTGTATGTAGACTAACTTAGGTTGACACTTATCATAAAATTGGGCACATATTTATATTAAACTAAGCTGATGCAAACAGCCCCTCCTCTCTCTACCAGCACTAATGTTACCTGCACACAGTGAATCACGTCAGCAGAGAGGGAGCAGGACAGAGGACAGACGACGGGAGGAGAGAGGACAGGAAGAATGACTTACAGTGAGTGATAAATGCTAAACTTCACTCAGTATTGTCATGTCAGGAATATTATTTATATAACGATGAAAAAGAACCGATAAGAGTACCGATAAAGTAGAGAATCGATAAGGAGTATCAATAAAAGTAGTAGTATCTTAAAAACTCCCATCACTAATCCCTTGTCAGATTGTCATGGACAAATCAAATTTAAACTAGAGAGTTCCTGCAGAGAGCACAGCTCCACAAGCTCTGACTAAAGCTGGAGTCTCAAACCAAACAGTTTTGTTGTTTGGGTTCAATTTTCTGTTCTGACCATTTGCAGCTTGTTTATTATGAATGAATCATTAATGAAGCAGCAATGTAAAACATGATTTTTACTTTTGCTGAGCTTGGTGTCAACTCTCATTACACAAACACCTCATTTAGATTTACCAAATTGGGCACGTTTAAATTTTGAGAAAAACTTCACCTCCTATTCAATTTAGTTTTTCTCTATTTTGAGAGCTTGATATTAAGCTCAACACTGGAGGGGACCAGTGTGCCACATTTAACTAAATGTCCCATTTGACTCAGCAGCCACTCCTGAGTGGAACATAACAACACTGTGTCCGAACGGCAAACAAGTGTCTGACTATCGTGTAGCATGGTGTAAAAGCAGAGCTCTCTGGCCGCACTGAATCCATTAAATATGCACTTCTGTTACATCATATAAACAAACCACGTAGCTATCAGCTGTGCACTCAAGATCAAACTGAGACAAAAGCTGAATCCAAATGTCCGCACTTTACCGCACATGCAGACTCGCAGACTTTAGGGCGCATTCCTGGGAAGTCAGGGAGTGCTTAGGGTTGTCCAAGTGAGGTGCAGACTTCAGCAGACACGTTTCCATGGCAACGTGTAAAACAGTCTCAAGGGCAGTCTCAGTGGCTTACAGTCTCTGCCCTCACAGACTTCAGACTTTACGTGATGATGGTGAACTCGTTTCAGTATGGACTGAAGTCCGTGAGGGCTCAGTCCACAAGTCTTCAGGGTGGACATTTGGATTCAGCCATAAGCACTTAAGATAGGTGAGTAGCCTACCTGCTATCATCCTATGCTTGTAATGGTACACAAAAAACACATATTTTATATTGTGATATTTACTGGAAATGACGTACAATCTTGCTCACAGCACGTAGCCTAGCTTTTTAGTAACAATGGCCGTTTACCTTAGTGTCCATCTAGCTATTGGTTTTTGGAGTGAGCCAAGAAGGTATTGTACAGATAATTCCTCATTTCAACTTCATGAATTAGCTGTTCCTCATTGATTGCAGGGCTTCAGAAGCAAGCAACAGGAATGGATACAAACACAGCATCTGACCATAGTTCAGCTCAAAATGGCACCTGTGACCAGTTAGGACGCCTGTATCGTCAGCTTCAGATTTAAAATGATGTCATATTGGTGCAGTTTTAGTTTTTTGAGAGACGAACCCCAAAAACACATGAATTTTCTAGTGAACAAACAGCGTGCTCTGCTCTCCCCCCTCACATCTCTACTGAAATATGATCTCCTTCATGTGGCCGACATCGGCCTCTGCTCGGCAGTAAATTGCACACAGCCCATCAGACACTAGTGGCTCCTTTAGTCCGTTTATAATCATAATATTATGTTCATTTCATATTGCTTGTTAATAATGATATGAGCAGGATTTAACACCGTGACACTGTCAGTGCAGGATGCTTATGTAGTTATAATGTTACAGTGACAAAGGCTGGTTCTGCCGGTTTGCTTAAAATCAAACTGATTTAAGCTCATACACCAGACTGGACCAACAAAACCTAAAATCAACCCAACTCTACCCATCACATTGTTTTACAGAACACTTGCTGCTGAAGAACCAGAAATCCCACACCTGAATATCTCAAAAGATCCTTGTGCTGGGAAGCAATCAGTCCACAGAATTACAACTAAATCGGATTCCTTTTGGAGAACTCTCAAAACAAAACAGACAGTCTGGAATGAAACAACTCCCTCTGCGATACAGGTAAACGAGTTATTCTAAAAGTGTCAGTAAAGCAAACTGTCTGAAATACAGACTCCAGTGTTTTCAGGACCTGGATCTTACCTGGCCGTGTGCTGTAAATGACCTTGTAGCTTTCAAACTGTCCTTTTGGCTCTTTCCATGACACATGCAGCTTGGTGGGGCTCAGGACTTTGGCACGAAATCTCCTTGGCGATGAAACTAGACAGAGAAAACACTAAATTAAAAACATAGTAACTCTCAGTTTAACACATACTGTAAATATGTGATTGATGAATGAATGAATAAAAGATCCCTGTCATGCAACGTCCATACCACAGATATTTTGATCTCATTATTAGGAAAACTGCCATCATCAGTGCGTATTAGTGGAATACATCCATAACAGTGGATGGAGCTCAATTTTGTTCAGTCAGTTGTTGATGATAAAAAGAACAATTTTACATAAACTGGTTTAGATGAGAATTTCCAACAGATATTTGTCTGCTTTTAAACTCCACAGAATTGATAACACAATAGGTTGAACCAAACAGATGCTGTGCTGTTGACAGTTCACACCAAAATCAAAAGTACATATTGTTCCTCTTACCTGTAGTGCCATTTATTAACAGATTGTTTTGGCATGACTTGTCGAGTGTATCAGCCATAGAGTTATCTGCCTTGGCTCCAATATAATGGAAGTGGATGGCACGCGGCTTGTAGTGCTCAAAGTGTCAAAAAATAAATAAATAAATAATATACATTTAAAAAACTGTCAAACTGTCTCTTACCAGAAATCATGACCTGAGGCCTGTACTACGAAGCCAGTTCAAGTTACCCAGGATATCATTATCTGGCTTGACTGTCTGGATAACAGATACTACAAAGCTGGTTATCAACAAGTTCAGTCAGCTCTGGGTTTTCCTATCCAGCCATGAGCACGTTCATGTGAAAGAGGCAGGGGTGTTAATTGTAAGCAACATCATCACAACTGTGAATGAAGCAGGCTGCTTCATATAAGATGAAACAGTACCAAAAGTGTTTGTGACCGTGAGACAGTAAAATGTCAGTAGTATGGGATGTAATCGATATTCTGTAATCTTGTAATGGCAAATGTAGAAACATTGAAATTAAAATCCACTGTCGGCCAAGACCTTAAGTACGTGTAGGTATCACTGAGCTATGGGCCTATGTGACATTAGTACAGACTATTTATTGCTGTTTAGTTGGTTGATGATGAATATGTCATATAAAACAATTTAAAGACTGTTTCTACAACTGAAGTAAAGGGTGAAAAAGTACCCTAGTTAATGACTGATGAGGTCTACCTCAACAAAATGTGGCATTAATAATATTGGGAGCCAATTAACAATGTGTAGATTATTTTTTATCATTAATATTATCTGTTTTTTCCTAGTTCTCATCATGTCAGTGTCTCATGTTATTCTGAGCTGCAGTGATGGAATCAGATTGTAAAAGTAGCAGCACTGGCAGCGATCACTGCGGACTAAAATACACTTTGCATGAGTTAAAATCCTGCTAAAATTATGTGTTTAGTGTGTAAACGATCTCCCCATTTGTTAGGAGCTCTGTTTTAAAACCAGTGGACATAGAGCCCTGGAACAATGAAATGATTCAGACCTATAACAGAATATAGCCTCCTCTTTTAGACCTGAAACTCCAGTTTTGTCCATGGATACTTTTTTCAATGATCTGATTGGCCAGAGGTCGGGGTGTTGACAGGCTGTGATCCGATAGTCTGAACATAATCTACTCTGGAGCAGGTTAGCTGTTAAGCATAAGTTACCACAATTATTTATTCCGATAAATAGAGAACCAGCTTCGTAGTACCAAAAACCCTGAGTTAACCCTGAATTTACCTCAATAACTCCTTGTTGTGAGCAGTTTAATGTAGGAACTATTTTTTTTCTATTCAACTTTACCCACCAACCAGCAATCACCGTCAGACGAAAAGGGTGCATCTCCACGTGGATAAGAGGCTGGTGCTTATGACAGCACGAAATGTAAACATGGTGTCCTCTTGTGCTGACCTGAAAAGTTAGCTAGCTCAGTGGTGACAGCACAGGTGAAATAGGCCAGAACGGTCCAGTATGCTGTATGCCTAAAGGTTTTAGTGTAGCAATGCGGCATCAGAGAGGGGAAGCTGCTGTCTGTCTTAATTTAACAGAATTTTACCACTTTGGTAAAGCTGGAAAGATATTCAAAAATTTGAACTTCCCACATCAATAACTCATGAGTGAAATATTGAACCATGAACCACAACCCAATTTTCATCAAAAAAACTGTTCTCCAAACTCGACAAATACCATTGTTCTCTATGTGCAGCCGTTTGAGGGTGTGTGCAGGGACAGTGATGACCCCTCCACTTTCCTCAGAGATGTTGGTCCATATTGACATGATAGCATCACCCAGTTGCTTCACATTTGTCAGCTGCACATCCATGATGCGAATCTCCCGTTCCACCACATCCCAAAGGTGCTCTACTGGATTGAGATCTGGTGACTGTGGAGGCCATTGGAGTACAGTGAACTCATTGTCATGTTCAAGAAACCAGTTTGAGATGATTTGAGCTTTGTGACATGGTGTGTTATCCTGCTGGAAGTAGCCATCAGAAGATGGGTACACTGTGGTCATAAAGGGACGGACACAGTCAGCAGCAATACTCAGGTAGGCTGTGGCATTTAAATGATGCTCAGTTGGTAATGAGGGGCCCAAAGTATGCCACACCATTACACCACCACCACCAGCCTGAACCGTTGATACAAGGAAGGATAGATCCATGCTTTCATGTTGTTTAGGCCAAGTTCGAACCCTTCCATCTGAATGTCTCAGCAGAAATCCAGACTCATCAGACCAGACAACGTTTTTTACAATCTTCTATTGTCCAGTTTTGGTGAGCCTGTGTGAATTGTAGCTTCAGTTTCCTGTTGTTAGCTGACAGGAGTGGCACCCAGTGTGGTCTTCTGCTGCTGTAGCCCATCTGCTTCAAGGTTGGACGTGTTGTTGGTTCAGAGATGGTCTTCTGCATACCTTGGTTGTAACGAGTGGTTATTTGAGTTACTGCTGCCTTTCCATCATCTTGAACCAGTCTGGCCATTCTCCTCTGTCCTCTGGCATCAACAAGACATTTTCACTCAGAGAACTGCTGCTCACTGGATATTTTCTCTTTTTGGGACCATCCTCTGTAAACCCTAGAGATGGTTGTGTGTGAAAATCCCAGTAGATCAGCAGTTTCTGAAATACTCAGCCCGTCTGGCACCAACAACCATGTCACGTTCAAAGTCACTTAAATCACCTTTCCTCCCCATTCTGATGCTCGGTTTGAACTTCAGCAGGTCGTCTTGACCATGTCTACATGCCTAAATGCATTGAGTTGCTACCACATGATTGGCTGATTAGCTATCTGCATTAACAAGGGGTTGAACAGATGTACCTTATAAAGTGATCAGTGAGTGTATTTTGCTATACATGATGTAAAGTGCTTCTAATTTTCCTCTACATGGTGATACAGTTGGTGGGTGTTGTTTGGTAGAAAGAAAATAGGTCCTACATGAAACTGCTCACAATAAGGTCTGTGGATTATCTTTTCTACCAGGTCATGATTTCATGATTTACTTTTTTTTTTGGTGCTGTGAGCACCACAGGCTAAGTGCCATCTAGTTCCAGTACATTGGAAAGAAGTCAGAAATCTCGACGGCTGAATATGCCAACACTCTGCAACTCACTCCAAAACAGTCTAGCTTCATAAATACCACTGCAGGTAAAATGAAATATCTATTTTGATTTTTGGGTGATCTGTCCCTTTAAAAGTGAATGTCAGTATATCCTTAAATAGTCACAAGCGGCATCACTGCTTAGGATGTTTTACAGAACTGCAGGTTTCACAGAATCTGCTCTCCTTCTGTTTTGTGCTCGCTCATCCGCTAAACACAACTGTGACAGAGTTAAGTTGGACTGAACTCCCTCCAGAGTTATGGCGGCGTAGAGGCAGTCGCTCCATCTGTGTTTTTTAACAGTTAGGAAAGAAAATAAATAAAGAAGGATAAATTGTATCTCATCCAAGCAGGAGGATACACATCAGAGAGATTAGCTTGCACAGATGTCACATTAAAAAGCAAAGTCCCATTCTCCTCCTCCTCCTCATCCTCATCTTCCTCATCTATTGACAAGCCCGTATTGTGCTCGTCTCTGTGGGGATACGACAGGTCTTCTTCTGTGTTCCACTTACCGGCGGCATCAAAGCGACGCCCCTGCCTCTCATCCTGATTAGTTGTTGGCCCTGTCAGCCGCCTTGAGGCCTACCCCCCACTTTTCTCTCTGTATCCTTCCCCTTACATTCATTTTCTCAAGCTCATGCTCTCCATCTCCGTCTCCTCATTCGTCCCTCTGTCTTTCCCTTTCTATCTGATCCCTCCATGTCCTGATCTCATTTTCTTTCCTTTCTTTTCTCTCTGTGTCTTTATGCTTTGAAATTGTCGTCAGGGGTAAGAAGAGGATGAGAAAAAGGAGTGAATGTGACTTCCTTTTAACTGCAAGGAGAAAAAGAACAAAGGGCACCAAAGGGAAAGGCACTGGAATAGCATCTGTTTACTATTCCTCTCCTGTCCTCAGCAGGAGTGTTTAGATGTACAACACAGAGTGACTAGATCCACTGAGCTGCACAGTATCCAAATACGCTTTACAATGGCCTCGACCTGTGTATAAACCCTCAGAAAAGGCAACAACACTGTGTTAGCGGAAGTTGTTTCCCTTGTACACAAGAGTATGATCGGATTTCACTCAGCTCCCACGCAGTATTGTTGTGTTCTCACATTAAGGCACAGGTTAAAACACTGGATTAAGGCCATTGTCAAGCACTGCAATGCCAAAAACCACATTTCCATGGTCAACGACCACAACACCCCATCCTTTTCACACCTGCAGAGCCAAATCCCAGATAATAATCTAGTATCTAAAAGCAACACATTCCCCAATCTAATTTGGTTAACTATGAAAAAAAAGAAAAGCCAGGGGGAGGGGGGAATAAAATATGAAACCCACAAACTCGTTCCTGTGTTTGTGTCCTCATTATGAGGTGAGCCATCTGCTGCCGCCGACTTCTTTAAATACCTACACTGTGATTGACGCCTGGTAGAGCTCTGATGCTCTGGCGCACAATAAACAAGAGGCTTAAAGGGATGGTTCACCCAAAACAAAACATAATGAGAAAAACATATTGACTCTGGAAAATGCGCCTTTCAGAGGGACTTATTATTACATGCCTGTCTGGGGCGAAATGCATACATGTTGTCTTAACATAGGACACATGGTAACAATATGCTATGATGTGGGAACAGATTTGTTGTTTGTAATGTGCTGCCAAAGGTAAAAAGACAGCTTTGTTGCAAACGACAACATTTTAAAGAGAAACTGTCTGTTTTCTTTAGCTTTTCTAAACTGATTTATCCACTCCCCTGCAGCTTTCTCCACAATATAGGATTTAGTCAAGCCGATAAGACCTATCAACAAACACCTCTGCAGCATTTTGGGTGAACCGCCTCTTTATGCATGTCATTATCTTCAGAACACTACTCATGTAGGTACGCAAAGAAACTTGAGTTTAGCACAGGAAGGATAATCCTGATTTCAATGGAGAGAAATGTGAAGCCGGTGCATTCAACAGCAGGCAAATATATTTATATACAAACACATATAAGAAATACTGTACCAATTATCTCACCAACCTGGGGATGAGAATGCGGGCTGCATGGGATTTCAGCTCAGGGTTTAGCTCTCTGTCTCGGAAACAAAGGACATTCTCTCGTCTGGAGAGAGCTGCTCAAATCCCAAATGATTCAAGAAGCAGATTTTGCACCTCTCGGTTTGTAGTGTAGTTGAAATGTGTTGAGTGTGTGTTTGCGTGTGTTGTGTGTACAGTGTGAATGCATCAACATGTGCATGTGTGTGCATGAATTATGCATGCTCATCCACAACTGGAGGCAACTGTACTCTGGTGTATGCACATAAAATCCATGAAGCTTTGGTGGTTGTTTTTTTCTCACGCCTCTTAAGAAAACCTGCCGGTTCCTTTGCAGCACCATACACACATACACACACACTCATTCACAGAAAGCCATGGATCTTCTCTGTGAGATTGTATTTTCACGCAGAGACAAGTATTGGATGCTGAGCAAACAGTCGGGTGAAGACAAAAGGCCTCGCCTGTAGAGATGAGAACTTAATTCTCATCTATTTTTCATGGAGAATCTTGTGCAAACAGCACAGCCGACTGCTACCGAGTGTTGGAGAGGTGTCCGTCACACCCACCGGGAGTTGTGCAGCAAGTCAGACGCGCAAAGTTTTGAGAGCGTTTTAAATTATTAGTGAGAGTAGGAAAATCCAGGAGACATTATTAGGTGAAGGGATGGTGTTGAGCTGAGTATAGAAAATGGTAAAACTCTCGTTTGCCAGTAGGAAGCTTTGTAGGGAGCTATAAAGGGATGATGGAAAGTTTTCTGAACTGAAAGTCACTTTTAGTTTGCAAACATGTCTTTTAGAAAAGAACCAGGGCCCATGCTGTCACTGCTGAAAGCAGACGCTCTTAAAGATGCTACACAGAGCATTACAACACCAATGAATCATTATCACATTAAATTTCACAGCTGTATTTTTCACAGACTATTTACACCGCACACTACATGTTTCTTGCTTTACACCACAAAACAGATTAAGGCTCCATCCTTTCAGAACAAAATAGAGTTACAGCTTTACACCTGTTTCTGGGGATGAAGGATGTCAAAAAGAGTGAAACACTGATGAAACATGTTTTTCCTTTTCATGTAAAAAATCGGTGTAATTTTGGAGATCCAATTATTTCACACACTGACAATATCCCCTTTCTGTCCTTACAGCTTCTCATTATATTCACTAGATATGTCTCTGAATGACACCTACAAGTCCTGACCTAGAAAGCGTCCCGCTGACATTTGACCACATTTCCCTCGCCTGTTTCCCATTCAGGTACAGAATCCTGCAGATATTCTTTTCATTGTTTCTGCAGGCAAGGGAAAACCTGAGAAGCCTCGACAAAGCCTGAGCTAAGCCCCTGAAATCATTCCTTGACCGTTTAAACTTTAGATAGAGATTTTGTGACAGGTGTTGAGTTAGACAGTAGTTTAGGACATGATAACGTCATTAGTTAATGACAGCCCTGACTCACTTTTCTTTATAGCACAGGGAAACTTGGTAAACAGAGACGTTTACATATCACAGTAACAAAGAACAATTCTTCGTTTCTCATCGCTGGACTCCTGTTGGCAAAGGGCTGTCTATTTATCTATCTGCCAGCTCTTCACGTTCCATTTTATTTTCTGAAATCTTCCTCACCTTATCTGATTCCTGTGAAACTAACAGAGAGCCACAGAGCTGAGGAGCATCTCTGTGGAAGCTCTCCAAGCTGCTCGTAACTCTTCAGCTCTTCCTGGGTCAGTGGTGTAGCCGAGGCTATCACACTATGGCCTCTTCACTGAGGAATGCTGTGGTTGCTTTCAGTTCAAACTCGGGACAAAACGTCCTCATTGTGATAGATTTATTCTGTCCGCACATGTGTCAGGCTGTACCTTTACTGGGACAATTATGGTTAAGGGCTTACTGGGAAACATTTCTGGAGGTAAACATATGCTCATTTAGAATTAGGTGTGTCCCCAACTAGCAATTTACATAGTCCAATCTGCTTTGTCAAGTCATCATCGATTGGTAGTCGACTCGTGCTTGTTTATTTTTTTGATAGTTGATCCAAGTCTCTATTTTTTACACCCCAGACAAAAGAGCTGAAACACCTAATTCAACAATTTATCTTCTTGACTTGGCATAGGGACTTATTTTGTAATATCACATGTTCCATCCAGCGCTGTTTGTTGTGTGCCAGGGATGTGTGTGTAGGAATGGCAGCGGTGCTGTCCACAGTAATGAATGGGAACAGGAGAGACAGAGACAGACAGACAGACAAATGTCACTTAGTTTGGTTTCTTGTTGTTTTTCATGACTGCAAACAGAACTTTCGACTTCCTCCTGAAGGGAGAGAGACACAGCTGTTTCTACGCCCCTCCCCACGCTGATTTTTACAGAGAATCATTCATAAGGTCAAAAAATATTTACCGCTATATGAGCATCACATTCTTATTTATGTGCTCTGAATTAATCTAGGTTATACATCACAATTTACTGGGAGAAGCCAGACAATTCTCTGTAAAATCAGACATTCAGCGCCGTCATATAGCCTGAATAGAATTACCATAAAACTTCAATTAAACGCCCAGTCCCTCTTACTAACCAGGTGAGGCTACACATTTTGACAAATAAAGGCCTGTCTCAATTAGATGCCTGGTCTGGTTACCAAGCAGATGATTTTTTTTTTCTTTGGATGTATAAAACTGGATTGTTGGCAGGAGTATCTACCACAAGCTGTCTATGTAATTTCAGACAACAAGAGGTGACAGTGGCAAAAAGAGAGAGGGCAAATGAAACCATTTCCAGCTTGCCACATTATCATAGCAAATACAAAAACCACACTAACGAAAATGTCACATGACTTTAAAATGTTATATTGTAGGACCCTAATTTTTACACAAGTGTACAAAAATGTCAACTTCAAAAAATGACAGGGAGAAACATCAACTTCAAAGTTGGGTTATTCATTATGGGCCAACAAGCACTGACACACGGAAACAAGTATTTTAATTATGCCATGCTGACAAGCGTTTCTTGTCTGTTAAGCTTAATTTAGGGCTGATGTCAATAGTTTATCGATATGTTAGCCCCACCCTACTACAAAGCTATTTAAATATTATGCTATGCAGAGGTGTCCTTTCAGCATCATAAGGGTTATTTAAAGACAAAAAAAATCACATACAAATGAGGCAAATGCAACTGTTTCATCTTTCTGTGAACAAGTATTAAACTTTCCACCATTCCTGTAAGCTGTGGGCTTCGCTGTTGACTTCATGCTTTTTTGCTGTGGCCATGTCTGCTAGCTAGCAGGAAATGTGTGCTGTTAGCTAATTGTTTGTTTGATTGTTTACCATCTGTCGATGAAAATATATAAGTTCTGCCCACGTAGCTCCTTTTTGGTAAAAGTGGTAAAGAATGCAAAGTGATATTGCTTGATTAACCTGTATGGCGGGCCACATGTATTCTGAAAGACAAGCCACAGGGCTAATTAAAACTGGTCTACAGGCCATGTACTTTGGAAACACCTGTCGTAACTGGATAAGAGCATGTAGATTTAGTAAAATGTGGTGAATGGTAAAGGGTGCATCTGTACTGACGTTGACAGCAGGAGTTGTGCCCTGCTGCCAGCCAGTCAAAATACAGAAACCTAATTCACTGGGCAGCAGACACAGGGGAAACCTCTCACTTGCCTGAATGCTTGTATGCTGACCTTTCAAAGCTTTAATCTGCTATTATGGTATGGCGCAGTATCAGCCCATCTTTTGATTTTATGCTTATGGCACTATGTCAGGTGGCTTTGGCTCTCCACCGCAGTACTGAGCAGGTTTCGCCTTGTTTCAAGTTTAACACTGCCAACAACCTTTGAAAGTTGGCCGATGCTTAATGTGTTTGGGTGCAGCATAAATACCTAACTGTGTGCTCAAAGCAAAACATCAATCTTTTAGTGTGTTCCCGTTTTTTTTACATTCTCATACATGATATAAAATCTAATACACTGAGAGTGAAAACGGATAGAAACCCTTATCTTAGATCAATTATCAGGTCTTCTGTATATTAAAGAATATCAACCGATTATTTAAACTCCCAGAGGGAAGGTCCCCTGGACAAAAAGGAGTGTCTAAGATTGTTAAAGATGATATTGTGAAGGAGAATCAGCTCTCTCTGTTAGTTAATGAGGTTATGTGTTAATTGCTGAACAAGATAAATGTGTTAAATAGTGTGAGAGACGACGTCAGCGTATGGACTGACAACAGAAAAAAAAAAGAAAACATAATTAAGAGCTCTTGTCTTACAGTAAGGTGCTATAGTTAAACACACACAGATGGTATGAGGTTAACAGATGTATAGGTATACAAGAGAGGTTCATCAAAAACTGCTTTACATAAAGTACAGTAATGCACATGTTTAGCGCACACGTTTTTTGATTTTAAAAAAACTGTGGAATAGTGAAGTTTTTAAATCTGTAACATGAGTTTAACAGTAATGCCCTTTGAACACTTCCACAAATAAATAAATAAGTGACACACGTGCAGATTAATTACAGAGGTGACAGACTGTGTCGCAGGCAGCAACCAGTTTGTCTAGCAGACAGTAAAACACGTTTTCTCATCATGATTTTGGCATCACAGCTTTTCCCTTTGAGACAGACACGTGAGGGTAAATTTATGTTAAAAAGGATCACTTAAAAAAAAACACTTAAAAATAAAAGCCGATGTCTTTGGAGCAAAGCTGCACATCAAAATTGCGACATAGTGAAGTTCAGAGTATAACCCGCTGAGTGAAATGGTGAGTGCAAAGGATGACATTTGCATTTCCAGAACAGGGCCACACTGAGGTTTAGTGAGTCAGCAGCAAACTTACAAGCTTTATCATAATGCTGAAAGCAGATAAATGGTGAATGATTTCTAACCATGTTTGGCACTATTGTGGAAACCATTAATTTTTCAAGGAAATGAGGCTGTCCATAACTCTGTCTGGTCCTGTTATGGAAAGAGCTGGCTGGCTGTCTCCAACAGCGAAGAGGTGAAGCTCTAGGAAACCCTGCAAAGCACTTTAAAGGGAAACCTTAGGAAACCCTGCTAAGCACCATGATGGGAAATCCTGCTAAGCACTATAATGGGAAACCCCAGGTAGCGCTATTGGGCTCTGTGGTAGACAGCCTTGTTCGGCCTCAAAGTCAAAGGCCTGTTGAAAACTGTGTTGCAGATAAATGTCATCACGAAGACAACCACTAAAACATCAGCTTCAATTAGAAAATTGTAGACCCTGTTTGCCACTGTGGGAATTCCTGATATTCCCATTTGGCATTTGGTACCGATGTAGAAAGCCTTGCGTAATCCGTACAATGAAAAACCCCAGCTATCAGACGGTTTCTAGCTCTACGTGGTGCCATTCTGGAAAGTCCCAATAGTTTAGCACTGGGTTTGAAAGCTCTGTCTTACCCTGTTGGGGGCCATTAGGAAACATCATGGTTACCCGTGCTGGCCCTCTTATGAAAAGCCCAGCTTGGCCTTGTGTGGTCCGGTGTAGCTGTGTGGAAAACCCCCTATAGGCCTCATTGACCCTGTTGGTCCTTGAGTGGAGAGCAGGCTCGTAGAGGTACTTACCTTGACCCCGCGCTGGCTGAGGGATTACAGAGACGACGAAGCCCAGCAGGCAGAGGCTCAGTCTGACTGAGAACTGCATCCTGGTAGCGGCAGACAGGAGGTCAGGACACACCTGAGGGAGAGGAGGTGAAGACAAAAACAAAATTATTAAGGTAAGGAGGGAGACAAATGGGGGAAGGAACAGGTGATGAGACAATGCATGTCAGGGAGGCGGGAAGAAGGAAGGAGTTGTAGAGAGACGGTAGGAGGAAAAAGGCAAATGAAGGGATGTAGAAAGACGTCAAGGGAGGAAAGGAGGGAGCAGGAAGGACATGAGGAGGCCACAAGTGAAGAAAAGGAATGTGTGAGGGAGGTTGGAGGAGATTGGGAGAGGAGGACAGAGAGGGAAGAGCAGCAAGGGAGTGATGGGTTAGAGGAAGACAAGAACTAGAGGAGGAGAGATTCAAACAGTGTAAGAGACAAGTTAAATTCTCCATATGACACTTTATAAGAATGTTACCCTAGGAGATTATGCTGCAATTTTGAGGCACTTAAGATGTGTATTTGCAGTAAGAGACTAATCTATTTCATTCCTGCAAATACTTCTTAAAAAAAGCAAGTGATTTCATTAGGTGTGCAGGTATGGATTTGTAAAAAATGTTTCAAAAACTGGAGATATGAATAGACATCCATGTCTAGTAGCAAAGCCGCCCCTTAGTGATGTACACACATGTGCACTTACATCACAAATTTTAGAACCATCCAAGCCCCCTACTCCTCCCCTCAAATTTCCTCCACACTGACATACCTCTGGTTTACAGTTTAAAATGATCCCATTTTAGATGAAGCCGCAAAATTAATGTCTTTTGAAATTATCGTCTGTTTTGCTGCTTCTTTAAATCCTCTCCTTGTATGAAAAGATACCATTATAGATGTGGAAAATGTGTGCACTGTTCAAATAGATTTGACACCAAAACGTTCAATCACCCCCATTCAGGAAAGAAATATGGCATCAAAGAATGTACTACACATGTCATTTACATTTTGAAATGTCCTTGTGGTATAATGTATGAGGGCTACACAAAACACCATCTCATACTGAGAATTGCTGAGCATAAGGCTGCTATTAGACATGAGAATGTGGATTATGCCGTTGGTAGACACTACAAGGAGAAAAACAATGGGTCAGACACTTCCCTTAAATTTGCTGGCACTGAAAAAGTACAACCCATTCCAAGAGGGGGTAATTTAATCAATCAAATTTTAAAAAGGGAAGCATTTTGGATCCATATACTGAATACACTTGAGCCATATGGACTTAATGAAACACAGGATTTGAGTCATTCTGTGATATAAATATTAACTTATATCTCCCTCCACAGGTAATTTGGACCTATGGTGAGAGATGAGCCACTTGGTCCCTTGTCACTTCCCAGTCACTCCCCCTTTCAGTCTGGCAGTGTAGAGGGACAGAAGTAGGACCTGCAGTCTATCTTTCTTTATAAAATCTTCTTCTCAGTGATCTACATAATGGGATGAGGTTAGATTATATATTATTCTTGTAACTCTTGTAGTCTTTATGAATCTTGCTTTCTTTTTTGATGTCATTTCGTGTAATTTTATGATGCTTTTTGAATGAATTGAAAAATACTTTTGAAGAATGTGAAAGAAAAAATCTTGAAAAAGAAGTGAAATATCTGTGATAATTAGCCATGTGACCCGTGTATATTTAACACACCCGAGTGCTCATGTGAATCTTTGAGTGTTGTTCACTCTCAATAAAATCACAGTAATTTAGTTCAGTGTGCAGTGGTTTATGCTGATGATTTGATCTGAGATGTTCCTGTGGCTGACCAGCACCTGATCCTTGAAACTGGCTGTGCAGAGGGAGTTCTGTTTACTTATGCAGAAATACCATATTATGATAATGACACACATTATCTTGCCATACTTGGATATTAACAATATGTGGATCAGGGTAAAGTATAACAAGTAAATATAAGCAAATCAGTAGGTACATTTAAAGCTCCCTGTCACATACACATGCCAGTAGCTGCATTAAACATAAAGCACATTACTTTCTGCAGAAGACTGATGCAACGAGCAACACAGCTGTAACCATACTGTGCTCTGTTTTCACTTAAAGACATAAATAACAACAATATTATGCATTTGTAATAACTGTGGGAAATATTTTAATCATTAGAAAAATCTGCATCTTATGTGTCTAAAGAAAAGACACATTACGTGTGAAAGGATTCATAAATATACCTTTTGTTTCCAACTAGTGCTGCAGCCAACTTTTAATACCAGGCAATTTTCAATAATTTATTGATATGGCTGGCAGATTTATCTTGGCATTTACACATGTCAGTGTTAAGACAAGCCGTGCTTGTGGTAATAAAAACAGGGTTAGGATTATGAGGCTGTTTAGAGCAGCCCTGCCTTGAGAAAAATCACAACAATATCCATGAAATATTCCCTCAGGGACTTACGACTGTAGTTCACTATAGTGGGTTTATGACGACATTACAGCACCTGGCTATTTTATGTCCAATAATAAACTTGAAGAATTGCAGCTTGTATATAACTTAGAGCCCTGAAGTTATATGGTTGCATGCCTCACTACAGATCCTTTAAGGCTTTCTGTCTTTGCATGTACCGGATCAATCACTTTCACTGTAAGGTACTGTAAATACAGTAATAGGCACAGTGAAATACGCACATGCAACCGATGCTGCAACACATCATATATGATATCTCATCGCTCTGAAACCACTTTTAGTTGACCGTAAATAAAACCAGCGGAAGTTTTCCCTAATTGAAACATGCACAGGTGAGATCTGCACGTTGCGCCATCAGCAGCGCGGAGCTGCATTGGAAAGGGTCCGTGGATCAAACAGCTTTTTTTTTTTTTTTTGCAGATGTGTGCAGAGTGTGAATAGAGAGCAGTCGTACCTTCTCAGATCATATGTTTCCTGGCTCCGCTGCTCTTCTCCGGACAGCTGTATGAGAAGCTCACTAGTCCCCAAAGCGACTCTGATCTACACTGTTCACCAACTCTCCGCTCCCTGTCGACCAGGAGACAAGTTAGACCCAATGATACACCACACTACCGGTCTCACCTTTCAAAATAAAATCCTTGCTGACTACCACCACATTTTAGTAAGTAAGACGACAGACAAAACCTAAAAAAAAAATGTGTGGATAGGGACAATAAGAAAGTCAATAAATGAACGTTTTATTCAAGTTTTAAATTATTCCCAGTAGCTACATTCTAAGGGTGCTTTCACACCTTCCCTGTTTGATTCCACTTAATCAAACTCAAGTTTGTTTCCCTCTTAGCTGTGGTTTGTTTTAGCGGGTGTAAACACAGCAATCGCACTCAGTTGTGCACCACAACAACCAGACTGAGACCTTCTTGAAGAGGTGATCCTGGTCCGGTTAACAAGTGAACTCTGGTGTGGTTTGTTTGTGGTGAGAACATGCTCTGACCTTATTGTTTGAGTTGAACAAGCATGAGCATGTTACAGTCCCACAAGATTATTAATGTGGGCCTCCTCCTCTGCTGCCTTAATATGCACATTCAGCACATCCAATGCATCAAAACATTGTTTTCTAGTTGGAGCCACGCCTCGTTTTCAAACTGTATGGTTTGCCTAAATTGAACAATGTAAGCAATATAGTACACAATGACCAGCACTTAAATCAACCTGCATAGCTGTTGGGATTTAAACAAAATTAGCAAACAATAGCCCAAATAATAGCCTGAGCTATTAATCTTTGGTCTAATAGACTGTCTTTGGGCTACAGAAAGAAAGACAGAGTGACAGCTCTACCCTCGAATCCCTCTTTCTCAAAAATATGAGTCAGGTAAGAAACCTTCCTGGACTCAGATTTAAATTTCCACAGCCACATCAAATCTGTAACGTCATCTGCCTACTACCGTTAAAAAAACATTACAAGAGTCAGAGGAGCAATGTCAAAGCAAGACCTTGAAAGGCTCAGCCACATCTTTATTCCTAGTAAATTAGATTACTGCAATGGTCTGTTTGTAGGATTTTCAAAACAAGCTGTTTTGCAACTTCAGCTTAGTCAGAATGCTGCTGCCCAGGTCCTGGCAAAAACTAGGAAATATGACTACATTACTCCAGTTCTAAAATCCTTGCACTGGCTACTTGTCACTCAGAGAACTGATTTCAAAATCTTACTGCTTGTGTATAAATCACATCTCTGACATGCTTGTAACATATAAACCTTATAGGACCCTGAGGACATCTGCAGCCGGCCTCTTGATTGTCCCAAAAGTCAGAACAAAACATAGTGAAGTAGCGTTTTGTTATCATGCAGCACAAACCTGGAATAATCTCCCACATGATGTCTGACAAGCCCTAAACACTATTCAGTCAAAGCTAAAAACATTATTCCTTATTTGCCTACCCCACCCTGTAATGACTGCAACCATATTTTTAACTCATTTTTAAATAATTTAAAATAATCTTTTTATCTTTGCACCTCTTCTCTGCACTCTTTTAATGGTGATTTTTTTAATGTACATTAATTTGACCTTTTATGTATATTTTTCTCTCTCTCTTTTCTGTATCCTTTATTATGCTTTGTACTTCACTGCTCTGCAAAGCACTTTGAATCGCTCTTGTATATTAAATGTGCTATACAAATAAAGCTACCTCGTCTTGCCTTTTTTTTTTTAATTTGAAGACAACATGTCATGACTTCCTGTCTATCTATAGGTGTCTCCGGCTGCTTTGACGCTGCTGATCTCTCAGTTGAGACTTGCAGCGGACTGATGGGTGTTTCCCGCTTCATTCACCATCCACCCCTGCAGCTATTCATTCCTTTTACCTCGTTTAATGCGAGGCGAGGCGGCAGAAAAATGTGTTTGAGCGGCACGCGGTGCTGAGCGGCTGAGGGCACAAAATGTGTATTTTTGTGACCCCTGGCTGTAAGCTGCAGGGCTCCTTTTAATACGTCTCTCTGTGTTCTGGGCAGGTGGCTCATTGTAAAAACTTTAAGTGCACATCATGGAAGAAGAATGGGAAACGCTTAGATTGACAACTTTCCTTTAAGTTCATAGGTGGGTTATACAAGGCCAAGGTGAAGAAAAGAAGACATTTTAATTCAAATAGTTTTTGTTTATTTTATTTCAACTTGTGAATGTGGAAGTTCTTTTTTCTTATTTATGTTAAAAAGTTTAAGTTGAGTCACTTGGGCTACAGGTGATGTAAACACAAACACTGCACTGCTTTCAACATAATTTGCCTTTCATTGTGATGTGTTTGTTCATCAGCATAATATAATGGACCTTGAAATCCTTAACATAGTAACTGTCCACACACAGCTGCTGTTGCGATGTGCAGGCGTCCTTATCTTTGAGATAGCACAGAGCCTTGAATGAATAATGGACTTCTGTCTGCTGAAGGTGAGGCGCTCAGTTTCTCTTTACCCCGGTTATTACAGGTTTGTTTGCTGACCATGTAGCCTTTAACCAACAGTAGAATTGGAGGTCTCTGAAGTCGCCTGTATTATCATAATCATGAATATTTAACAGTGGAATTCTGTGTGTTCCCATCAGACTTTGCGTTTCAAGCTGCAGCTTGAATAAACAGATTATTAACCTGAGTTTTCTTCAGCAGGAGTTCATGTTTAATCTATTTGTTTATCTTTTACAGAGTAATGTGCCTCGATGCTCCTTCAGCTCAGACTGACAAAACTTAATCATGCTTAATTTATTTACATTGCCATAAGTACAGCAGCATGAAACTAGGCAATTTCAATGTCAGAAAAAATATTAATTAATAATTTTCTGAGCCGATTTTGGATTAGGATGAACTGTGCTCAAAGTACAAAGATGTTGATGGTGATGATGGTGATGAAGCAGTAGTATAAGGTAGTTACCACGGGCACAGTGCATGCCATTGTGACAGGCCCTAGTGCACGCTAGTTACTAGTTATAAAACGTACATGCACACCACTGGCAACTGCTTATAAAAATGCTAGAAGAATCTCATTCAGGGAGCTTTGCTACTTTTTCCTCCTGTTCATTTCTCTCCTGTCCTTTCTTACTGTCACTTTTATGTTTTAAAGGAGTGACTGCTCGCTGGGCTTGCAGATGTGCTCAGCTTGTCAGTCTTGACAGATTTTGTGCCTAAACTAGCTACCATAATGTATCATCTTGTCACATGATCAAGCAGAGACTTGACATTACCAACAAAGATCATTGCATACCTGTATATGACAAAAATATGAAAGAAAATAAGAAATTATTCATTTAATTGAGCAGATTTTTAAAATAGTTTATTCATAGTTTACTTAGTTTATGTAGAACATTTTGTTATAGACTGTGACTGACTTTCCATCCATCCATCCATTTTCATGCGCTTATCCAGGGCCGGTTCGCGGGGGCAGCAGGCTGAGCAAAGTTTTCCAGACGTTCCTCTCCCCAGTGATGCTCCTCCTGGGGGCCCCAAGGCGTTCCCGGGCCAGATGAGATGTGTAATCCTTCCATCATGTTCAGGGTCTGCCCTGGGGCCTCCTACCAGTGGGACGTGCCTGTAACACCTCTAATTGGAGGCGCCCAGGAGGCATCTTGATCAGATGCCCAAACCACTTTAACTGATCACTCTTGACGCGAAGGAGCAGCGGCTCTACTCCGAGCTCCCTCTGGATACCCGAGCTCTTAACCCTGTATCTAAGGTTGAGCCCAGCCACCCCACGGAGGAAACTGCTTGTATCCGCGATCTCATTCTTTGAGTCACTACCCAGAGCTCATGACCGTAGTTGAGGGTTGGGACGTAGATGGGCCAGTAAATTGAAAGCTTTCCCGCTCAGCTCCCTCTTCACCACAATGGTCCGGTGCAGTCCCTGCATCACTGCAGAGGCCGCACCAAACTGCCGATCCATCTCACGCTCCATGAACAAGACCCTGAACTTCTGAGCACCTTGCCCAGTATGGGAACACCAGGCCCCCCTGGAGCCAGACCTGTGGGGGAGCTCGCCAGTGAGCGTCTGGTGGCTGGGATTTGAGCCACGGGGCCTGGTTGGGCTCAGCTCAAATAAATAACTTGGAGCGGCACCCTGTGGGCCCACCATCTGCAGGGACAGGAATCAGGGTCCAGTGCATTGTGTGCCAGGCAGCAGGCAGGGGCGGGGTCCTGGGTGTGCTGATCCCTAGCCTAGATATTGACTATTTTACCAAAAAAAAAAAAAAAACAAGAGAAAAGAAAAGAAAATCATGGTGAGATGAGTTTGCATTTTTAAGGGAAACATAGCCTATAACAAATGGCACCATTTTTAATTAAACACAGGCGTAGTTCTGTGGCGGCAATCTAAATCATTCACAAGGCTTCCACCCCACTCCACTCCACTCTACTCCATGGGCCCCAGTGCAACTGCACTGTCTGCGCTGTCTATATTTACGCCCCTGTGATGGCGGTAAAAATCTAATCAGATTTACAAAGTGTTTCATGGTGGACAAAAGCACTGATAAGACAACAACAACAGAATTAAAATACAGAAAACAGAATTTAAACCTGAACACACGCACACACACACACACACACACACACACACACACACACACACACACACACACACACACACACACACACACACACACACACACACACATCACCTTGCTGTTGTTGGCATGAAAGCAAATCATATATAATGGGTTGTTGGTAATATTATGACTCATCTTAAATTCACTGCTTGCGAACCAGGTTTGTATTTACTGAAACAGTAAAATAATTAACTAAGCTTTTGCAAACATTATATTAGACATTTTTAGTTTGATACTGGACATAGTATTTTTGCAATCAAACCTGTGTTTTGTGAATATAAACAAAGTCTCCTCTCCCGCATTAATAACCCTGAGAGCTGAGACTTATGTGACAGGATGCTGTTTGATACTGATGGGAGACTGAGGGCAGACACACATGAACTGACTGAACTTGAAGATTCAAATGAACTAAAATTTTTTTTCTGTTCCTGTTCAAACTGAAAATATGACCCTGCTCACCTGCAAAGTATCACAGGTACACACGCATACACAACATGCCTTGACTGTGACTGAATGGAAAATAATCATGGTGCATGTGTACATGCCCACAGAGGAAAGAGCTGGTCGCAAAGAGCTTTATGGCATTTTGCAGGTCTAAGCAGCTGTCAGCCCTGTGACACTACAACCTCAGTTCACTGACGTGGCAGCAGGTCATGAGGTAAACCCAATTGAAACAACCAAAAACAGTTTTATGTCGCCTTCAGGTGCTCCTCATATATCACTTAATTTAATCACAGGTGTCATAAACTCAACAGTCACAAATTGAGGTGCCTCTCAAGACAAATTTAGTGTCAAGAGAGAGCCCATGCAGCACATAGGTAGGTGTTCCTTGCTTTTACCAGTAGGAGGCAGTACAGGATAGTGATTAGTGGTCTCTGAGGCTCTGAACCATCAGCCTCACTAACTGTGACAACAAGCATCAAGCACTTACTGTGTTATCTTTGTCATCTTCTGTATAGGAGGAAGTAACTGTAAGCAGCTATTATCTTTCATTTAAAACATAATTTTCTAAAAATGAAAAGTACACAACATACAACACAACATTAGGAGTCTGTACCTCTGCATCACTTCTAAGGTCATGTCTTAATCCTGTGTTTATAACTGAAACATGATTCTTAGTGATATTTTAGACATTTAGTTATGTTTGTTGCACTTTGACTACATGTGTCTTCTATGGTGCCATAGTTTTTCAACACAAATATAACAACACACAGCGGCCACTAGAACTAAACATGAGACTCTGCTCTCATTATGTTTTCCCAACATTAATCAAGCGGGTTTTGTGCCTCAACTTAACCACACATCAGCCATAGAGTTCTCATAACAACAAAATGAAATGTAAACTTTCAACATATTTGCTAAAAAAATGGAAATTTTAAATGCCAACATTTATTCTGGTGGTTGGGTTGGAAATAGTGCAGGAGGCTTTGCTGTGTTGGTCTTTCTAACAACAGTTTTCCCATCATTTATGAAAAGTCTGCAATGCAAGGGATCAGTACACCCTGCTCCTGCCTGCCGCCCAGCACACAGTGCACCAAACCCTGAATCATGTCCTTGCAGATGGTGGGCCCACAGGGCGACAGCTCCATTTTATCTATTCAGGCCCAAGGCCTGGCCACCAGACGCTCGCTGGCAAGCTCCCCCAAGATCTGCACTAGTCTGGCCCTAGTTTCCCCATACCAGGCAACATCCTCAAGTCCGAATAAGCCATTTTATCAAGGTCTTCTTGAATCGCTCTTATTCTGGCCCCTCCCCTGGGACCACTTTGCCTTGGGAGTACCTACCAGGGGCTATTAGCCCATGACAACACAGCTCCCAGGTTCACAGGGACATGGAAACCCCTCCTGTTAGAAGTGTTTAGTGCTCATCCCACTGGTAGGAGAACCAGAACATGCTGGAGGGATTATATATCTCATCTGGCCTGGGAATGCCTCGGGATGGATGGATGGATGGATGGATGGATGGATGGATGGATGGATGGACTGATGAAAAGTGTTTAGATGCTGACTGTGGTTTTGTTCCTAAACTAACTTTGAGGCATGAAATGAATTTGTAAGATAAACTGAATGTTGGAAATTTTGTACTGTCTTTTTGATACACACTTTTTTTTCCCCCTGTGTAACAAGACAAATTGACTCTCATGTATTAAAGGGAATATTTCTTCTACAGCAGCTAAACATCAGATTAGACACTGTATGCAACCAAGGAAGCAGAGGTTCATGGTTAACTACCATGCTTTAAAAGACCTGCCTGCTTCACACTCAGTCAGATTACTAACTGGAAGCTATCTAATACATTCACAGTCTTGCTCAAGTATACCTCAGTGTTGTTTTTTGATTTGTTAGTATGTCCATATTTTCAACATCTGTATGCACTAATCGGTGAATAAGGGGATATGAAAAAAAGTAAACATCAGTGGTATTTCTGGGCTCTTGTTCTTCCATATCAGATTTTATCCTACTGTTTTTTGGGATTCCACACACTCACTGTAGCAGCAGTGCTCATTTCACTTATCGAGCCGTCCACCACGATCACAGCTCGGCAAGTTGATGTTGATGTTGATGTTAGAGCGACCAAAATTGTTCTTGAAACTGTTTTGCCCCTGCAACTGCAGTTCTACTGTACGCATCTTTTTATCTCTGCCATTAGGAGGTGTTAGCACCAGTGTCATGAACCCAGTTGCTGTAGAGTAGAATGTCCTGTCAGCAGTGTCTTGAATATTAATTTGGTTTTCTGGGGTACAAAGACTGGAGGCCAGGGCCCTGCAGAAGCTTTTAGAGGGGCAGGTGTTCAAAGTTAAAAGGGGAACATAAAACAATATTTTAAAACACTATTATAATTTACAGCATAATCTGTTGAATTATAGCAGTCCATATTCAAACAGGATAAAAGATGGGATCTGCAACAAAACACAGCATACTATCCTCAATGTCCTCCACTCGAGGAAATCAGCAGGGGAGTAAGATCAATAAATATGAGGAAATCATTAATCTTATAATGTCTTTAGTCTCTGTCCCCTCTCAAAAACTATACTGTAAAAATCACATGAAATTTAGCACAGACTTTTAGGGTCATCCCAAACAGGAATCTCTTTAAAATTTCACAACCTATTAAGGAATTTTTCAAAATGAATCAATGTGTAATCTAATTTGAAGGACTTTTAGGTTATATTTCTTGAAAACTGTAAAACTATATGAACCTTTGTATGGTCATAGTCAGGGTCATCCCATGAAGGAAAGGTTTTTATGACAGGTCATATGACATATTTTAACTTTGGAGCCTTTCAAAAAAGTGCAGTAGAATAACTTCATATTTTAGTTAAATTACATCTCATACATTGAGCAAAATTATTTTACTTGGTTCATCAAATGTGAGAAATTATTGCTGAAATACAGGTGTTTCTTTGTGCTTCTTGGCCACTCCAAGCACCAGGGTTCCAACACCTTTGCAATAACATTTTCATTTCACAAATCTGCATCTGCGGGAGAATCTTGCCTCTTAAAACAAAAGCTGCTACACTACTTAAATTATACATGAAACATCTAAAAGCCGAAGGCTGGGCTGGTAAGAGTCATATAAATGAGAACCATGCAAGTTTCCCATTTGTATCAGGTTTCAGATAAGTTGTTTGAGTTAATTTGCCTTACCTGACATTACACATCCTTCAGTGTGACTATTACGCATTGATCAGCCGAAGCTGATATATATTAGCGTTACATTATGTCAACAGCCACCTTACAGAAAATAATTTCACTGTTCTGTTATATTATGTGGAAACTCATCCCTGGAAAATTATTGTTGCCATTAATTTAATTACAAACAACAAAATCCTATCAGTTTTCCAAATCTTTCAATGACTTAGACTGATTCCACAACTTTTCAAGGTCTGGAACATGAGATTGTCATCAGACTGTCCAGGTTTTCCAATGACTATGGGAACCCTAATGCAACTGTACCGTAAGAGACAAGCCTCAAAATGTGTTCTCAAATGACAAAAATGCCTCGACAAATGGGCACTCTGGACTTCCAGGGGCAAAGGGGCAGGTACTTCAGCACCCTCGGCCTCCTCCTCTGCACTTGTCTGCTAAAGGTGTCATATTCTTTTAATTCAAGTCTGAAGGGCTAAAACCCTTTTTTGCCTTGACTTTGTTTTATTCTTTTTTTCTTTAGAAATGTTTTCACAAATTCCCAAGAAATGTTACATGGTAGACACATGAAATTTTCACTAGTGACTGGAAATTGTGGACAAATGCTGCTCAAGAAATATGACTCCAGTTGGCCACATTAAAGCACTATAATTAAGACTCAAAAATTCAATTTTTGACTAGACACACCCTTCATAACTTAAGTCTTATTGACTTCAAATTTGATACACAAGTGCAGCTCAATGTGCTCTATGAAAAAGCCTCAAGAACCATGATTGGATCACCAAAAAAATTTCTGCCATTTTGAATTTTTTAAAAACACATTTTTGACATCTCCTCCTAAAGTATAGGTCCAATTCATAACAAACCTTCTGTGCGATATTATTAAACCAAGTTTGTCAAAAGCTTGTTGATGTCTCAAAATATTGAGCAATGAACTAAAGAGAGGGCATGCTCAGCAAAAGTTGGCCGTTAATTAAACATCAGACTCAGTGGCCTTTTTTAACTAAGCCATTAAACCATGTCCCCAAAATGATTCCGCAGCTGACCAATAGGAAGCAATGGTGTTTCCAAAAAAGAGCGTGGCCCGGTAGAAATTTGGATGTAAATGAGCATCTGACTGATTGTCATTAAACCTGCTGTTTAATGCATCCATCCATCCATCCATTTTCTAACCGCTTATCCTCTTGAGGGTCGCGGGGGGCTGGAGCCTATCCCAGCTGACATTGGGTGAGAGGCAGGGTACACCCTGGACAGGTCGCCAGACTATCGCAGGGCTGCTGTTTAATGCAGGCATCCTAAATTGTCAAAGGTCTCGATCCTACCCAACTTTCAAGTTTTAAAGCTTGTGCTGGCTTTACTTTAATCCAATTTTTTTTTAACTTAATTTGACAAGGGTGGTGTCTTGAAACCAAATTTTCCTGTCTGACTGGCACAGAACATTTCCCACCCTGACCACTAATGATAGAAGTTAATGCTATTATGCTAAGGAATCAACACAGTCTTCAACTGCACACAATTTGCATGATGAGCCACGTCTCTGGTGAGCCAAGGCTTAGAAACCCTCCTTTAACCTTCCCCCGTCCTTTCATTTGCATTCTCTCTTAATTATGACAGTGAATTTAATGAGTGAAATCAATAATAGATCAGAGCTTTGACCTTCCCACAAACCATTAGAAGAATCCTAATGGTTTCCATTAAATTAAGAAAACTGTAGAAGTGATCATAACCTATTTGGCCCATCGCATAATGATTAGTGGTGTTTCATTCCCCTGTAGGTGAATGTAAAACTAATGGTGTGTTCTGCATCGCATACTTGTTCTCATTACTTTTAGTAGGTACTGCAGCTGACCTTAAAAAGTATGTACTGTTGCATGCAGTAGGCTCACAATCGGGACGTACTACTTCCTCATCACGTTACGCCCTGAACTTTAACCCTCTTACCAATATATCCCTTACCTTGGAGATAAAACAAAATGCATTCACCTTTCCAATTCTAACTGAATGCACTGTAGATTCTAACAAATTATATTCACATGAGTAAAACTACAGAGGCTATACATATACTTGTGCCCTCTTGTTGTTAGTTATATTTATGATTTTATCCAAGTAAACAATTAATATTACTATTATTACAAAATGACTGATCATCAGTCACCTAAATGTGTGGTCATCCATCATTGAGACTTCTGACAGTCAATGTGACTTATCTTTCCCTGCAGTGGATTGTGGGTCAGAATAGCCAGCTTCCTCTCACGGTCCAAGACATGCAGGTTGAGGATAGGTTAATCGGTGACTCTAAATTCACATAGGTGTGAATGTGAGTGTGAATGGTTGTCTGTCTCTATGTGTCAGCCCTGCGATAGTCTGGCGACCTTTCTGGTCTCTTTCTAGGATAAGCGGTTACGAAAATGGATGGATGGATGTTTTATCTAAATCACGTGTTGGGATCTGTGCCTCACCAAGGGGGACCATTGTTGGGACTAAGCCTTAAAAAGGGCCTGACCTCGTAACAGATCTACAATTAAATTATAAAAATGACTATATAATGAATAATAATTAATCCTAATTATTATTTATGTTAAATAATGTGACTTAATTTACATTAATTGGCACCATCCCCGAAAAGGGAAAAATAATAGCCAGTTAATGATATCAGTCTCATAAGTTCACCAAACTATCAATTTGGAATTCTGATAAATTCTTGGCATAGCAGAGGTTTACTATTCATTCATTCTTGTGCAATATTAAACAGACAGCAGGTTTGATTCCAAATACATTTATTCAGAAAGAAAGCAAAGCAAACAGAACACATATATTTTAACTATCTAACCAAATACAAGTGTGGGTGTTTGAGGGTGTGTGTGTGTGTGCACGTGCGAGAGAGAGAGAGACAAAAGCGGGTGTGTGAAACAAAGGGGCTGTTTGGCCTACAAACGAACTGGCTGACAACAGAGAAGTTCTGAAGATGCAGATCCGAGGAACCCGCTTGCTCTGTGTCCTTGCACAGTGAGACGTTGGAGTGCTAACTCAACTTGGTTCCCCTAGTTTGTAGAAAGTTAGTTGTAAACCTTGTGTTTGGCACACTAACTTCTCTGGTCTCCAGGTTCTGCTCCTGCTGTGGGCATGCATATCGCGTTCTAGGAGAAAGAGAGTAAGAGAGCCCATAGAACAAGTGCCCCCTCAATGGTTCAGGGGCAAGAGTGTCTGAGCTGGTCAGCAGCTCAGCAGCTCAGCAGCTCAGGATAAAGAGCACAGGAAGAGAGAGTGAAGAGAGCAGAACTTCTCCTAAAGTTTGCTTGGTGAGATCACAAAGTCACATGTCACTATGAAGAGCTACTGCAGCAGTTTTTCCACACTGTTAACCTCTTAAAAATGAATTGGGTGAATTTTTATATAACTCACCTACATTTTTTAAGGCTTAAATCTATGCATAATTAAGGGTGGGGCTCTTTGAGTGACAAGCTGTCTGCTGATAGTTTCCTCAGCTTTTCAGTCAGATCCACCCCTCGCTGCTCCACAGCTCCAACCTCTGAGTGTGGAGGAAAGGCCTAAACTCATTAAATAAGTTATGTTTAAAAAAATTCCAGGGTCCATGTTAATTTTTCTGACTTATGGGAGTCAGATGAGGAAGGCTGGTCAGAGGCAAGCAGAGTCTGCAATGGGAGATCAAGCAGGTAAAGAACGCTAGAAAGTCTTGTATCAAGGTGAAGAACAATCTGGCAAAGGGTGAGTGAGGCTTATGTACTGGGCTGATTGGGGACGAACAGCAGCTGTGCTTGCAGGTGAGTGGAGTTGGGCTGATGAAGTGGGAGTGGCTGGCAGGTAGAGTGGAGCAGAGGTGAGGAGAGTGGAAAATTGAATGAATGAATGTATGGATGTGAGTCAGGGCAGCGAGAGAATGGGTGTTAAAAGAGGGGGTAATTTTGCAGGAGCTAGCGCAAAGAAAATGCAAAATATAGGGGGGAGCTGGAACGGAGGAACAAGATCAGGAGGGTTTCGAATTAAAAATCATACTGAGATTTGATGAAGAGGGGGGAATTTCCTCAATAAGTACGATAAAGTTGACAACTATCTTGAGAAATCAGGTGGGGGATGTACACTTAGCTAAGGTTTTGCAGGATGGTAATCTGTTGATTGTTTGCAAGAGTGAGGAACAGAGAGATCAAGCAGGCAGGCTGAAAGAGATAGGGCGGATTAAAGTGGTGAGTGTAAGCCGTGTTGACAGAGGAAGTAAGTGGAGTAAAGGAGTCATCTGGGGGGGTGCCAAATGGGGGCACAGTTAAGGAAATCAATGTAAACCTTAAAGGAGGGACTCTGAAAGGGATTCAGCGGCTGCAGGTAACTCGAGAGGGAGTAAGGAAGGACAGCGAGAGTGTTGTGCTTCAATTTGAGGAGGAAATGCTCCCAAAGAAAGTCACTCTGTGCTTCTACAGTTTTAGTGTGAGAGTTTGTTCCAAAGCCATTGAGATGTTAAAACTGTCAAAGGTTTGGCCATACAGCTAAGACATGTAATGGCAAAAGAAGATGTGCTACATGTGGAGAGGATCATGAGTATGGGCAGTGTAAACATGAGCAACCAAAATGCTGTAACCATGGTGGCAGTCACAGTGTGGCTTATGGGGGCTGTGAAGTGATGAAAAGGGAAGTGGAAATACAACAGGTTAGAGTCCAGAACAAGATCACACATGCAGAGGCTGTGAGGAGGGTGACTCAGAGAGGAGGAGCTGAGGAGAGAAGCAGTGCAAAGAAACAAACCATCAAAGAATCAGATCAGGTTAATGAAGGCCAAGTAATTATTGACTTTAAGAATTTGGATTTTAGAATAGTTGATTATACATCTGTTAGGTGTGATAGGAGGGATGGAGTAGGAGGAGGATGTGCAACATTTATTAGAGAAGGTATTTCATTGAGAGAGGTGAGTAAAAGGAATGAGCAAGAATATGTGATGGTGGAGGTATGGACAAGAGAAGGGGAGTTTGTAATTATGTATTACTACAGTCCTTGTAGGAAACTAGATTTGAATCTGTTGACACAAATTGAAGGGCTGGATGGTACTAGAGTGTTGGTATGTGGGGACTTTAATGCACATAGCACATTATGGGGAGGGAATAAGACTGATGCAAATGGTGAGGTTATTGAGGAGTTGCTAGAGGGGAAGAGTATGGTTTGTTTAAATGATGGGAGACAGACAAGATTAGATGTATGTACAGGAAAGACTCCAGCACATGATTTAACCTTAGTATTTAGGATTTTAGCAGGGTTATGTGAGTGGGATGTATTGGGAGAAACATCAATAGGTAGTCATTTTCATTTTCCAAAGGGAAATACTGGGGAAATGGATATTTAGCACTGCAAAGTGAGAAAATTTCAAATATATATGTGTGAGACTGAAATAGATAAAGTTGACTTAAATGAAGATGTTGAGATAATTGATAAAAAGTTTAGAACTATAATATTAGAAGCTGCTAATCAGTCTATTTGTTGAAGTTAGGGACGAATGAAGAGGAAGGCATATCCTTTCAAAAAAGTCCTGACACCCCTGCTATTTAGAGACCAAAAAGAGACATAGAATAAGGCAGATAATAAAAGTAGCAAAACACTGTATATTATAATTTATATATATATATGTGTGTGTGTGTGTGTGTAACTGGTGACTCTAGTGTTGTCTGCGTTGTGTTGATATGCAGAGGCCCAGACCATGGATATCTTCGGAGGTGATCTCTGTTTATTCCTGACAACTGACAGCAAGAGGTTAAAACAAAATCCTCTGTCAATTATGACCATAACTCGAGCCCCTCTCCCATGCCATGGAGTACAACAGCAAAAGGCCGCCATGTTACATTCAGTTTAGTACAATGAAACACAAAAAACATACCTGACAGCAAGAGGTAAAAACAAAATACTCCGTCAATTACGACCAAATAACTCTAGCCCCTACACAAATTAAGTGACATGGTAATATGTTATTATATTATACAATAAGTTTAGGCAAAAAAATCAACTTATAAACATAGCTTAACAGCGCTAAAACACAGGAATTACTACGAGAGCAATGTTGCCTACCTCTCCCATGGAGTACAGCAGGAAAAGGGGAGAAGAAAGGAAAGAGATGCCCATTTATAGGTAGGGTACCCCCAAAGGTGAACATAGGGGTACAGAAACTGAGTATCAAACATTGCACATATTCACTATGGAGGCCTAAGGTATGTCAGGTAATAACGACTGAAACACTGTTATTATAATACTTAATACTACAAATGTACTTTGTTACACGTTACTGCTGTATAATTGTCCCTGTTACGTGTACATGGTTTACATTTATACACTAATCCAAATAATATCTGATAAACAGTAAATTCTGCAGAGATGTGAATATGCTGGACCACTGCAAGCAGACACACCACATACACACACACACACACTCACACGCACACACACACACGCACACACACACACACACACACACACACACACACACACACACACACACACACACACACACACACACACACACACACACACACACACGTGCTGTCACCACCTGGTAGAACTACAGACTGAACTGTCTGTTCTCATCACATGTAGTTGTACCATATCTGAGGTGTTTCAAAACCTGAATGTGAAGCAGCTCTGACATCCGCCTGACCTGTAAGCCTCCATTTTAAAGCTGTTTTTTAAGCTTTAATTTTTTTTCTCTCACAAACTGAGTAATAACTGTAAATCACTTGACAGAATTCCTAAAATGAGCAAGGCTTGGTTTATATTGTATTTGTATATTACATAAGAATGCAGTGTACTGTTTTGCAATCAAAATCGAACAAACTTAAACAAGTGGAGAAACAAAAGAGAGAGAAACAAATGACAAAGCAAACAATTCAAAGCATTATACATAACAGGTATACTTATAAAATTGAAATTAAAGTGAAATTTTAAATATTGATAAGTCTCTAACAGACTTATTATCTGCTTGTAATTCTGTATTACACAGTGGGACCTAACTTTAATACGGATATCAGGTTTCTTAATAAAATCCTCAGTGCCTGATATTTAAAAACAATATCCAACCGTGATTCTACTAACTGCCTCTATTAAAATCATCATTAAAGGTGCAAGAGGAGCTGAGAGACTCACTGAGTCTCTAGAATCACCCTGCAGAGTAAAACGCTGCCTGCTGAGAGATATTTCATTGTTATCAAATCTGTACACATGAACAGAAAAAAATCCCCACAAACTAGGTAAAAAAAGAAAAAGAAATAACTTGAGAGAGACTTCAAAACAAAGCACTTCAGTTTAAGTGTGCTTCCTTAAGTTGTTGATGTACTTCACACAGTCCTCACACTCCTTACTTCCTTTCTGGGAATCAGACGTCGCAGGTAGTGGATGGAAAAGTCAACACAGGGGAGGAAAAGGGGAGTTTAAACGCTGCTGTGATACATGCAGGTAATGTGTTTGTGTGTGGAGGAGGCAGTGAGGTGGCACACGGGGTTAAAAGTCCAAACCACCCCAATGAAGAAAACACCAACAGTTGAAGCGATGTCAACAGCATGATCACTTCCAGGGTCAGTCTCTAAGACAACACAGTGCAGGTGTTTCTGGGATCATGTAATATGAAGAGGTTGCCCAGCTCATGACAGCTTTTCTGTTTTCTGTCAGAAAGATTTGCAGATCTTTATTTACAAAAAACATAACAAAACCTTTCAAACAAAAAGGAGTTTAAAGTTTACATTAAAGCTTGTCTGGAACAAACAAACAAAAGAAAATAGTGGCTTCTACAGAAACTCAAACTTCATTAACAGAAAATTCACAAACAATATCAGTGATCCATCTACTGTTGGACTGAGCCAAAAAATGCATATCATAGGACTTCAATTAAAAGCCTAGTCCTAATTAACATCTAGTCCCTTTTACTAGCCCTGTGTGGCTACACATGTTGACAAATAAAGGTCTGTCTCAATCAGAAGCCTGGTCTGGTTGTCAAGCAGTTCATTTTTATAAAAGTTCTTCAGATAAAACCGGACTGTTGGCTACCCACTGTTTAGATCCCACGTACAAATTTAAATGTTTACACTTTTGTCAGTATGGAGATGCTACTCATCATTAGCTCTATAAGTCACTCAGATTTACAAAAACACCCAGGAAGTTATTTACAATCCTTTAGTCCATAAGGGTCCAACAATCAAAAGAATGAAAAGTGTTTTTCATAAAATTGAACCAACTTCTGAATATTGTTTTGACAGGATTTAGTGGTGCTGTGTCTATAAGTAAGGTGCCGTAAAACAACTGTCATAACGTAACACATAATTTACATTTTATTTGATGCTTAATTTTTATAAAATTTATCTTCAGTTTGATCAAATTTCCCATCTTTGCAACAGTTTTGTGTGAAAGGAATTAAAGGCTGGTCCCGTATAGACGCCTGTCCCAAAAAGTGATTGCAAATAATAACCTGGACTACTAATCAAGGTTTTATGGTATTTACTCAGGTGAGACGAGAATGAGGTACCCGCCACGATGACTGTGATAGGCTGACACACTTAGGCACACACTCTCTCAAACACATCTCTTTAAAACATCCTTTCATTTTTGGGAACAATTAAAAAAGTGGAAGTTTTTGATGATGTAATTTTAGTTTAACAATAAAACCAAGCCCACACCCACCTCAGGCTAAGTAATAGCTAAGCTTCTACTAATGCTAGGTAGTTCCCAAGCATTAAAAATAATGACACAGGTCCAGTTCCAGAACAAAATGCATCTAAAATTAGTGGGGGTGCAATGGTAGGGGTGGGGAAAATTTTATATTTTATTTCTAATTTGCGAGGCAATATTGCATCAATATACGGGCACTAAGTATTGATTTTTTACTTTTTAAAATTTTGGTACTAGAATAATAAAATCAATCGCTTTTTCGGTCCACTAGATGGTGCTGATGTTTTTTTCCTGATGAGGTCAGCAGAGGTCTCAGTCAGTGGCATTTGGCAGGAAGTTCATCAAAACAAAGACGGAGGCACCGGAGAGAGAAACCAGAAATGCACTGTTGATATTTAAATCAAATGTCTTGACTTATTTTGATTTCTTGACACAGAAGGAAAGGAGAGCTCGGATATGACAAGTGACTTCCAATCAGTGTCATATGAGAATAAAATACTGTGGGACCTCACACGTCACCATCCAGAGGTAGCCTTAGCCGCTGATGGACAAGCTAACACTGAACCTGCTCTGCAGAGAAAGTCAACCAACACTGGACACACTTAGCTCGACACAACTACCATCCAACTCTGAGAGCTAAGAAAATAACACAGTCCATCACCTGCTTCATCAGCAAAGATCTGTGTCCATATGGCGCTGCTGAAAACAAAGGCTTTTGTTCCATTCTAAAAACACGTGAACCCAGGTATGTGACTCCACCCTGACATTTTTTCACCGACACAGTCATACCCAAGCTCTTAAGGGAGGTGAAGCATAAAGCTGAGGAATCTTTGAGTACAGCAGGAAGGGTGGCATTAACTTGTGACGCCTGGACTTCAAGGTCTGTGGATTCATATGTGACTGTAACGTTATCTCACAGAGGACTGGTGACTGCTGTTTCACGTTTTCCAAACTAGAGCAGTACACCTGCATGTAAAGTGTTTAACTTGGCCTCTCAGAGGGTGTTAAATCTTCCCACAGTTCAGTTTGTCAGGTGTATGCAGCATTTCTGAAGGTTTTATGACAGTGTTGGTCAGTCTGTCTGCTTTGCATCGCATTTTGCTGCAATGAACATGATTGAAATGCAATGAACAGACTGCAATTATATCGTATCGTTGCCTAAGTATCGTAACAATATCATACCCTGGGTGGTCTGGCGTTTCTCACCCCTATGCACTAGTAGCTACAGTGCTGGATGATATCGCCTGTGCAATGATGTATCATGCATCACCATGTGTAATAGGTGCAATCTGGTGCTTAAACAAATGGCACTGCACCCCTGAGTACTACCATACAGAACTGAAAGATGTTCTCATCCCAGAGTCCTTTTCTGAGAATCATGCCTGACTCTAAAGACTGTTGGATCTGAATCGATTTTTGGGGGGCAACTTTACAACAACACTCAACACAAATGTTGATGCTAAAGTTAAATTGTCAGTCAACCAATCTGAAAACACCCTCCATCGACAATATTTTAACACATGGTGTTTCCCATTTCTATGTTCTTGCAGTTCTTTTAAGAAAACCTCAAAAACAACACATGTATAAGTAACTGTTACATAAAAGCCATTCTCAGCTTCTGCTGAACTGTCCATCTATCAGTGTTTCTGTTATTGTTCAGTGGTCGGTCTCCTCCATCACCTCCATCACCACAGTTCTGGGTCCTGTTAGGATCAGGTGGCTGACAGTACGGTAGTCCAGATTGAGAACATTGAGCCCGTTGACTGAAACCACAAACTGACAAACCTGCAAGTAAATAACAGAGAGAAGCATTAAGAGAAATGAGAAGAAAATAAGAGATGGAGCAAAAAACTAATTCGCTGTTAGACATATGATGACGGAGCTGAATGTGTTTTACAAGAAAGTTAAAAGGAAACATCTACAGCAGATCTTGAAACTATCAACTATCATCTGAAGATGATAAAGCCTCTGGGGGTGAGGGCCAATATCCTGGGCTGTCCAGTGTAGTCAGCAGATATGCAGGCCAAGACTTCCTCTTCTATTCATTTTGACTAATGTCTTTAAGCAGATATCCGCATAAGAATGCAGATATATTAAAAAAAAAAGTGAATTTAAATTTTGGCCAGTGCTGCTGATGTGCTCTGCCTCTCCACACAGACTTTTTACCTGCACTCAAATGTGATTGGTCAAACTAATCGGACTACAAATGGAAACCAGAACACTTCCAATTCTAGAATCACCTACAGATTCTGCATACATATGCAGATAACAATTTATCTAGAAAACTGCGTAGTAAATAAATGAATAAAGTAGGGCTGCCCCCTAACAGTTTACCAAATGTTAGTCAACCAGAAAGGTCATTAGTTGGCAAGATTTCATTGGTCACTTAGTTGCAGAAAAAAAAAGAAAGAAGAAAAAAGACATAAATCTCTATTAGGAGCTGCACCTTGTCAAAATAAATCCTTACCTATATGACTGGACCATGTGCAAATTTAATTTGAAAGGACAGACACAGGAAGAGGCCACACTCAGCAGTCAGACAGGAGTCAGGTTACAAACCAATCACAGCTGACAGATATCTCTCCCTTCATCTGTAAATATTCAGTCTGATAAATACAGAAAAGTTGATCATTTTAGTGCAGGGCTACCCAGAGCTTTACATCTGTCCCACAGACTATAGGCCTACACACTTAAGAACCTGCCATTGTGCTCTTGAAAGTTGGCACAGAAAAGGCACAAGAGTAGTTCCCAGTGTCCAACCTCGCATTTTCCAGCCAGTCAAACATGCGGTATGTGTCCGGCCCCTATTTTACAGGGCCGGTACCTGTGGTTATTACACCGGCTAGTTAATAACATGTTGGGCAGGCTAATCGACAAATGGCCCTAAATGACGACTACTGGTCGACTAGAAAAAAAATGTTAGTCGGGGGCAGCCCTAGAATGAGTTAATAATGATGATAATAATAATAATAATAATAATTACTATTATTATATTCCACTAGATGTCACATCTACAAGAACTATTGAAATCAATGGGAAAAACCTCAACTTATCTTACAAATTCAGTTAATTTATTTCCACAGAAGTTGAGGCATTGGTATGTAATTAATAACCAGCACTGCTCTCATGATGCCTACCTTCATCCCAGCAGCAGCAGCTGGGCCGCAGGGCTCCACAGCCTGAATGTGACACGGCCTGTTTCCTCTTACCACAAATCCCCAACCCACTGCATCACCCACAATCTGGAGACACACAAAGACATCCATCAGACATTAATCTGCAGCAGACAGGGTATCAGAAAAGTCCTAAAAAAAACCCAGTGGTTCCAGAAAGAAAATGATAGATGTGATAGAACACTTTTACAAAAGAAAAAGACTTAGAAGGTATGGGCATGTAGACTTCAAGGCTGTTTTTAAATAAAAGATGCTTTTTTGGGCCAGCTGAAATTGCTGTGTATATTGTTAAAAATTAATATAGCTCATCGAGACAGTACATCTCCTTTTAGTCCTTAAGAAGTGCTTGCAGTCTTTCATCCTCAGCTACATGAAAAAGTTTTTTCCACTCTGCTTATAGTTTAAAAAGGTTCTGTTGTTACATACTGTAAATGTTTTCTTCATGTAGGGTCCTCCTGGTCTTTGTAGCTCTTCTGTGCTCACTGGTCTCTTCAGGACTAAACATAAAACATAATGTCAAAATGAATATGCAAACATTTTCAGCAACAGCAGGTAACAAATGAGGCAGAGCATTTTGTACTTTACCACCCACTAAAAACAATCTGGATGGTTTGCAAATATAAGTTTTTATTGTGAGACTGTTTTTGACCCTTAAAGGTACAGTTGGAAAGTCTAATCCAAAATACTTTTTGTTCAGTTCTTTGTATATCTCCTCACAGTCCACTGGCCATCTGTTTCACGTGTGCACTGAAAAGAAATCTGGTGTTCATACATAGCCCTAGCTCTGTAAACAGGAAACAAACAAAGTGCATCGGACTGTGTTACACAACACTATGTAGTCCTATCCCTCTACTACATCCTTGTGAGATTACCTGAATTTCTAAAGGAACACTTAGGGGAGAGATGTGTTTGTTTCGATGTTGAGTTCAAATTCAGGCCTAAGTGGTGTCACAGTATTATGGTGCACCAAGGTTTCGAAATTCTGACAACATGATTTTCAATACTGTCACAAGTATAGGCTGGTACTCAGAAGCTGTATTGAGGATGTATTGTATGTAGTGCCCAGCATGTGCCATCAGATGTCAGTCTCTGCTGGTGGAACAGAGCTGAAACATTACTGCTATGGAGGTATTTCTGTGTCTTTTTGTTGCAATCATATAAAACTGTTTTGAGAGCATATTTCTAGAACTGCAATCAAAAATCTGTAAGTTTGTAAGTAAAAATGTATGATCACTTTGCTTATAAATCAGTCTTCTTTACTTGCGAGTTAAAGTTTTGTTTGCAAGTTCAACTGCACTTAATGGGCGGGGCCTACGCTGATGGATGAGAGAAGAGTTTCTATTGGTGGGTTTGACATGGCTCCAGAGCGGGCTACACCCATGATTCCCTCTCTCCCACTGGAAACGCTTAACAGTCTGGAGATGCCTTTTGAGCTACCGGGAGGTAAGTTGATAGTCTGTTGCTTTTTTTAATTGAAATGTTTCCCATATGTAATGATTTATATAACCAATGTCAGCACACAACAGACAAGACAGAGCAGAAGAGCGCAACAGCAGCACCATAAACAAATCTATTACATTGCGATGTATTCCTATGTATGTTGCTAATGCCAGTCAGCGGGCAATGGGAAACACTGGCCGAGGCTCTGTCCTTTTATACAGCCTGTATACAGCGACAGAGGCCAGAGTTAGCCGTTAGCAAAAAACATGCATGCTGAAACTACTTTTTGCAGCAGCAACACTCTGCACCTGAGAACTTACCACTGGCAGCGTGCTCCCAGGTCATGGTGGGAACACAGGCCATTGAGTAACTGTACATGTGTGGAATTTAGGGGCATCTATTGGCAGAAATGGTTTATAATATTCACAACTATGTTTTCATTAGTTTAGAATCAACTGAAAATAAGAATCGTGTTTTTGTTACTTTAAAATGAGATATAGGGAGCAGGTTCTCTTTACAGAGTCCACCATGTTTCTACAGTAGCCCAGAATGAACAAATCAAACACTGGCTTTGCGTTTTTCTGTAAGCCACTGTAGCTCTCCTTCAACTGCCCACAGGAGAAGTTTCAGTTCTGCAACCTTACTGCTAAATACGCTCAAAATCCTACAAACTGAACCTTTAAAATTTAGATTAAATAAAATTTGTACCAAGCTAATTATACATTATTGAAACCTTCACATTGTGTTTTGCATGATATCGACAAAACTTTAAAAGGGGCCTGGCTCAGCACCCAGCTCCATAACCACCTCTCAGGAAATGTTTACATAAGTACAAGCAACAAACCCAAGAACTGTAATTTAAATCGACCACCAGGGAGTGCCACAAATGCACAAAATGGGCATGGAATATTGCAAATAAGACTATAATACAAATCAAATTATAATGTTGAACCACACATGTAAAATTGTTTTGAAGTTGGTCAGTAGGGGTCGCCACCAGTTCCAAACAAGTGCAATGGCCAAAAATGCTTCTGCAATTTACCAATAGATAATGGCAGTGTAATGACAGGTAATGACAAAAAAGAGCATGGCCCTGTAGAAATTTGGACATAAATAAATGAGCATCTGTTCTTTTTTTTTTTTTCTTTTTTTTTTTTTAAAGATTTTTTTTTCCCTGCATTTTTGCCTTCATTACAGACAGGACAGGTGCAGAGTAAAAGGAGGAGAGAGAGGGGGGACAACATGCAGAAAAGGGCCACAGATTACAATCTAATCCGGACAAATCCTTTGTACATAGGACATCCGCTCTACTTGGTGAGCTAGTGGTCACCCTGAAAAGTCTTGATCCTAACCACTTTTAAAGGTCTATACTAGCTTGAACTGCTTGCAACTATATACAGTCATGAAAAAAATTATTAGCCCACCCTTGTTTTCTTCAATTTCTTGTTCATTTTAATGCCTGGTACAACTAAAGGTACATTTGTTTGGTCAAATATAATAATAACAACAAAAATAGCTCATAAGAGTTTAATGTAAGAGCTGATATCTAGCCATTTTCCATGGTTTTCTCAATAATAACCAAAATCACTTAAGTTCTTACATCAATAGCTATGGCATTGTACTGCCAAAAACAGTGCTTTTAGGCATTTCATGTTTTCTTTTCTGTCTGTTAGTCACATGATACACACAGGAGTTAGTACTTGATTGCATAACCATTGTTTCTGATGACTGCAGCCCTGCGTCTTGGCATGCTCTCCACCAGCTTCTGACACTGTTCTGCGGTCACAGCAGTGCATTCCTGTTGCAAAAATTCAAACAAATTTTCTTTGTTTTTTGGGCTTGTGATTCTCCATTTTGAGTTTGATGATGTTCCACAGGTTTTCAATTGGATTTAGATCTGGTGATTGAGCAGGCCAAGGCATGGTTCGAATGTTCTGGTTCTCCATCCAGGCTTTAACTGACCTTGCCGTGTGGCAAGGGGCACTGTCTTGTTGGAAAATCCAGTCATTCGAGGCAGGAAAGAGTTTATCAGCTGATGGAAGAAGACTGTTTTCAAGAGTAGCCCTGTACGTGACCTGGTTCATTCGCCCTTCACACAATTGCATTTGCCCTTTTCCAGCCATACTGAAACAATCCTAGATCATCACCGATCCACCCCCATGTTTTACTGTAGGGGCAAGACAGTCTGGTTTGTAGGCTTCTCCAGGCTTCCTCCAAACCAGTAAGTTGGCTGGAGTGGGCATCAAATTGGATTCATCACTGAAGAGAACCTTAGCCCAATCATCAACGGTCCAATCCTTGTGATCCCTAGCAAAGCGTAAGCGGGCCTTCCTCTGCCTTTCGTTGATGAAGGGCTTCCGTGCCCTGTGTGACTTCAGACCTAGCTTCAAGAAGTCAGTTTCAAACTGTCCTTGCTGAACAAGTCACATTTCTCGACAGTGCCCACTCATTTTTAAGGTCCCTGGAGGTCTGACGACGATTCTTGACACAGGAACGGATGAGTGCACGGTCCTCTAGTGGGGTAGAAAGACCTTTCCTGCCTCGACCAGCTAGCAATTTGGTAGTACCATGTTCGGCTTGCTTTTTCTTGGTGTAATGAACGGCTGTCTTGGAGATCTTCAGTTTTTTGGCTACCTGTCTCTCACTCATGCCAATTTCCAGCAGTGCCAAGATGGCTGCCTTTGTGGCTTCACATAATTCTTTTGTTTTAGGCATTATGTGAGCGCTGACAACTTCTGAGTTGTGCTACGGCTTGAATGTAAGCAGGAAACCACTCTAGGCCTTTGCATGTAAATTGAAGGCATGAAATGGCCTCTTATATACCCTGGGAATACAATTATGCTTAAGCATGTCAAATAGAACATAAAGTATTATGGAATCAGCTGCATTTTTTGTCGTGTTCATTGTATTCTTCAGGTAATATACCTTTAGTGGTACCAGGCATTAAAATGAACAAGAAATTGAAGAAAACAAGGGTGGTCTAATAATTTTTTCCATGACTGTATATATACGTGTGTGTGTGTGTGTGTGTGTGTGTGTGTGTGTGTGTGTGTACATATATATATCTATACACTGATCAACCAAAACATTAAAACCAGTGGTGGGTGAAGTGAGTAACATTGATCATTTTGTTACAATGCAATGTTCTGCCGGGAGACTTTTGGCCGTGGCATTCATGTGAATGCCACTTGATGGCCTCCACCCACCCAAACACCACTGTGGGCTAAGTAACCACCCCTCACTGCAACAATATACACACACACACACACACACATACACACATATATACAGTACAGGCCAAAAGTTTGGACACACCTTCTCATTCAATGCATTTTCTCTATTTTCATGACTATTTACATTGTAGATTCTCACTGAAGGCATCAAAACTATGAATGAACACGTGGAGTTATGTACTTAACAAAAAAAGGTGAAATAACTGAAAACATGTTTTATATTCTAGTTTCTTCAAAATAGCCACCCTTTGCTCTGATTACTGCTTTGCACACTCTTGGCATTCTCTCCATGAGCTTCAAGAGGTAGTCACCTGAAATGGTTTTCACTTCACAGGTGTGCCTTATCAGGGTTAATTAGTGGAATTTCTTGCTTTATCAATGGGGTTGGGACCATCAGTTGTGTTGTGCATAGGTCAGGTTAATACACAGCCGACAGCCCTATTGGACAACTGTTAAAATTCATATTATGGCAAGAACCAATCAGCTAACTAAAGAAAAATGAGTGGCCATCATTACTTTAAGAAATGAAGGTCAGTCAGTCCGGAAAATTACAAAAACTTTAAATGTGTCCCCAAGTGGAGTCGCAAAAACCATCAAGCGCTACAACGAAACTGGCACACATGAGGACCGACCCAGGAAAGGAAGACCAAGAGTCACCTCTGCTTCTGAGGATAAGTTCATCCGAGTCACCAGCCTCAGAAATCGCAAGTTAACAGCAGCTCAGATCAGAGACCAGATGAATGCCACACAGAGTTCTCGCAGCAGACCCATCTCTAGAACAACTGTTAAGAGGAGACTGCGCGAATCAGACCTTCATGGTCAAATAGCTGCTAGGAAACCACTGCTAAGGAGAGGCAACAAGCAGAAGAGATTTGTTTGGGCCAAGAAACACAAGGAATGGACATTAGACCAGTGGAAATCTGTGCTTTGGTCTGATGAGCCCAAATTTGAGATCTTTGGTTCCAACTACCGTGTCTTTGTGAGACGCAGAAAAGGTGAACGGATGGATTCCACATGCCTGGTTCCCACTGTGAAGCATGGAGGAGGAGGTGTGATGGTGTGGGGGTGTTTTGCTGGTGACACTGTTGGGGATTTATTCAAAATTGAAGGTACACTGAACCAGCATGGCTACCACAGCATCCTGCAGCGACATGCCATCCCATCCGCTTTGCGTTTAGTTGGACGATCATTTATTTTTCAACAGGACAATGACCCCAAACACACCTCCAGGCTGTGTAAGGGCTATTTGACCAAGAAGGAGAGTGATGGAGTGCTGCGGCAGATGACCTGGCCTCCACAGTCACCAGACCTGAACCCAATCGAGATGGTTTGGGGTGAGCTGGACCGCAGAGTGAAGGCAAAGGGGCCAACAAGTGCTAAACACCTCTGGGAACTCCTTCAAGACTGTTGGAAAACCATTTCAGGTGACTACCTCTTGAAGCTCATGGAGAGAATGCCAAGAGTGTGCAAAGCAGTAATCAGAGCAAAGGGTGGCTATTTTGAAGAAACTAGAATATAAAACATGTTTTCAGTTATTTCACCTTTTTTTGTTAAGTACATAACTCCATGTGTTCATTCATAGTTTTGATGCCTTCAGTGAGAATCTACAATGTAAATAGTCATGAAAATAGAGAAAACGCATTGAATGAGAAGGTGTGTCCAAACTTTTGGCCTGTACTGTATGTGTGTGTATATATATATATATATATATATATATGTATATATATATATATATATGTATACACACATATATATGTTGTTTTTTTTTTACCTGATTTGGGGTTGTAGAGCACTGGGGAAGAAGAGGAGTTGTTGTGAATGCCAACTCCTCTCCTGCTGTATCTGCTGCCATCACTGCAACTCCTCAGCCGGGCTCCTCCCTGGCCTCCGCATCCTCCACCTCCTGCAACCTTCACTTCCTTAGAAGGAGCCACTAATGGAGAGAGCAGGGGTCACTGTGTTGGCTGACAAACAATACCTCCAAACTGCAGAAGTGCTCTGGTTTAACTATCAACCAAAAAGGCTTTATCCCGTTTTTGTCGTAATTTTGTTTTGTTGGTTTCTTTGTGTATCTGTTTTTACACTGGAAGTGTGATGTTGTTGTTTTGTTGCCTTTTTAGTTGTTTGAAGTGGCTACTTTGGTTTGGTTGCTGAGGGACATGGAGGAGATGTCCATCTTTTCTTTTTGGCCCCTAGCCCATAGAGACTCTTTGCACTTGAGTCAAGTTCATTGTCTTTGAGAATTCCACCATCAAAAATCACAAATTTGCCTCAAGAGGCTTTGCAATCCATGCAGTGTATGACTCTCTCTGTCTTAAAGCCCTAAGAAAAAGACAAACTCCCCCAAAAACATTTTAAGGGAAAAAACAGAAGAACCCTCAGAAAGAACAACATAGACTCTGTGTGCCTGAATCGCCACAGACCTGCTCATACAGTGTAAACACAGAAATGAACAAGTTATAGATAATTAAATTTGATTTCAACATAAGTAAATGTTAAGACCACAACCTCTCACAACCTCTTAAAACCATCAACCTCCAACAAATCCTCCAACCCATACGACCACATGGATCGTCTGTTCCTACCCATAATATTGTTGGGTCTGTTGTAACCCTAGATTCCCCAAAAATCGAGCATAGCCTTAGTTCAGGCAGGACACGGTGTCAAGCCCAGCTCACATCCCAGCTACATCAGTTGATCTCAATCAGCCCAATCGACTGATGGAGCAGCTGATTGATGAAAGGGAGTCAGCTGATAGATCACATGATTCCTTTCTATGCAACTGGCTAAACTCTGTATCAAATGAGTAAAGTGCATTTTAGTCAGTTACCAAAGTAAAATGTTGTCTTTGTACATTTCTGCAAAGCAGAATTTGTCATCAGGTGGTAGAAGGGATGGTGGATGGTGTGACACCTCAGTGAGATGCTCTCCAAGCTGCAGAGCAGTCAGTACATTTACATGACATTAGAGAAAATCGATTTATTGTGTAAACATGTCAGTCCAATTGAAATCGTACTGAATCGAATTTCTCAAATTTGGACTAACACACCCAGATAATGTGACTGGGAGTCGAATTACTCCTGCATGTATACAGTCAGTCTGACCCAAACTGCTCTGGTCGCTCTGTGCATGCTCCACAGTTTCCGCCTCGGGCTCTGACCCGGAAGTCGAATAGCATTGAATGTATATCAGAAGAAGGAGAAGCTGTTAACAACATGAAGAAATCTACATCCAGAGTCATGTGCTTTTGGACGGAAGAGGAGACACAGTTCATGCTGTGTCTGCTGAAAGAGTTACATATTTAAAAATACAAGTTTGCCATTAGCTAACCGTAGCTAACTTGTTTGTCAATTGTTTTTGTCTGTGAGGTAATAGGCCAACTGGAAAGAGGTCCAATGCTAACAAGCTGAAAGGGGGACATATCTCCACCTATTGTAGCAGAATCGCACACACCTCGGTCAATTAATTGACTCCCCTCCCGTGCTTGTATACGGGAAAAAGGACAGTAGTCCAATTAAATGGCCTAGAGGAGCTATAACCGTAGCTCCGCTTAACCGTGCATATAAACACACTGAGTGTTCCAGACCAACAAACAGAAAACTAGTTGTATTTTAGTGAGTCATTGCTGCTTTTCCTGTGGCTTTTTAGCCACCAAACATGTTTTTTTTTAGCAACCAGTCGCTATGTTTCCACTGAAGATAGAGCCACAAAAAGCCAAGACGTTGCTGTGTTTCCAGCCACCAAAACCAGATAGTCAAAGTCAAAACATGATCTTTTCCTAACCATAAGTAAACAGTTTTTGTGCATAACCATACATTAACAACAGTGTTGTTGAAATGTAAAGAAATGTACAGTTTCAGTGTATACACTACACTCATAGAGGTGTAAACTATCCATGGTTTGTAGAAATGTACAATGTCAACATTTTTGCAGTTGGGTTGTTTTAGTACACATTGCTCATCTGACATTTCCAAAAAAAAAATTTTTTTTTTTTCTGAAAACAACAGATGGGTATGTTTTCTCTTAGTGATGGTCTTGCATTTGTTAAATAGTTTTATTTGACTTTCACAGAAATGTATATAGTGTTTAAACTCACTTTTCATTTACAAAAATGTTGAAAGGTTTTTTTTTGTGCCGTAAAATCCTGCCGTTTGTCTGTGGTGTGCTCTACAATTTACTAACAGACACATTAACTGAGCATAGTGTTAGTTAGGCAGGCCACGGTGTCGAGCTAAGTTCAAATCCCAGCTACATCAGCTCCTCTCAAGCAGCCCCATCAACTAATTGTATTAGATTGCTAATTGACACATATTGTGTCAATGTTATTTCTGTTTGTCAACAATGCTTTGTTCTGTTCCCAGGGGATCTTTGCTGCCGCTCTCACCGCCTTAGGCTTAACATGTGGGCGTGTGGAAGGGCTGAGAGGTGTGCTCTCTCTGCCTTCGGCTTCCCACGTAGGCTCAAGTCATATCACCAAATATCAAAATCAAATTTCAATGGAAATAAAGTTTTCTATGACTAAAGTGGTCCTGACTGAACTTTGTTTTTTTGCATATGTGTCCTCATGCAAAGTCAGTTTTTTTTTTCTTTTCTAGTTATTGCATATACAGTAACTGATGACATTCATGCTCATTCACACTTTTATACTGCTGTATCTTTTATACACCTTTAAGAAGCTAATTAAAGAAAAGTGTTTTTAAAGAGGACGTTTTTTTTTCAGTGTGTGTGTGTGTGTGTGTGTTCAGCTGTTTATTTGGTTGATCAAAATCAAAATCAAGTCCCTCTTTCTGCAAAAACATGCTGGGCCAGAGTTTCATTCTGTCCACATTCATAACATACTGCAGGAGTTAACCCCATTTCATTTCAAGTTGGAACAAACAAAAGGGAAACAATAGTACTCTAAGGTGCATGGCAAACAAATTTTCACTCCAACCCCATCACATAATGACATTTGGTTATAGACCTTCCACATTCTGATACGACTTGAAAGGTACCCTGGGTGTGTTGGCTGTTGACGTTCTGGAACACCATGTCAAGTTCTGCCTGTTACATGCGTCATCATCTTTTAAAATACATGTTTTCACAGGAAATTTATTGTTTAAATACTGTCTCTTTTAAAATAAACACACTACATTGGTACAACAACACAAATTTATGTTTTTTCCTCCAACAACTAACGCACGTAGTTAGGTTTAGGAAACAAGAACAGGGTTTGACTTTATAATCTTATGGGATGCAAACATTGCTCTCCTCGGTGAAAGTTTCTGTTTGTTTGACCAATCCACCACCACTCCCACCCGTGCTACTTGGACTTTTACTGTCTTAACTTTTGTTCTCTTGTCCCACCACATTTCCCCTGAGGCCGCCAAGCACTGTTAAACGGTTAAAGGATGTCTTTTTTGTCAGTGTCTGACTCTGCAAGTCACAGCCCAAGCGTCAGATATTGATGACTTCAGAGTGCTACTGGGTTGGCATGTCATGCAATTATATTGTCCCCAGGATGATTCTGGCAGAAGAGGTTTGTCTCTCTGTCCCTGTGTTTCTGTCTCTACAGTCAGTTATCCCAACTTCAATAACCAGAACAGATGTTGGTCTTGTTTGTTTCTGAAACTTGAATGTGTGCTTGCTGATACCTTGAAACTGAACTTTTTAATGTTTCAATTTTCAATTTTATGTTGTGACAACATTGTGGTTAACGTGTGGTTAGATTTAAGCATCTTTAACATCATGTTTCAGTTTAAATTACCTAGTTTTATCGCAACTAACAAGGCTGAAAATGTCTTAACGTGCCGCTAAAAAAATATTTGGTTTTCATGCCATTTACCGTCCCCTCCTCCTCCTAAGAAACTCAGCTCATATTTATGCAATCTGAACTACGTCACTTTAGAAACGTTAACATGGCACATATAAAACAAACAAATGTTGCCTCTAGTTTAAGAAGTGTACAATGGCAACATTGACTGGGCTGATCGAAGGAAAAATGCCTCTTTTTTGAGCAAAAGAAATGGGCCAGATTTTCTTGTTTTAATCAAGCAATTGTATTTTAAAATGACCGGTCATTAGAACTGGAAAACTGATTTACCACTAATGATCTACCACATTAACCTCAGTTAAAAACAAGACAACACTGAGTAACCAGTGACAGCTAAAAAGTACTCAACAGAGTTCAAATGATTAAGCCAGAATGGTCTTTGAGCATCAGCTCAGGGACTTTTGTTGCTAAATAAAACATTATAAACCTATTTGAATATTTGTTAAGTGCTCTAAGTGCTCTAACCTCTAACCTTTTTTTCTGGTGATGCTGATAATCTGGAGAATCTGTACTGAAACATCAGCTGAAAAATGGCCTTCAGTTCTTACCTGCTGTACGAGGTCCCATCTCTTTTATCCAGTCACTCAGAGAGGACAGCAGCTGAGGATAAATTCAGAGGAGGAGGACCTTTAACTGCTCAAACAAACAGACAAAAAGATGGACACATGGACAGACAGACAGTCACTAACAGCTCTCTGGCATTAAATCAGTCTCTGCACAGTTTTCTTAATCAGCTGGTCAGTGAAATCTGTCTGTGTGTCAACACATCTTAAAGCGAAGGTAGTCATCCGGTCAGGAAAATAAAGTGTGTGTGTGTGTGTGTGTGTGTGTGTGTGTGTAGGTGTGTGTGTGCTAGCTAAATATTAAACCTTTAACAAACAAACTGACCCCTGACAGGAGGGAGGAGGAGACACATCTCAAGTAGATTTTCCCTTCTCTGAAATAGTAAAGCAATATTAACAATTCACAATTTATGAATTATTTTTCAAAACAAAATTTAAAAATTATTTCCAAACTCAAGTACTGTGTGCATCAGTCCCTTTTCTTGGAAACAAACAATCAGCTTTTGCTTCTGGTTGAACCTAAATATGCTGCATGTGAAACCTTTTTTTATGTTACAGAAAGAAAAAATTGTAGAGACTTAAAGTGTAACAAGACTTCAGGCTTTAAACAGTGATTTGTCCTGCACCACACAGAAAAATCTTTACTGTGCAGAAGACAACAAACACATTATTAAATTAGGAAGAGCTTAATGAAACTGGGAGCTTCTCAAATTCACTGCATTATAGCAAAAATAATACGCAATAAAATGGCAAATATAGATTGGGGATGGGTTGATGGGTAACAATATAGATATAATAGAAATATTTATAAGATACTTTGTTATCAGGTGATAGAGGATATGGTATATTATATCACTGTTATGGTGATGACGTTCAACTGTATGTCTTGTTTAAGCCTGATAACACAGACAAACTTGCTGTTCTTCACAACGGTTTGATAGCCATCAACGACTGGATGTCAAACAACTACTTATAATTAAACACAGAAAAAGATGGAGTTTCTGATTGTTGCTTCAGATTGTATAGCTTCAAAGGTTGCCCCAGAGTATTGGATCTCTTACGTCAGCTGTATGGTCAAATCTTAGGAATCTGTGTTATTTTTGATCTGCCATGCATTTTGATCAGCACGTTAAATCATTGAACTGTACTTGTTTTACACAACCAAGAAATATTGCAAAGTTCAGGTCTGTGGTGTCTCGAGCTGAGCTAGAAATGATTATCCATGCTTTTGTGTCCTCCTGGACTATTGTAATTCTATTTTTACTTGTCTAAACAAATCTTCTTTGAATCATCTTCAAATAATCCAGAGCGCTGCTGCTAGGCTGTTAACCAGGTGCAACAGATCAACCTACATCACTCCCATTTTTGTTTCTTGTCACTGGCTTCTCATCAGGTTCAGGATCAAGATACTTGTTCTCATGTAGAGCCCTCCACGGTCAGGCACCTGAATACATCAGTGATCTCCTCCATCTATATATCCTTAGTAGATCTCTTAGGTCCTCTGAACAGGACGTACTGGCTGTCCCCAGCTTCAGACCCAAACAAAAGGTGATCATGCCTTTGAAGTCGTCGCTCTAACATTATGAAACTCTCTTCCATTAGAAACTCCTTAGAAACTTTTAAAAAACAGCTAAAGACCCATCTCTTCAAAATGACCTTTGTCCCACCTTAAATTGTCTAGTGCTTGTTCCCTGTTATGTTTCTGTTTAAGGCCTCAGTAGCCTGTATTTGCTTTGTGTTTTACCTTGTTTTTGTTGCTTCGTATTAATTATATTGCCTTTGTTTTTATTGACTACATGTTTTATTGCTTGACTGATTCATTGTACTTTCTGAAGCACTTTGTGACTTTCATTTCTGTGAAAAGTGCTATATCAAATAAATTTTGTGATTATTATTCATTTTTATATGGTGGATGGCATGTCACCAAGGCAAGGTGCCTGCCAAGCTGTAGACTACTGCTGAAGAGCAACAAACAACAAAACTTGTTATTTATTAGTGAGTCATTGTTGCTTTATCAGTGGCTTTTAGGCACCAAACGTTGAAGGTTTTTAGTGACTGTCGTTGTGTTTCCAGCTGGGATGGTGCTACTAATAATGGTACCAAAACATCACTACACTTTTTATGAGAATAGCGCCACAAAAAGTGACTCAGTAAAATCGTAAAAAAGCGTTGAAATGTGAAGTTTCAACGTATCTGCTACATACTAACATACAAATGTAGCTTATCTGTGATTTATGGGAATGTACAATGCAAACAAAACAAAACATTTTTCCTGGCAATTGGTTGGCACAAAATGATACACAAAAGACTAAAAAGAGACTAAAATTAATTTAATAGATTTAATTTATTTAACAGATAAAGGTGTATTCTCCTAGTGGGTTGAGGGCCAGGCAGTTCATTCCCACAGCTTCAGATGTTGGGCAAGCGAAAGAGCCATATGTTTGAGGATGTGTGATTTCTGCTTTTAATATCTGCAGCAGAACAGAGTGTTCCCAAGAAGCTCAATAATATCAGTAATATCTGTGTTTAACCTTTTTCGCTCCATCGGTTGCTGCAGGCTGCAGTTTGTGGTTCCTACTGATAACTGGGTGGATTTCTCCATACAAATCTAACATTGAGCAACTTAAGAAAACAAGCTTTTATACAAAGAGAGTTTGTCAGCTCTGCAGCAAACAAAATGACAAAGTGATAGGATAGTCGATGCTTAAAAATATACCTGAGCTGCAGCCTGGTTGCCATGCAGACTGTAGGAGGCTGCAGCTGGAGAGGAAAAGGAAACACAAAGATCATTTCTGCTTTGACGGATAGAGGAGAGTCAGGACAAAGACAAAAGCTTTTACATCAGTCAATACAGTGCAGAGAAGTGAGAGCAGACTTAGCAGTATATTATCTTAAAAAGCCTTGTTTAACACTTGCTCTCAAACTAAACACATCTGAACCTCTCAGCTGACTCATTTGGACAGCGTGGCTGAGTGACAACAGAGCAGAAATATGCAGCACATGCCACCATCAACAACAAAAACAAAAACAACATGTTGAGTAAACCTCTGATAAATTCGCATTCTGTTGTGTCTGCAGCAGGAACATTCCTGACTCTTTACATCACAGCTGATTAGAGATCGATCACTTTTTCTGTTTCAGTTCCTAATCATTAGTCACACATCCAATATGGCTTCTTAAACTGGAGATAAAAGCTCAGTAATACGAGGCCTGATGACAACAAGACATGATAACACACACACACACACACACACACACACACACACACACACACACACACACACACATATAAGGAAAAAAAAGTTTGTTCTATGCAAATGCTTTGTTTACACATATTCATACCTTTGTTGAGTATTTTTGGTTGATAACAATTTGTGCAATTCATAGATAGTCTTCTTCCTACAGTGAAAATGTTTGGGTGGTAACAGTGTAAGCTGTGCAACTTTGTCCAGCTCATTTACATGTGGTTGGCTGTCTTCAAACATCTGGGCCCTATTTCAGAAAGCAGGATTAGTATAAAACTCTGAGTATGTTAAGCCCAAGATGAGGGAAACTCTGAGTTTTTTGTTTCACAAAGCCAGTTCAGCATAACCCTGAGTCAGTTACTGTGGCAACATACTCTGTGAAGCAAACCTGCTGGCTGGCAGGTTTGCTTCATCTAAATCTGAGGCTGATCACCCACTGAGCGTGTAGCAGTAAGGAGAAACATTGTGTGTCCTTTTGTGAATAAAGTCGTGGGCGTCGAGGCACAATTTATTACGTTTGGAAGTCTTATCATTCCTGGAAGAGTTTCTATTCACCTTATTCCTGAGGGCACTACTGTAGAAATGATTATGTAGGCAACTTCCTGTGAGATAGCGGATTTAGCATTAAGCTAGTTAGTCCCATAGACTGTCTGTGGTTAGTCCCAGTGGCTCTCTTGGCGGATAACTGCCAATGCTGTTTTTTTTTTGTAATTTGCTTTCAGTTTATTTAAGTTTATTCAATTTATTAACTAATGTTAACTTAGCATTTTCAAAAATATCTTTGTGGTGCCCTGGTGCCTGTTACACTGTCCGTGTCTGTAATGACTAACAACCAGTCTGTTGTTAGTCATTTGTTCCTGTTGCCAAAGGTGCCATGGATATGAGAAATAAAACCACAAGATTTTCACAAGACATAGCGAAAAAGTATTGAATCAGAATTTGCAGAAGATAATTAGACGTTTACTGACATGTCCGTCACTCAGTGTCAGTACATGATATCCCTACCAAAGATCTACCAAAGATTTTTGGTCTGAACTGGGCATCAGGCAACAAAAGCACATTATTAAGTTCAGAAAAACACATGGTTTGGCTTACAATAGCTATGATTGTTAGCATCTTGTGCTTATTATTCATAGAGGCATAATGAACCTTTTTGGAATATTATGTGATTGTTAGTAATGTAATGTCACATGACATACATGATATGACATACACATACTAGCACACTATATTGTTATTAAAACAATTCAATTGACTTTTGGGTTCACATGGGACATGACCAGCAGTCTCCCATGTGAAAGTCCTGCATTTCTTTGACCCTTTCACGTCCACTCCCATCCGCCCTATGTAGACTTTCTTGCTCTCTATACCAGTGGTTCCCAACTGGTGGGTTGCGGTCTAATAGCGGGTCATAGGTCCATTTTGAATGGACTGCAGGTGACTCACAAACCTGTCAAGTTTGTAAAAAACAGACGTTATTTTGAAGTAAAGTGAATTTCTGGCACAGAGCTTTTATTTTGAAGTGCCGTTTACTGCTATAGAGTGAGTGACTAACGAACAGCTTCTTAACAGAGACCGCAAAGTAGCTTGACGACATGGCCAAACACAAGTATGATGCAGAATATATTAAACCATGTGGACCTTAAATTAATGACTAAGGAGAAATCTGGACCCCGTGGCTGCACCAGTTGGGAGCCACTGCTCTTCACTACAGTGTCAGAAACAGCTGCCGAGTGGTGCCTATCATACTGCTGCTAAGGGTTCCTCTGTGCGTTGGTGTCTGCTGCTGATGTCCACTGACAAAGCATTTGATGAGCTGGGAGTGAGAACACGCTTGATTTTTTTTTTGTGATTTAAAGAGCTGTCACAGTGATTCCCCGCCTGCAAGTACACTGCTAGGCTACACTGAGCTACATGCTAACATCAGGGAAACATGTCGACTTGGTTGCTGATGTTAATAATTTCTCCTCAATTTTGGGTCATATCTGTGCTGGAACATGTCCGGTTGTGTTTAAAAACTTTTAATCGTAATCTCATACAGTCACTCCCTGGCTGCAATGATGGTGCAGAAATGTTGACAGTGTAGATACTAAAGACCTGGAAATGCTGACCATTTAGAGTAGACTAGGCTTTTTTGGGAGCAGGGCTTAAAGAGACAGGCACTAAATGCAGGAGCATTTTAGACAGAGGTTGAATACAGGTGATCCAGCAGAGACAGTATAGCCCACGTTTCAATCAAACACTTTCGGTATAGTACCTTTAAAACCAAAAGTAACTCTTCAGACATGGTACCTAGACCCTAGCGCTTCCACCGCAAACAGTACCCTTATATGTAGGCGGGCTTGTTCTCAAGAGCTGCTTTGTCCAGCACTCACTGTATTCCCTCAACACCTTTGACACAGAGGGCAGTCTACACCTCATTTATCATCCACAGAATGAGGCTGCACGCCAACATTTTCAGAACAAAACAGAACAGGCTGCAGTGAGAGTCTCTCTCCATGGGATATTTAAAAATAGCAACTTTGTGCATTTAGTCCTTCTCAGGCAAGCTCAGGGGTTTAGTGTTGCCAGAGCCCACAGGAACGATGCTCCACAAAGCTTTTTTTTTTCCTCCGAGGGAGGATTAGAATATATGCAGTTCACATAATCCGGTCAAAATTTATATACATAAACGCTTAAAGATCGACTCATTACTAAAAGTGTATGTCATATAAAAACTAAAATGATGGTCAAAGTTATCACATTGAAATTTAAGGTGCCCTGATGGATTCATGTTGTCAGCTCATTAGTAACATTACAAGTAAATGTTCCACCACTGCAAGAGGCAGCAAAACATCCTTTTATTTTATTCAATTCAATTCAATTTTATTTATAAAGCCCAATATCTACACATTTTTTAGTTACAGTCTATTAATAATACTCTCAGTGGCTTCTGCCTCAAAACGAGCCACAACTCAGCCCTGAGCAGAGTGACCATCCTCTATTGACCAATCAACAGACTGCAGTGTTCACAGCTCCACTTTTTAGTACCAGATCTGTGTGCTAGGTACCCCAACAGAGCGGTGACCAAAAATGGGGACAGTATGGAACAGGTTCCAGTGGTACCATCCACAACTTTTCACAGTAGAAAAGGAAATAAAGTATCCCGAGCTGGACTGAACCGTACCATACTGCTTGGTGGAAACGGGACTTATTATGAGGAAAATGTTTTTTGGAGCAGTGAACCGTGTAAACATGTTCTATCAGAAACACAAAATACAAGTATAAACTGGAAAATTAGCATAATAGGTCCCCTTAAATGACCTAATAATTTAGGGCTAATATGTGCAAACTTTAAAGTCAGACTTGTGTGACAGAATCATAACTTTAAATTTGTAAATGTGTGGCCAGTTTAAATTCCCCAAATTATAACCTAGAGCTTTAATTCAACTGAAATGACAAATACTATTCTGCATTATATGAAGCTCCAAAGTAAAAAGAGGTTTATGTCGTATATTATTGTCATATACCATTGTTTTTATCTTTTTTTGTTTTGTTTTAAATGTTCAAAATAAATAAATATTAATCAGTCAATCAATATCAATCCAACCCCAGAGAATGTTGGACTATTATCACTCTTCAAAATATTATCAATGTCAAGTTGCAGTTTTGTCCTCTTAATTTTGCATGACCTCATTTGTGTGCTTTCTGTTTTAGGAATCAATCATTTCCATTGAACTGTTTCTGCTCCAGCAGTGATATTGATTATCAGAATTCCTTGAATCTCTGGAAGTATAGCTGAAGGTCAATGAGTCAATTTTGTCATATCTATTCAATATTATATTAAGTTATTTATTTTGTTGTTGTCATAACAACATACAAAAATGTCCAAGGTCCTCGAAGGGTTTATTGGGGGTTTACAAGAACCAACCTACATGGGTCTTTTACATGTGAAAGTTTGGGTCCTGATCTGTCCAACCAATAGACTGCAGTGTCAACTAAAAACAAACTCAGCAGTCTCTTAACCTTTAACACAGTGACCCTGTGAGCTCTGCAGATCCTGTGGTAACACAGCAGCATGTCTGCATCACTTTATTTATTTCAGTTCAGGTCTCAACTGAGATAACTGTCATCTATAAACTAAATGGTTTACTGTCAGTAGATGACATCAAGGAAACAGTGCAATGATCATACTGGAGTGAATTCTTGTAAACTGGGGCTTCTTGGTGTTCAGACTTATTTGGTATTATACTTTGCCAGACCTTTCCTTGGTTCAGCTTCCACTTCATTGGACTTTGGCATTTGCATGCCCTGTCACACATGTCACACAGCACAGTACAAATACAAGTTAGACTTCCCATTAGCATGTTAACTGGTCACCCCAAAACCAGGTGCATCACATATACTCATATACAACACATACACACACCTACACACATCTCCACAGATGATGTAATACATAAAACAGGCAAACACCTGCTGACACACACACAAACTCACAAGCACACACATACACACAAATGTGCATTAAATAGGAGTATGTACAGAGGTGGGTGAGTAGGCAAAAACAAATGACAGCACAACGTTTAGGAAAATAAAAGTATGATATTAATAGTTAATAATCACATTGGTTGCAATAGTAATGAAAGGAAACATTTATATAAACATATGACACATAATTCTTCATCAGCATTAAAATGTGGTCCTGACTAGGCCGAGTCATAGACCCATTCTGAAATATTAAGCTGAGTGATTATTTTCCGTTGTATTATAAAAGCTTTGCCAAACAATATTTTACTGTTACTGATCTCTGATTTGCTATCTGATTTGTCCCTTATTATTATTGTAAATCAATATACACCTTTGGACTTTATCCCAAAATGAAGCGACAACGGGACAATACCACATTAGATGCAGGATTGATCCCTCTTCATCACTGCAAAACCTACACAAACAAGTTTCTTCTAGGCCCCAAATATATGGCATCTTTTCAGTGGGTAAAAATGTATATATCTATATCTATATTATATCTGTAGTTGTATTATGCAGATACATCTTGGGTAGTGTTACAGACAATATTAAATACATCATTCCATGGAATTATTATATTAATAGAGTCTTCCCTCTTATTTAAGGTATTAATTGGATTTATAATAATGTTGTCCTTCACTAAAATATATTTATTTATTTATTTTATTTCAGTTCATCAAAGCATCCATTACACCAAAATTATCTCATAAGCAACACTGGTTCTCAGCGAGATTACTCAGTAGCTTATTTGAAAAAGGGCTCTTTCCATACATACAGGTAAAAGTCACCCATTTCATCCAGCCAAAAAATGATTTATTTTCCTTGATGTCAGCTTTCATGGAAGATGCTATTGCAAAATGGCTGCAGTACCAATATCATCCACTAGATAGACTAGAGAACATCTTGCAACAAATGTTATGGTTCAATAGTAATCTGTTGATAGAGGATTGCTCCTATCTAAATAAACAATTACTAAATAAAAATATGTCCCCTTTTGAAAACGGGAGACAAAAGAAGACAATAACACAACACTCAAACAATTGAAGAAGTCAGATTAGAAGTGTAAAAATGAAAAGTGATTTATTTACAAACTTTACACGAGGTTCTCCAAATGTGGGGGAGGAAGAGACAAAGTAGTGAGTGGGTACACCATACATTTCCCTCATGTAGTTATTTTGTGTTTAGAAACTGTAGGTTGCCATCCTTGTATTTGTATAGTGACAGGCTCTTTTTTTTGGATAAGAAAGTTAGGTTTTTGGCTTTTGATTTGCTTTTAGAAGTAGAGGTTAGTTTTGTTATATTGGTTTCTTTTATTTGACACAACCATTTTGTCCCTTGTCCCACAGTACTTTATCCTGGGTGAAAGTCCTGTGTATTTTTTTCCGACTTTCTCGCTCTTTATACCATGTCATTTGTTTGAAGCGTCTCATAATGACGTAGCCAGGTCTGTCTTATACAGATGCTAAAGGGTGCCTCAGTGTGTCAGTACAAGATGTCAAGGGCCAGTGACCAAGCATGAGTATTTAACAAGTTAAGAGTGAGAACAGGCTGGACACAAACATAGTGTTCTCAGAGTTGTTTTGTGGCTGGTTTTTCTGCTTTAGCAGGAGGTAATTTGATATATGCTGTTGTGTAATGATGGTCATATAAACTCTCCCCTTCCTCATTGCACCCTCAGTGGCAGTGACTCTGAGCAAAGTGTGTTAAACCTCCAGTTGCTCCTTCATATTTTCTAAACATAACATTTCAAGATCAGTATCATAATCAAGTAATTCCCATCCTTCCTCAAGGCTTGTTAAAGTGATGTCAAATTTAGTCGGAAAGTAAGACTGCACATTTGCTGTAAAACTTCAATCTGATGATGCAACATTGTTCTCTTAACCTGAGCAGCTTTATAAATGCTGATGTGTCGCATTGATTTCATGAATCAATAAGCTCACAGGCTGCAGGGCTGAGAACACTACAGTCAATATACAGAGAGGTACACAGAACATGATGTCTATGTTTCTCATCATTGATTCAGTGTGTGTATTATTACTCCTGGAGGTTTCCACTGATACATTTCTCACATATGGAGGCAGCACAATATAACACATATTAGTCACACCACTGGATACACAAACAGACATAAACCTGCAGGTCTCTGCAGAAATAGACACATTTTAGTATATGTAGAGTATCTTGTTTCAGTATTTTGGGGACATCTGGCCACTCTTGCAGCTGGCCAGTGCTATTTTAAAGTAAACTGTTAAGTGAATTTAGTCTCCAATCCTTTTTCATTTTATCGCCATCATCCACCTCCTGTTTACTTGAACAAATATTGTGCTGCCCTCTGCTGGAGAAAAGCCTCTAATACATTCAAGCCCAAAAGTCAAGTGGTGCAGGGACAGTAACCTGGACCTTAACACCACCAAGACCATGGAGCTGATCATGGACTACAGGAGGAATAAAACGGACATTTAGACATTAAACATCAGCAGGGACTGTGTGGAGAGGGTCTCAGATTTCCGGTTTGAGGAGGACCTGACATGGAGCGCCAACAGCACAGCATTAATAATGAAGGCAAAGCAGAGACTCTGCTTGCTGAGACTCCTCAGTAAGAACCAGCTCACCCAGAAACTGCTTGTGTACTTCTACCACTGCTCCATAGAGAGTGTGCTGATGTTCTATATATGTATGTGGTATGCCAGCTGCACAGTAGCAGTCAGAAGAGTGCTCCAGAGATTTGTCAGCACCACCCAGACAATTAGCGGCTGTCTTCTCAAAACATTCTAAAGGACCCGTCCCACCCAGGTCACCACCTATTTGAACTGCTGACCTCAGGCAGGAGATAGAGGACAGTTAAAACAAGGACAAACAGGTCAAAAACAGCTTTTATCCAAAAGAAGTAACTGCACTTAATGATTTCACAAAGGCTTGACTGAGGAAATATGCTTGAGTGCAATATAAGGGATCTATGCGACAGGCTGAATGCCCTGAATGTGTGTGCGTTTTTTTTTAAGTGTAATACTTATTTCAGATTTTGCTTTTTTTTTTAAAGTCATAAGGACAATGATGATATTGTTGGTCATACATGGACCAGCATGTAAAGCGTTAGTACCTGGTATTATCAGCAGGGAGCGCCAGTGTTGAGGCAGTCTGTTTTGTATCCCTTATTCACTTCCTTTTCTTTTCTCTCTGGATTCTTCTGAATAAGGTTGAACATTTGCATGTGGAAGATGTTCAGCCTTAGTGGGAAAACTTTTGCAGATGTTGTCAAAGTTATTCCAATGCCTAACCCGAACTTAAGAAACTGCTTTTAGATGTAGTTTTTATGTATGATTTTTATGTATCTATTTCTTTTTTGCTGCATAGGCTTGAAACAATTTACAGCACACTTTAAAACTTAATGGCGGCAGGGTGGTGCAGTGGTTAGCATTGTCGTCTCACAGCAAGGGGGTTACTGTTTCAAACCTGAGGTTGGGAAGCCCCACTGTGTGGAGAATGCATGTTCTCCCTGTCTCAGCGTGGGTTTTCTCCAGGTGCTCTGGCTTCCTCCTACAATCCAAAGTTAATTGGTGACCTTTAAATTGTCCGTAGGTGTGAATGTGAGTGTGGATGGTAAATGTGTCAGACCTGTGATAGTCTGGCGACCTGTCTAAGGTGAACTCCGCCTCTCACCCAGTGTCAGATGGGATAGGCTGCGACCCCCAACAGGAAAAGTTATCATAGAAAATATATGAATGATTTAAAACTTAACACACCTGTACCTGTGGGTCAATTTAAAACCATGATTACAACCACTCTGATTGTGAATAAATGTTTTATGTAGTTGGTTATTTGTTTGTTTGTTTTCTGGTTAATAAATTTCTGTTATATTTTATTTCAATCGTCCTCTTGACATCATTTTAAATGAGGGCATACCCTCAATGATAATGAATGAATGACAGGAGGAGAGACAGAGGACTAAAGATATCAAGATGCAGTGGTTGTATCTGACACATGCTCATGAAAAATTGCAGTAAAATGTCTGGTATATGGCATACTCTCATTAAGGCTGTGCTAAAAGGCTATCCTGCAATAAATAATAATTAGAATAGGATTAAATGCAAGTGTTAGAAAATGAAATGTAGGAGATACATATTGTAAATATACACAAATCAGTCAAAACATTAAAATCACTGACAGGGGAAGCGAGTAATATTGATCATCTTGTTTTAATGCAAAGTTCTGCTGGGAAACCTTTAGTCCTGGCATATATGTGAATGTTAATTGATGTGCTCCACCCACCCAAACACTGTTGCAGACCAAGCAAACCCCCTCATGGCAACAACACTCAGCGAAGGCCGTGGTCCCCCAGCAGGACAATGCACCATGGCACACCACAAAAAATGCTCAGGAATTGCCCAAGGAACGTGACAAAGAGCTGAATGGACTGAGCATCTGTGGGACATACCAATACGCCAGACGTACCGACCATCACGGTTTGGCCTCTATGGATTGGACATAGCTCTGACATGTATGGACACAGGAAGTCTGGGGATGCCCTGTGGTGTCTTGGGTCCTGGATGTCAGGGTCTTCACGGCAGATCCTTTGAGTACTGTGGGTTGCGAGATGATGTACCATCATGTCCTAAGGATGCTCAATCGGATTTGGATCTGGGGAATTTGGAGGCCAGGTCAATGCCTTGAGCTCTTTGTCACGTTCCTTGGGGCATTCCTGAGCAGTTTCTGCAGTGTGGCATGACACATTGTCCTGCTGGTGTGACTACTGCCATTAAAGTGTATATGGCATGGTGTGTAATTTGGCAATATTTCAGTGTAAAAAAACATACAAATATGTATATATATGGATGTTTTAAACATGCCTGAGTGAAAACATGAAGGGTTATAAGGTGTGTAGTCACTCTGTACAGTTCAGTTTTACAACTATTATCGTTACATCAGAGGGATCCTGTGAATAAACCTCTCTAGTTCAGGGATCTAAAGTGTGTTTATCATCCAAAAGTTTCTATATGTGCCAAAAAACAAACAAACAAAAAAAAAACATTTTGACTTGACACATTTTGTCATGAATGTCAAAAATAACTTTTCTTTGAGCAAAAATCAAGACAAACCTTGTGGAAACGTTGGACTGCGTGGTGATATAGGACCTTTATGTTAATTGAGACACGTGAACATTGGAACAGGCTGTCCGTGTGTGTGTGTGTGTGTGTGTGGGTGTGTGTTTGAGCATAGTGAGGCAAATATTAACTTTGTCCAAAGTACATTACAGTTCCTGAATTACGATGCACAAATGTCAGCAGTTTTGAGCCATGACTCGTTCTACTCTGGCTCCCAATAACACAACAAGATCTCATTTTAACACTTCTATGTAGCCTACTACCCTGTGGTGGAGAGGCAGGTCATGTCTCCAGCTAATAAATTGATGTCATCGTGAAGTTGACCCTAATGACGTCGATTTCTGATGAGACGATCAGCTTGTAATGCATTTTATCAATGAGGTTTTTAACTGTTTTTTTTTCTGGAGATATTTTGTAATGTTTTATCAATATTTTATTTTGGGTTTTTGAACAGTGATGACAGTTCTAAGTAACTTTAGTCTAATTGTTGGTAACCACAAAACTCTGCATATGTATCCCTGCGCATAAAGATAATAGCTCAGCACCTGAGTGTCCTTTACTGCATCACAGTTGTTTTTACTTTTCAGTGTAACAAGCTCATGGTGAGCTAAAAATAAATCTTGACAATAAAAACTAAGACAAAATCTTTGTTTCACTGTTGTTGAGGAGACATGGACTATCACATATTGAAAGCTGAGAACAGCCGTGCTTGCAATTGTCTTCAAATGCCACATGAGTTACAAGCTGGTGAAACTCCAGTAAATAGTCTCCTCTAGGATGTTTCAATTGCCAGCAAGAACACTTTTACCAGAACAGCATCAGGTGTTGGTGCGAGTTGTGAGCTGTAATTCAGCAGTAAATTATCAGCCATATGTGTCTGACAGTGGATGGTGGAACTGCTGAATGGATTTATGATTTTTTAGTTGCAGCAGTGACTGTTAGCAGTTAGCTCCACTTGTTAGCTGCTGAATGGCAGTGGAGCAAGCAGCTAGCAGTCGCCAGACTTCACATCTGTTAATCCCCAGATGACTTCAACCAGTCATTGAGAAGGTTTATTGGTTGATGCTGTTTGACAGGCAGGTAGGAGGCTCAGTTATCTGTGGGTGTAGCTGTGCTGTAAGTCTGAACTCAGATCAGTTTTCTCTGGCAGAGATGAAAGTTTAGTTTAAATCGCTAACTCTGTGAGAGGACACAAGTGTAAACCTCCAGACTAACAAGTTGGAGATGAAGGAAGAATTCAGGCTTTAATTAAGTTATTTTTCTGACTCTTAACAGCGAGATGGATGAGTCAGAGTTTACAATGGGAACCTGGGTACAAATCCTAGTTGTCTCAGATTAGTTATTCCTGGTGTCAGTTTTTGAGAGCATAAATTCAGAGTTGAGCTGAGTCGAGAGTTGCTGAGCTTTCAAATGATAATCAGTAAGTGTGTGCCTGTAAATCACCCATTATACCTGTCCAACACTGCTGGAGAAATGACAGTTTGTTAATGCGTAGAAATTACTTGTAGTTTTAGAAAAAAAAATCTAAATGAAATTTTTATACAACCTGTCACCTTGATTCTAATTTCTGATACATGAATTAGCCTCCCTGAATTAGTTTAAAGATTAAAAAAAAAAGAAAACATAATGACAACAAGTTGACAAAAATGTCATGAATTTTCATTGACTTTAACGTTCTAAATCTAAAATAGCTGTCAAAATTAACACTGCTGCTTTTAAACGGGAAGTAACTGTATGGTACAACAAGCTGACAGTGGAGCTTTCAGTCTGGGAATTTTGTGATTTGTCAATGACACTGATAAGTCAGCAAAATCACCTGAGCCTTGATTATTCATTGTTAAAGAATTGTTTGTCTGTGTTAAACACACTTAGCCCGACCTGTTCAGTAAACTTATGTAGTCGGATGCGTGTGTATTTTGAGAAATTAAATTGCAAAATTGAAAGGCATGCAGACACATTGGACATAAGTTACTTCAAACCAATAAAACTACAGTAAGGAGGAACTTGTTACTCCCACAAAAAGTAGAGAAGTTGTTTCCACAGGCAGGCATATTCAAACTAAAAGCCAACTGAATGGCTTTTTCAGGATTTCTAAAATCTCTTTTTCCTTACTGTTAGTCAGCCAAAACCTGAGCTGATGTGATGTCAGTGTGGTCTGGACTGACTGAGGCCTTCATCAGCTTAATGTCTACATAAGCTCGTCCTCAGGCACTGAAGTCTGAATCTCCTCAGTGTTGGTGCTTTGATGCAGGAGGACATTACATTTTTATGATAGACTGGGTGTGAACAAAGCAGCAAAGGAGCAGGACATGAACCACAGTTATGATATTCTTATTACATTCTCATACAAACAATGAAAATTTAAATTCTTTTTTTTCTTCCTGAGCTGACATAAGTGGTGAACATTATGAAGGAATAAATCTTTTTGAAAGACTGTTTAGTATCTGTAACTAGTCATCCTGTTGAACGTGTAAGTGCTAATGAATTCAGATTTTTTCCACTCGCTGCAATGTATCCTAATACAACTGGTCATATGATATCCCACGAATGTCGATACATACCTAACACAACGCTACGTGCTTAACAGAACGTTACAATCAACAGAGTGAACCTAAGGCAGAATACAGACTCAGAAAGAGAGTGTTAAAAATTTTATCGCCAGGATAATGAATGTGGCCGTTGAGTAAAAATCCAGGGGATGGAAGCTGATGGCAGGCAAGCAAAACAAGGCTGGAGGGGTTTGACTGGCTGGGAATGTGGCAGATGGTCAAACAGGCAGGCAGGCAAGTAGTCAATGATTCTATGACCGAGGAAAACACAGGGTATGTATCCACGATAAAATATACAAGCAAAAGTCTAAGCTGAATTCACGATTCAACAGAGGCCTGAAGCATGACTGCAACACAATGATAGACACAACGATCTGGTGAGGGCTGGAGAAGAGAGCCAGTGTTTTATACTGCAGGGTTGTTACTAGATGGTTGTTAGGTGAGAAGCATGAAGCAGTTGAATGAATGTAACCAGGAACCCAGGAGAGGGAAGGAGTTGTCACACCCACAGCACAGACACACAGGGTTCATCCCAATATCTGATCTAGCATCCATGTTTCCCTCACTTGCATCTCTTCCTCACGTCCTAGCTCCACCCTCATAAGACACGGGGGAAAGAATGTGAGGAGAGAAAATGAGACGACCTTTTCTCTGAAGCATCCCATGAAGCAACATCCATTTCTGATGACAGCGATCATCAGTTTGTAATGTATAATGTATACTTATATAATGATAATGATTATGATAAAGATACAGATCCAGTTATCTGTAGCAGAGCAGCATTGTTTTCTCTCTGTCTAACAATCACCTGCATGAACAACAATCTGCAATCTGTATTTATAATCTGTACTGTGTCCTCCTCAGAGTCACAGAATGTGTTTATGTTATTTATTCATTATTTGCCTCTGTCTTTACTGATATTCTGATTGTGAGTTCATTATTTAATATCCCAGAATATGATTATGGTGTGTTTGAGCACTGGAGATGATATATTAGGCCAAATGTTTCAGGGAAATTTAAAATTCAGTAACTCATCAACCCGACACACAGGAATAATCAGCCTCAATGTGACTGAATGGAAATGACAGTCATGTAAAAGTGTTTCTTGCTGACAGACAGGCTCTCTGACTTTAACTGTATCCACAACAAAAGTTGATGAAATAACAGATTGTGAAGATAAAAAATCTTTTTAATAAATGAAGAAAGTTGTTTGTTTCCTTTTCTTGTTCAGATTTTGAACTTGATGGTGAATCAGAAAACAAATTAAATATTAAACTTGGGGGTGGTACACTTGCGTTTAATCTTTTATCTGTCTTCCCTCCAGAATGATATTCCACTGATCAGCTGCAGCACTGCAGTCTATAACTGATATACAATCAGGGGGCGTGTCTATCGGTTAAAGACTTCCGCAAAGGCTCCACTCACATATCCTCACTTCCCTCCCCTCTGAAAGCCTCCTCAACTCCACGATTCCTCTGAGTGTATTTAACATATTGAGACATCCTACAAGATGGTGAGTCTTGATTGATTTCCAGGTCAAGTGATCGAGGATGAAAGAGTTGAGGAGGGATATTGGGGATGAACCCACAGGGAGACAGACAGAGGGAGAGGAAACAGAGGACAAGGAAAAACACAGAGAAACTGATGACACGGCGAGGACAATAACCTATTCTTTGCTTCCATCAGTGCACTGGTCATGTGATCACAGCCTTCCAAATTTTGTAGGTTATGCACGATTTACTGGCTCCTCATTGTTTGGAATTTGTACTGATGTTTATTACTTTTCATTGAAAAATGTACGCACAATGCATGAGAACAGCCTACTTGCTGTTACCACTGCGGTTGCTATGATTAGTGAACGAGAAGCAATTGGAACGGACTAGAATCCAGACAGCCTGACATTTACATTCACTGAACCAGTCCAAATGAACAGCTCTCTCAAAGTGGGACATCTGCTGTTTGCCCAGGAAGAACGACAAATCAATACACTCACATCACATTTCTGTAACATCTGCTTGGTTTATATGATCTACCTACATACAAGTGGGATGCTGAATCAATGCATTTAAATGAATATTTTAATTTTACTAAAGTAAACTTATGCATGATTAAAAGCACTGCATCGAAGAAAGGTTTTGTGGATCAACACTAGCAGTCAAATGTGCCTGTACTGTAACAGCATGAAGGAGAAACTGGCATTTTGCAAAATGATCAAAACTCAAAAGGTTGAAAGAGGTTCGATGCAGCTACATGTATCAACTCGAAGGCACCACTTCTATGATAGAATCGATCCGCCCATCAATAGCTGATATTGAAATAAAAAAAGATGCTTTGTGTATTTCTGAAGGGTTTATTTTTAAGGTCCATTGGGTAGGATTTAGTGGCATCCAGCAGTTAGATTGCAGAAATGAAACTTCTCCTGTGTAACAAGCCTGTAGGAGAACATGAATGGTTCTATTTAGGACCAGTGTATTATCTGCGTGTTCTGGGCCACTGTAGGAACAATATGGCGGACTCCATTGAAGCAGACCCGTTGTGTATGTAGATATAAACAACATAGTTTCAGGTGGTTAACCACTGCATCTACAGGTAATAATAAAATGAAAAGTTTTTATGCTGATGAAAGATTTAGATTAACATTTGTGGTTCAATGCATATGTCTAACAGTAACACAAACTTGCAAATTTATACTAAATGCCTGTTGGAAGAGCACAATATTCTTTGAATACCTAATTTACAATAATTTAAAATTCTATTACTCTGTAGACCCTTTAGGGTCAATGTCATTTCATTAGCTGGAGACAATACACGACTCTCCATCACAGGGCTGTAGGCTACATAGGATTCTCAAAATGTCGTCTAGTTGTTTAATTAGGAGCCAGAATACAAGGAGTCATGACTCACAACTTAAATATTATCACATACCAGTTGCCCATCAACAAAAACAAAGACAACTATGATTAAATATGATAAGACAAAAGGACTGGATGGAGGTGATCATCAAAAATGCTCACATGTGCAGTGCACACTTCATATCAGGTTAGGGAGAAAGTATTTCCTGTTGTAGGTATGAATAACATTATGTGTATTAAGGGTTATCATGTCCACCTCATCAGAAATTGGGAGGCATTAAGAGGAATATTGGAATTTTTGCTAATTATTTAGCAAGTTATTTAACGTTAGCATCGATAGCAAGTGTTGTCCCTCATTGTAAACACGGCATAGTAATCAACCACAAAGCTTCCTGTGACATCATCCATCCACTGAGTAAGAGCATACAGGTCTGACAGTCTGGTCCTATTGGTCAGCTTTTACGTTCTCAAGTAACACTCATCAGTTCATAAATTCAGTCCATTGCTCTACACTAAAATGAGAGCCCTGTTGGTTGAATAAATGCAGCGTTATGTTTCTACATGAATTAAGGAACACTTAAGTTATTCAATCACTCACTCCGCTCCGCGCTCTGCTGCTGTGTCTCCTAGGACTCCTAAGAGTCCCTAGAGTGCACTTTATGACCCCCAGAGTGCACTTGATATACATCCCTGAAGCGCTCCAAATTTACGAATGGTCCAGTTTGTGTGCATTCTGACCCTCAAAATGAGTATTTCTGAATGCACCATTCGCATCATCTTCCTCCTTTGTCTAAAACATATAGAACTTGCTAGCTAACGTTGGCTAATGTCTGTGGAGAACTGTTTTGCCTACAAGCCCCACCCACCAAAAAACATCATACTGTTTACTAACAGTAAAAGGGTCTATAACCATACAAATCTTTATAAATTAAATGACATGAAACAACAAAGAGAAAGAAAACTCAAGCTGACACTGAAACAAAAGTCTTTGAAAATATATGGCATTAATCAAAGGTAGAGTACGCAAGATTGTCAGTTACTGTTTGTAAATGCACTCGCCAGCAAAAATGACAGTAAATGCAATTCTAAGATTCCCTCTCGTTTGGCTTTTTTGCCTCACTATGTTTGCATTTTTTTTTGAGCACTCTGTCTCTTGGATGCCTGCTGCTTATGGTCTGGCACCTGGTTGCTACCTTTTTATAACGTCCTGACCTCACCTGGGTGCTGTGAGGGTACATGTCCATAAACATCCTGAACACAGAAAATACTCCAGTCAGAGGGCAGAGTCTCTGCAGAAAAATAAACCACCACACACTGAGAGTGGGTCATAAGTGATGATTGAGAGGGATTACTTATGTATGGGTCTATACATTGTTTATTATGAAAATCCTGCATAGGGTATCTTTAAAAAAAAACTTTGTGACAGATGTTCAGACCCTTTTGTCAATGAGTGGGGATGTTGTTGGACGCCAGCTGGATTGTACCTGTCCACATCCTGCTGATAATTTGACCCACAGAGTCCAGGTGCGCTGAAACTCAAGCTGCAGTCTGATTTCCTGCCAGGGTGAGCCAGATAAGCACAGCCTCAGGTGAAGGGACAAATCAGCCAATCAGATTGTTCTGTGGCCAATGGAAGCTAATCTGTGCCAGAGGCAGCGAGTGTGACTGTGTGTCTGTGCTTTGTCATCCACCTTCAACACACACACACACACACACACACACACACACACACACACACACACACACACACACACACAGCTCAACAGGCCTAAGGAAAAACTGGGAATGAGGTTTCATCACTTCAAATCTCTTAAAGTGTTTTGTATTTTGTGCTCATTCACAGTGCATATCTTTATGTGTGCAGCCCCTTCCTGTGTGTGTGTGTGTGTGTGTGTAGGTGTGTGTGTGTGTGTGTGTGTGTGTGTGTGTGTCTGTGTGTCTGTGTAGGGGTGTGTGTGTGCGTGTCTGTGTGTGTGTGCGTGTCTGTGCATGTGTCAATGTTTATGTATGTGTGTGGTCTTTGTAAGACGAGGATGTTCGCCCCAAGGTGGTGGATGTACAGATCATTTTTCAAAGCTGGGAGATTTGTATGGACAAAATGTTCCCGGCATAGTGCAGCCTTGTCAGTGAGAGAAAAAAGCTCTGATGTGTTTTGATAGCAGTGCTGTGAAAAGAAGCGTAATGCTGTGGCTTTCTGTGGTATTCATCCAAAATCACAGAGCAGACAAACATCTTTCGAAGGCTGATACCCATCTCACAGCAGAGGCATTTGTCTGCTGCAGAGACAGCTTTCAACAGGAGAGCTCTCTGCACAGCGCGGAGTCTTTGTCTCTCTGTTTACAGAGGAAAACAGTGAGATGTTCATGTCTCTCTTGCAGCTCAGCTCACTGTAACCTCACCGCGGGCTTCAGGTGTCTTTCAGGTTTCTTATTATCTCATAAAAGGTACAAGGTGTGTTTGGTGATTTGGGGCCCTGTTGATATTATGTGTCTCTGCCAATTCTTTGCTCGTTTCATTGTTGTTTTTGTCTTTTCATGGTTATCAGCCACAGTCTTGACTGCTTCACTCAGCTGACAGATTTCTGAAAGGTGGGAACACACAACCACATTCAAGAGGGTGTCATGGCAACATGTTCTCACTCCCAACTCATAAGCTTGGTCAGTGGCCCTGCACTTCAAAATATGACGCTCCAGCTACCCCTCTAGCATCAGTTTTGGATGTGTCCATTTGTGGTAATTGCATGCATACTGTGCCTTTTTAAAATAAACTTACACCAAACCAAGAAGTTTTCTTTTCTGTGCCAAAACTACTAGGTTAAATTTAGGAAAAAACAATGGTTTGGGTTTTAATGATGCTGACTTTTTGGGTGCTTTCAGACCTAGAGTTGTCTTGCTTTGGGGACTAATTTTGTTACTAATTTTTGCATTTACAAGCGGACCAGGAGAAAACAAAATGCTGAGGAAGAGTAAACTTACAAGATAATGCAACATATTCTAATGTCACAATGGAGGGACAACTACACAAGTTTATTTTAGCGCTGGTCATTGTGTATTATGTTGCTTGCATTGTTCATTTTAGGCAAACCATACATGTTTTGATGCCTCAGATGCGCCAAATGTGCACATTAAGGCAGTACAGGAGGAGGCGCACATTAATAATCCTCTGGGACTGTAACATGCTCATGTTTAACCCAAACAATGTGTAATGCGACTGCAGTTGATTCGGATTGAGGTCGGAACAAGTTCTCACCACAAAATAACTGCACCAGAGTTCATTTGGAACCAGACCGAGACCACCTCTGCAAGAAGGTCTTGGTGCGGTTGTTTTGGTGTGCACCTGAGTGCAATAGCTGTGTTCACACCTGCCCAAACGAACTGCAGACGAACTTGAGTTCAATTGAACTGAACCAAATAGGGCAGATGTGAAAGCACCCTCAGTGTCACGTGGGACACAAACAGCGGGCTCCTGGGTGAAAGTCCTTTATTTGTTTGACCCATCCATCCACCCTTCAGGTGAGTTTACCATTGAGTTGGTTGAAACCATGGTACATCTCATTAAGACACTAAAGGGAGCCTGTGCATCTGTATCAGACATCAAGTGGCATGGCAAAGTATATCTGATGACCTGGGAAAGACAACAGGTTGCAACACCACATCTTCATGATTCTAAAGCATACACCTGCTCTATGGGGCCCACAGCAGTGCCATTTATCTGGGTAAATTTATACACAGCATTGAACGTTTAATAGCCTCATGTGCCACTGAGCAACTTTCACATGAATCGACTGGGCCCTGCCTCAATGTTATACCCATCTCTCTTTAAACATCCATGTTTCAGACAGAGGGTGAATACAGTTGTTCCAGCACAGACGGTTTAAGGAATATAAAGTGTTTTTTAGACATTCAAGCATGCAAACATGTTCTGGTAGAAACCCAGAATACAAGTATAAACCTGAAAATGATCATTGATATAGAAACAATCCATGCTTCGCTTTTGCTCTTTGGGCTTTACTGTCTTTTAAAAAGCTTTTAATCAGGAGTTATCTTACTGTACTTCACATTTTCACAGACAACAGCACTCCCAGTCACCAGGACAATGGTGATTCAGTAAAGTCAATCCAGTCTGAAGATTTGTTTGTACATGTTCTAAACACCTTCAGTACAAACAAGTATGGTATTTTTTATGTTAGCCTAGCAAAACAGTGTTTCTCTCTATTATACAAATGTTTATGGTAAAATCTGGAATCAAACTTTAATCTTATCCATAAAAGTACTATCAGTATTCTGCAGTCCTGTAGTCTGCAGTACTTTGACCATTAGAATTTTACACTGTCAGCTTACAGTCACTGCATGCTGCTGTGATTTTACCATAAGACGTTACGAAATGCAGAACATTTGTTTAGTCAGCATAAAGTTCTTTTTAGCTCAACTTGGTGAATCAGCAGCAATTTTGTTGTGACATGTTGTGACATCTTTGTTCAGTATTAAATGTGTCTGTGTGCAGATTCTAGTGTGGCAACTAGTACATTTACTCAAGTAGGCTACATATAATTTTGACACTTGCCTGCTCTGCTTGATTATTTCTTTTTTTTTTCATGTAGCCTACTATTAATGCTACAATACATTTTATTCCACTACATTTATTTGGCAGTTACTTTTTACACACAAAAAATATGATATGCTCATTTGCTATTATGCTATATTACACTAGCCTACTAGTCAACCCAGTCATCACAAAGAATCTGAAATTGGCTCCACATTGAAGAATAATATTAAAAATCAATGCTTTTACATTTATTCATTAGTTTAAAAAAAGATAAAATTTTATTATATCTATCATAACATAACACTGAAATGGGTAAAACCAGTGCCATAAAAGAGGCTACAAGACTGATAGAGTGCTGGATAATAAACTAGATTCATATCTTAAATAATGTTGCTATCTGTAATGAATATATTGATTATTCATTTATAATTCATTGTCTTTATGACAATAGCTAGCATGCTGTCATGAATCACTTTATCAGCCTACGTTACGGAGCAAGCAACTATAGATCCATGCTGCCTTGCTAATTTACAGCTAGCTGGCTAACCATAGCTTGAATTATGGTTAGCTTATTAGCCACCAGGCTAGGTGTAACTTAGCATTAACTGCATATAACAAAAACTCTGACATTACAAAATGGAAATTATTATTTTTTATTTGTTTTGTCTTCTTATTTTTTTTTATTTGTTCTCTCTACTTGTATTTCTGTAAATTAATTTGTGCACAATAGAGAAAGTTAGAAAAAACAGTTGGCTAACTAGTAATTTTTCTGCTTTAGCAAGCAAGCTAACCGTAGCTAACATTAGTCAGCTTAAACCACAATATAACTATATATTTTACTTACCAGTTTTTCCTCTGGGATGTTTTTCAGCATGGGGGCACTAAATTTTTGAGACAGGACACTGAATTTAATGAAATTACTGTTTATAAGACCACAAATGAGACCAGAATTAGCCAGTATAACGGGCGGTCCTTCCACAAAACTGTGGTTCTTTTTTAAAGTAGCCTAATTCATCTCCTATTAGCAAATACTGCTTTTTTTAAAATAATCAAATAAAATTAATGTCTAAAGGTATTTCTTTTACTACTACTAGCTTTGTTTCTACTGAGGGAAATGGTTTTCAGCTTACAAAAATAGCCAGGTGGTCTGCATCATCCTGATGTGCATCCCTGATGCTGTAGGTACAGCGTCAATTTGATGCAGAAGTATAAACCTTGCTTAGGAAAATGGTGGATGGGCAAACAAGTAAGTTGGGGAAGATCTTAGTTTTTAAGTTAGGTTATAACCTGTTCACCCACTAGCGATAAAAAAATGATTAATACATATGAAAAAATTATGTCCAGAATTTTTAAAGACATTTTGCAGGTAATTTTGTACTTTTACTTTTGAATTTAGAACTTTAACTTGTGATAGAGATTTTTTAAACTGTGGTATTGCTGCTTCTTCTTGAGCAAAAAAGAAAAAAAGTACCCTAAATCTTGAATTAAAAGCCTTTGACAAATAAACACCTGTGTCAATTAGAGGCCTGGCCTGGTTGCCAAGCAGTTTTTTTAAACTTTTTTCTATAAAACCAGGTTCTTAGCTAACTTAAATTATGTGTCCATTCCTTGATTACCCTGTGAGTTATTTATATCCCTTTAGTCCATAAGGGTCCTCAGATCAAAATAATGAAAAGGGATTTTCATAAAAATAAATCCAAGTTTTAAATATTGTTTTAACAAGATATAGTGGTGTTGTGTCAGTATGCCGGTTCGTGTAATCCTTGAGTGCTGTAACTCATTCTCTTTCTGACATGCTGTCTGTTGGAGCTAGATCAAATGAATGATTCATAATTGATATATTATGTGAAGCCTAATTTTAATGTAAGTTATATTCATACTTGTTTAAATAAACAATGTTTCTCTTCTTTGCAGGGCAACAGTTTTGTGTGAAAGGAATGAAAGGCCTGTCCAATATAAATGTCTGTCCCAAATATAGGCCTGTTGATTTCAGTGATTTAAGCAAATAAATAGTTTTACTTTTTCAGCTATAAAAAAGATCTTGGGATATGAAATACCTATTGATGTTAAGGTCCTGTATTTCGGTGCAATAGGGGAAGATGTAATAAATGAAAAAGGTATCTGTGTAAGATTACAAAGAGCTAGTACAAATCTGAACCTCCAAGCCTTAAACAATGGATGGACATCATCAAGGAAATCTTTATAATGGAAAAGATGACTTTTTACCTGAGGTCTAGAGGAGCAATATTCCTCAGAAAATGGGAGAAGGGCACTGTCTTTAAAAGACATGGATGCAGCTTCACCATGAATGTCTGGCCAAGAACAGGTGGACTCATGATTACATGATAACTGGTATGCCCCCACACAGTGTTCTCTATTGTGTTTATGTTTTGTCTAAACATTTAAAAATACTTATAAATAAAGAGTTACATAAAAAAGTACCTATTCCATCAGTGATTAGTAGCCTAACTTATAACTCCATATAAAGTTTCCGCTATATCAACACAGGGATGATTTTGGTGTCTATGTTGTCACAAAGTTGCCCTAAAGGCCAGTTAAACCTACTCCTTTACGCCTGACAGAAAAGCCCCTCTTCTCCCTCAGAGTGCCTCTCCCTCTCTCCGTTTGATCAGTTCAGTGCTGCTGACTGTGTTGGACTCCGGAGCGTCACCCCGACCTGACGCACTCTTGTACCAGAGCGCAGCTGTCACCATTACTTCATGCTTATTGGCTCCAGACCGAGAGAGGCAGAGGCAAAGCAAAGCAAAGGCAAACACAGAGAGAGTTGGACCCCTGCGCTCTGCTCCATCGATCTGCGGAGGCGCACAGAGGAGCTTCTACCGGACGTTGGACACATTTCCTGAGCTTTCACTTTTTTGAGAGGGAATGCTAGAAGTGAAATCACTGTTTGGATCATGCTATTGGGAAATTTGGTACGGTAAGACTGTGACAGTTTTGTTGTTTGATTCTCATGTCGCTTTGTTTTAGCTTTAATTTGGAAATCTTTCCCAGCCCCCCCTCCCCCGAAAAAAAGCTCTTGCGGAGCTGATGTATCGACCTGCCAGTGGGAGAGCTGCACTTTGCCTCACATCAATGCAAGCTTTGAAATTTGGAAGCTTTACCTCAAGAGAAGGACATTACATAACTGTGAGCAGGAATATGAATTATGAAGCAGCTATGACAGGCTGCTGTTATTTTGGTCTGACAGACACTGGGGCAAGATGCTTGATGATAGTAATGATGGTGATGATGGTGATGATAATGCATTGCCTGGAACTGCTAATTGTCAACAGTGACACATAGATTTGTTTACCTGGGGGAGGTAAAGGTAAGCAAAAGTTGTAGGTTCAGTGGTTACACTATGTACTGTCTTCCTTTTTGTTAGAGCATGGGTTTGATATCATCATTGTCATCATTAAGAATTGTAGAATAATTTGTAAGACACCTGGGAGGGCACATCAGTCACTTGTGATGATTTGGGTCAATCTGTTAAATGTACTAAAATAATAAAAAATCTATAATAATATAATAATAGTATTATGTGTAAAAGTGTGTAAGATTCTAGGGGACATTAAAAAATATTTTTCCAAATATAATACTAAAGGTACTGCAGTAAATCTAGTATTTGAAAATGCACAGTGGGAAGGGACCACTGACTTAAAATATGTCCTGGCCATTAAGGGCTCAGTCACAATGAGTCATGTTAAAATTCAAGCTGAAAGTGCTTTACATCTCACTGAGTGATCTTTAGAGCTTTGGCTCCCAAACTTTTCAAACCACGTATCCTTAAATGTTAAACCTATCTAACAGAAAATTGTAAACTGTAGAGCAAAGTAATAAAAAAAATTGTTTTTAGTTCTCTTCTATCCAATTATTCATCATGTTATCTCTCAGAATAGCATAGAATTTAATATAATAGAATAGACTTTGTTGTCATTGCACAAGAAGTACAACAAATTTGCTCAGATTTATCTTGTGACCTATTTAGTGGTCTTGGTCCCCAGATTGGGAAAAACTTTTTTTTGAGAAGGAACCCACAGCTATAAGTCTGATTTAGCCCCTGGAGGCAACAGTCAGTATTTTGGTCTCAGTGTAGAGAGCTGGATACAGCATTGGAGGTGGGGCCCCATTCATTCCTATGAAAGTTGCTCAGTGGTTCAGGAAGTCAAAAAACTGACTTCCTGTTTTTAAAATTAGCTGGATCTTCCATATCGTTGGGCCCATAGAGCAAGTGCAATAGAGACTTTCAACCAGACCTCCAGGAAGTGGGCCAGGCTTTGAAGCCAAGTTATATAGTGGCCAAACAGTGGTACTGCAATTTCTGGGTTCCGTCATCTTCCCAAATAGACTTTTTTCCCATAGACCTACATTGGGGAAGACATGTCTGTAAATCAGCAGATAAACTTCTTTCCCCGCAAAAAGATTCTTTAAGGATGAAGAAGAATGAAATCCCAAAAGCATGTAGGCCAAGCTATAATGTCTTGGCTTAACATGTCATTCAAGATTCAAGACATTTATTTGTCCCCATGGGGCAATTGGTTGTGCCGCAGTGGCAATAAGAACAACAACACACAAACAAACAAACAAAACAATGTTAATAACAAGACTAAGACACAAGATTAAAAAAAAAGTAATGAAAACATATCTATCACAACTATCAGGATTAAATCAATTTGGTCTGATAATATTTGAAAAGTGTAAAAGAGCTGCAAGATTAAATTATTTTATTCCCATTCAAGTTAGCGGAGCACCAAACCTGAAGTCATTGGCCAGTGGATTTTGGCTGCTCGGCCACACTATGTAAGTCTAGTACGCCTGCTCTATGGGCTCAGGGAAGCAGCACCAGTCATCTGGGTAATTTCATACTGTGGAAAAGAGCTTTTTTTTTTCATGTGCCACTGAGCAACTTTGACAGGAGTGAACGCGGTCCTGCTGCCAATGCTGTATCCAGGTCTCTGAATACATCCATGCTTTCACCAGCTGAGTGGCTAACTTCCAGTTTTACCCACTGCTAACTTGAATGGGGATAAAGTTATTTAATGGTGCCTCAACTTTCAAAATGTTATTGGACAGAATTGATCAAATCCTAGTCTCTTTCACAATGTAAGTCTTTAGGAACAAGTCTTTGTGGGCCCTATGGATGGACCTGAAAGTTGTATTTCCACAGTTTAGCCACTATGCCAAATTGACGTAAAAGCCAGCGCTATTCCTGGCGGCTTGGGTTTATGTGTAGCCAGTGGATAGCCAAGACTTCCTCTTCCATGTGCTGGTCATTGTTTACAATCTGATTAGGATCTTGAGACAAAGGGAGACGAGGTGTTTTAGCTTCAGATGACACAAAATGTCATAGCTAATCTCTAAAAACAGATATATGCATATGAATGCAAATACATTTTTAAAGAGCTAATAAAAAGCTAAATGGTCATCACACTATAACTGATGGGTTCTGAGATTGCTTTTTGGCTGATGTGTTCCACCTCCTTTGCTCTCCACATAGACTGTTAATGTGCAGGCAATGAAAGCCTGCTCAAACATGATTGGTCAGTATTACTTGGGGTACTAACAGAAGTCAGAATGCTTCTGATACTAAAATCTTGCCCATTGCCAACAGAGTCTGCATTCATATGTAGATATCTGTTGCTGTTCAGTTCAGTGGTTCTGGTTCTTGAATGTGCTCCAGAGAACTCCAGAGGTCATTGACAGAATTAAATCATGTGCCAGGGTGCTGTTGGGAAACTCAAAGAAAGGAGCATGGATGAGTGCTCCTTAGTGTTAGGGCTGGGACTCGACAGAAACTTAATCACCATCTGTTTTGCCCATGAAATAATCATTAAAGTCATTTGACAAACAGAGAAAAATTCAGGTTACAGCTTGTCAGATGTGAGGATTTCTCTGTTTTGTGTCAATATAAATTAATTTTTTTGGGGTTTGAACTTTTGATCAGACAAAATTTCCATTTCATAGAATTTGGACATTTTTTCACTGGATATTTTATAGTCTATAGACACATTGTTAAAATAATTGTAAGATGCAGCCCAACTGTATGTGTCCACAAAGAAACAAAAGCTTCACCTTAAAGTTAACCCGTGACAACCCTGTCTGCACTGAATTCAAAAGGAATCAGTGTGAGCTCACCTGCAACACGCTGTCAGTGAACTGTTTAAATGGCACCACAGATTGTCTGTCTTTTCTCTTTGTTTACATCCTTAACTTTGAGGGAAAACTGAAATTCCTGTTAGAGAAAGTCAGGTGGTATTTCTTCAATACCAAGAAAGTTCTGTTCTGACATCACTGAGACTTTTTGATATATTTTGACATCTCACAAGTGATGTTGACCCCGGAAGCTAATCTTGCTGATATATGTGTACATGTTGATTTCACAGTTAAGCACCCTGGGTCTGGCTCTGTAGGGATGTTTAGCATGATGCTGCTGTGAACATCTTAATCAGCTCTGTGCAGCACATTGTGTACATTTTTATCAGTGGTGTGTCAGTGCAGGGTTCTTCTCTCTGAGCTAAACAAGGAGTGGAATCACAACACACTCAGCTTTCCCAGGCTTGTCATTCCTGTCTGCTCGTTGACCTCTGACCCTTCTGGTGAGATGTGAATGTGATTGTGTCTGAGAGGTGAAGAAAACAAACTCCTTGTTAGGGCAAGAAGGTAGCACAGTGACCACAGACACTATTTTGGAAAATGTTCTCATTAAAGGACAGTTTCCTTCAAATCAAAAATTATTTTTTCCCTCTTACCTGTAGTTCTCTTCATCACTCTAGATCCTTTTGGTGCCAGTTGCAGAGTGTTAAGCCCCATTTCCACCAAACACTGTTGGTATGATACTTTTACGAACCAAAAGTAACCCTTCAGACATGGTACCTGGACCCTAGCATTTCCATCGCAAACAGACTTAAATGTGGGCAGGGTTGTTGTCACTCACTGCTCTGTCCAGCGCATCCTTTATTTCCTCATCACCGTTGATACAAATTAAAATCTGCACCTTGTTTATCGTCCACAGAACGAGGTTTGTGCATTTAGTCCTTCTCAGGCAAGCTCAGGGGTTTTGTGCTGCTATTGCCCACAGGAACAAGGCTCCATGATGCTTTTTTTCTCAGAGTGAGGATTTGAATATTGGAGTGACTATTTGAACTCCAGCACAAATAGCCTTGGTCTCTCAGCTGGGCTATTTTCACCCCTGTATGACGTGTGACAAAAAACTGGCGGTCATTCATCTTTCATGTCAACAGAAAGTGAAGAATTCAGGAGCGTTTCTGTCCTGATATGCGTTCTGATGATTTTTTAAGTGTAAAGCTGTGCATTATTCCCATAATCTTTGTTCAATAAATGCGTACAACTGCCAGTTTGTTTGATAGAAATTTCATCGTCACCAGGACAGTGCAGAAAACATATCACTGTAGGGCGTCGGGGGCTTAGTGGATAGAGCAAGTGCCTCATGTACATTGCATGTTATTCAATACATATAATAATAATAATCCCCCTTTCACACTTTACTGTCCTATCAATTAAAGGCAAAACGCCCAAAAAATAATCTTTACAAAAAAAACAAAACAAAAAAAAAGAAAACAAATCATTGTGAACATCCTTTTCAGTCTGAAGTGGCTTATCAGATTGCTGTAGGCTACATTTCTGAGCGATCATCCTTTTAACCCTTTGGGCCCGAACAATGCAAAATGTGTCCAAATTCACACCTGTTCTTCTCTATGGATTTTCTCCACAACCGTTTGTTATAACGGGAAGCCACTCATTTCATGTGAAACAGTGGAACCGCAGCTTTCCGACAAGTTTTCACAAGGAAAAAAAATATATAACAAAGCTTTCATACAGTTTTGCACACACATCACTCTTGGATGGATTACTCGCAAATGGTTTCACAGAAATACTACACATATCACATGAAAGCGCAGGACCGGAGCTTTCCGATGATACCAAGCACATCATTGTGCTGTCATCCCATCACGCTATAAATACAGATCAATTGTCTACAAAAGAAAAACCTGCTGAATTTCTTTACAATACATTATACAGATCTTGTTATCAGTCACCTCATATAGTGAGGAATATCGTATCTTACCACGTCTTAGGCTTGCTGTGTTTCTCCTTGTCTATCCACGTTTGTAGCCCAGCTTTCAAGATGCAAATATCTCCATATTGTCCAATATATGGTTGACACTCCATCAGACTTTGTATGACAAAGAATTTCTGCAATTTGCCTTTTGTTCCAATGATTGAAGCATTCATGAGAAGACTAGCACACTTTACCTTTGCCCACCCAGACAACTGTAGCCTAATTATGCATGCGTGACATAACCTCAGGTCACATTTGGGGCAGGTCAGTTGAGTCAGGTCAAAGAGCAGTGACCAAAATCCTGGGTACAGCTCTGATGTTCTTTACTGAGCAAGATTCAAATTTTTACATATTGGAAAACTCCTAATCTAAAAGGTTGTAAAATATGTAATTAAAATGTTCTGAACCATACAAAAAGAATTATGAAGCAATGCACTCTGTTTAGATCACAGCATTAGCTATACTTTTACATAAATTAGGGTGTAAATAGAAAAGATTGCTGTAAATACAAGAGTACAAATATTTGGACCACACACAAATCGCTATAATCCAGGATACGAATAGCATCCACTTCTAATTGTACAGGGGTGCAAATAGCAATATGTTGATATTTGCACCTGGGTGAAAGAAGCCTTTACCTTTAAATATACGCTGTTTACGTAACCCAGTCGAAATTAATATACCTAAACGCTTGACGATACACTCATTACTTAAAGTGTATGTCATATAAAAACTAAAGTAATGGTCAAAGTTGAAGTGAAATTTAAAGTGTGCTGACTGATTCACGTCAGCACCTCATGCATTGAGTAACATTACAAGTTAACGTTCCACCTTAAAAGTTGTTTGCAGTCAGCCCACTGAATTAAGCTTTTTTTTCAACTCCAGCTGCTGAGACAGCAAAACATCCTTTCATTTTATAGTTACAGTTTACTAATAAAGCTCTCCACAGGGTATGAACAGTGGTTACATGAGCCTCAAAACCAGCCACAACTCAGCCCTGATCAGAGTGACCATCCTCTATTGACCAATCAACAGACTGCAGTGTTCACAGTTCCACCTTTTAGTACCAGATCTGTGTGCTAGGTACCCCAACAGAGGGGGGGACCAAAAAAGGGTATGGTACAGAACGATTCTGTTGGTACCATCCACAACTTTTCACTGTGGAAACAGAAAAATGTGTACCGAATTGGACTGAACCGTACTGCACTGCTCGGTAGAAATAGGGCTATAGCGATATCTCTCCAGTATAATGGAGAGTGCATCTGCTAGCTCACCTAGCATCATTGGGCATCACTGAGCTAGCTAACATTACAGCTTAGCCATAGAGGACACCATTATTGTTTACATCTTGCACCGTCACAAGCCTTTCATCCATGAGTAGCTGGCATGGTTTCTTCTGTGCAGTGATACAGTTGGTGGTTTTAGTTTGGTAGAAGGAAAATAGTTCCTTCATGTAACAGCTCACAACAAGGTCTGTGGATCATCTTGAGTAACCAGGTCGTGATTTCTGGAAAGAGACATTGTCTGTTTTTAGTGCACCACCACAAGCCGAGTGACAGCTAGGGTCATTATATTGGAGAGAGGGCAGACATGTCCACCACTTGGCAGAGCTGCTGCTGATCCTGACCTTTTACCTACATGAGATTTTTCTTATTGGAGGCTACAAACAATCATTTAATTTGTGCTTTTGTAATGCATGCTCTGTGGTTATTCTGCAGGTAGTGGTTGTGTTCTGTCTGTGGGGAACTGATGTCAGCAGAGCTTATGTTTTTCAAGCCAGTAGACCCGCAGAGGGAGGAGACAACCCACCACCTCACACCAAAGGTGAGAACAGCCTCCATGTTTGACTCAAGACAAGTGAAAAAAACAGCTGTTTAAAGAGCCGATTATGTATGCTTCAAATCATCAAACTGGTGGTGTACATGTTATAGCCCTAAAATGTGAGAATACTTGTTATTTCCAATCATTTACAAAAATAGATTGATTGTGTTCTGTCCAGGAATCCATTGGTTTCAGTGTGTTTCACATCGCCATTAGAATTATATAACCTACAACCTATAGACTTAAAACTATTACAGTAAAATTTAGATGCTTTATTTTATTATTTTATTGTTATGTGGTGCTACATTTGCAAGCAGAGATCATTTTGGTGTATCCATGGATTCTCTGACATCTTAGAATTAACAACATGCTGCAGAAAACCACTGCATTAATGGCTCATGTTGATGTAAAATAAAACCCAATCCAGGAAACGACCAAAAAGCAAACACAGATGTGGAAAAAGGATCGGGTGAATTCATTTGTTTGATGCAATAAATAAAAACATCACTATTTGGCAGCCAGGACTCAACGTTCAGATACAAATGAAATAAAAAACAAAAAAACAGAAACAAAACAAAACAGTCCCAACATGTGCTACTACAATGAAACCTTGACAAAACAGAAAGCCTATTATTCGGCTCTCTGTTTGTTTATTGTGTATTGAAGTGAACTGAAACTAAAGGCTTCCTGCAGAGTGCTTTAAAAAACAGCTGGTAGTTATATGCAGTATGTGCTGTTTGTAGTTAATGGTCTTTACCCTGCATGAATACTTTGTGTACTGTACGTACATAAAGTATGCTTTCAGCAGTTGTGTCTAACTGTGCCCCTTCTCTCTCCAGTCGTCTCAGAGTGGGTCAGCTCAGCGGGCTCCTGCAAGGGGAGGTGCTTTGAGCTGGAGGAGGCCAAACCTCCAGGATGCAGATGTGACAATCTGTGTAAAACCTACTACAGCTGCTGCTCCGACTTCGACCAGCACTGCCTGAAAACAGGGTCAGTGTGATGTCACCCTACCTTAATGACTGCTCCTGGTTTTATCTTCTTTAACATGTTATCTCCAGGAGGCTGTGTCTTCTGTCCTGTTTGATAGTTCAAGAGGATCTCACAAAAACAGCTTTTGTGGGAGTTAGGCCTTTGGCCAAGAAACAAGTCATAAAGTTTTTGTCTTGTTTTTGTCACACTTCATCCCACAGTCAAATGTCACCAATTCGGAGCCATGACTTTCCGTAGACATTGCATGGCAGCTCGCTGCAGGCTGCACATTGCTGTTGCTTGGTGTGTTTTTAGCATTAGTCTCTATCTCAGTACTTTCAAACTTGCCTACCTTTTCTTTGGCACTCACACCTAAGCCAAGTGGTTTCTACATAAGATGTAAATCTTTAAAACCACCGTACAAATAGATATATAGCTTCTTAACAAAAAAGGTAACTATAGTTTCCTAAAGGTTTTAAGAAGCGTTACTGAAACAGGAGGAATTTGTGCATTTGTTGAGGACTATGTTCAGTGGCAGTCTAATCCACATTGGGGGGTCTCATGTGTATTTAGGGCAGCAGGACGGTATATGTGCAAATGAGTCAAAATAACCTGCAATGTGTTTTCATGGTAATTACAGTACGGTGGCTGACAAGGGCAAACACACTACTACGGCCCAAAACATGTCCACAAGGATCAAGGTGCTGCAGCTTCACAAACAAAGCCAATTCAAAAACTAAAACAAAAATCCAAAACAAATAATAATCATAAACCTGGTGGAAATAAAAAAAACATGCTGCAGAAAGCAAAAAAAAAGAGAAAACATTACAAAGTCAAAAATACACAAACCCCCAAAACAAATGCAAAGCAGCTAGTGTTATGTGCTGCTAATGCTAGCTAGCTACAAAAACCTGTTGCCTTAGTGAGGAGGTGTGGTTGACCCTGTTGCTAGGTATGACACAGTTTTTTAACAGCTGTGATTGGTTGTCCTTTTGTGAGCCTGCAAGGTGTGGACAGCGAAAATTAAATGAACCGCATCACAATATGAGTCTGTTAAAGCGTTGAAATTATTTGTGTGACCACTCTGCTGATAGATGGTTGAGACAGACCCGCATCATCACTGCTGCATTCTTCTAGTTGCCAAATATCTTGGGTGTTGTAATCACTTTCATTTCTATCGTTATAGTGTAACTGCTTTGGGTGGAAGATGGTAACGCATCTCTACAGAGATCGACCACAAACATTTCAGCACCATCTAATCTGTGGCATTTCATTAACTCACTGTCAGTCAGCGTTTGGAGAATATTTCTCCCACCACTTTGTCTTTCCACTGTTTTCTGCTCTGCTTAAGAAAATCCTTCTAAAAGTCCCCCACTCTGCATTGTGTGTAACTTTTATCTGTACCAGCACCCAGTCTAACTTTAAGGGGAAGTTCTTAGAAAACGTCATATTTCTAAGAATTTCCTAAGAATTTCATCACTGTGAGCAACTCTTTGTACTGGGGAAGTTGGTGAATACTGCCCCTAATGTGTTTTTGACTCTGCATTGTTTCTGTTTTTGCAGTGTGTTTGCTGTTAATGTATTCTTTCAACTTTCTGCAGCATGTTTCTCATTTGCAGCCTTTGTCCGTTGTATTTGTTTTGGATTTTTTATGTGTTTTTGAATTGACATAGATCGTGAAGCTGTCGCATGTTTCTACTAAAGGAAATGTTTTGGGCTGTTGGAGTTCATTTGCCTTTGTCGACCACTGTATTAAGTAAACATGTCACCCAGTGCAACAGGTTTATTTCCACATTACATAGACATATTTAAACAGATTCACACATGTATTGGTGATGCTACTCTTTAGTAAGCAGTAGTATAGTGAAACTGTACATTTACTACTTCATTTGTTTGCATTACTATACAGCGGTACAACAGTAGCTCCAGTGCTCAGTAAATCTCAGTGTACACAACATGATAAGAGCTTTCTGCTGCAGCTGATGCAACATGAACAAAGGGCAACTGTCCTGGAGTTAGCCAAAATGCCAATTTTCATCTGATGCTAATTTAGGCCTTGGCCAGGCGAGGAGAGTGTAACCACAGTTTCATCTTGAAAACATTAAGCAAACAACACTGGGACATTTTCCAGCACTAAACTAAATCTCTCCAAGTGGGTTCAACAACCACAAGCTACTTGGATTTTACAGCGCCTGATCGGCTTGTAATTGAAAAGCTGTTAGAGACTTAATTTGCCTGAGACTTAACTCACGGTTTAATGTTTTAATTTGTGATTTTTGCCGTATTGATTTTTAGCATCATTGTATTGTTTAAAGCAGTGAGGTGACTGTCATGAAGTGATATACTGACTTTCCTCCTTCCTGTGTCTCAGCGGGAGGATTTGAGTGCACGCAGGATCGCTGTGGAGAGGAGAGGAATGACGACCACGCCTGTCACTGCTCAGATGACTGTCTGGAGAAAGGAGACTGCTGCTCCAACTACAAGTCACTGTGTAAAGGTACTTATCATGATGTGTCTGTACAGAACATCGTACACAAATTGAGAATGAATGTGCATGAAAGTAGGTAATAACTCTGTGCTGTTGTTTTCACGTGAGGTGAGACTTCATGGGTGCATGGAGAATGTGAGGAGATGAAGACCGCTGAATGTCCTGCAGGGTGAGTCTGAAACTGACACCAAACTGTTCAGCACGAGAGTGTGTATACTGATACTAAACATGCATATTTAGTTTTTATTTTATTTTACAGTAGGTGGGTGAAACTGCATGGATTTTAAAGCTTGAAAAAGTGTAACTTTGAATTGGCAAATATTAGAAACATTTGTAATTACCACCTGTGAATTCTGTCTTTTCTTCCTTGTTCTGCTCAGCTTCATCCGTCCTCCCCTCATCATGCTGTCTGTCGACGGGTTCAGAGCCTCCTACCTGAAGAAGGGCAGCTCTGTCATACCCAACATACATAAACTCAGTATGTCTGCTTTATTTTCTCTTGTATTTCATCTCCTGAGTGCAGTTGTAGTGATTGCAGAGCTCATGATCTGTGTAACTGTGTGAATCTTAGAGAAGCTCTCATACATATTGTACAGCCCACTTAAACATGGACTCAAAACAGTGGACGACTAACACATAGCTAACTGACACCAGCAAGACTACTAAGAAAAAGAAGGGTTGTCTTTTTGGACATAAATCTGCAAGTCGTAGTCCTCTCTGGAACGCTCTTGGTGCAAAGCCTAGGAATTGATAATTTTCTGGGAAATGAGAGGATGAGATTTCCAAGGCTGCTGGCTGGTCTGCAATACTGTCCAACCCCTGTGCTTATGAGGATGGAAGCTAGTTTACAAGTTATGTGGAAGCCAGTGGGATCTGAACTCCTGTAAGTAAGGGGTCTAAGCTCCCATGAAAGCAGTTAAACCATACATCTACCTATACATAACCAACAACCATTATTTAAAAAAAAATTCATTGTAATGACCATTATTAACAAGATAAACTTTCAAAAGTACTATGCCCCATATTCTCTGTGAATGACAGTATGGCTGCACCATCAAGTCACCATAGTGTGCAATAGCTTAAAATAATGTGTGAATTTAGGGTGCATTAGTAAATCCAATCTGCTGCCCTAGACCAGTGGTTGCCAACTGCGGTCCAAATGAGGGTCGTGGGGCCATTCTGAATGGACTGCAAACGACTCGCAAACGTGTTAAGTTGGTAAAAAATACACTTTGTGTTTGAAGTACAGTACAGTAATTTTAAAGTGCTCTTTTCTGCTGTAGAGTGAGTGAATAACGTATAGCTACTTTAGAAGAGACAGCAAACTAGCTCAACAACACGGCCAAATGCAAGTATGATGCTGAATATATTAAACTTCTGGGACTTAAAGGAGCAATCTGGACCCCGTGACTGGACCAGTTGGGAACCACTGCTCTAGATTAATTTGAGAGCGCTGCTGTTCTAAAGCGCTGTATTTCTATCTGAATTATTGAACAATAAAGTAGAAGTGCAAGTAGTCATTTGAAAGAAAATGAATCACTGACTACTTTGATAATTGATTCATTGTTTCTGACATTTTTCAAGCAAAAGTCTCATGCTTTTTAAATGTGAGAATTTGATGTTTTTCTTCATCTTGAATGATGGTAAATGTCTTTGAGTTTTGGACTGTTGCCTAAACAAAAGAAGCAATTTGAAGACGCTTTGAGCTCTGGGATATAGTGACAGACTAAGTAATTGATGGATTAATGGTGAAAATTATCGGCAGGTTAATCGATAATGAAAATAATCACTGGTTACAGCCCTAAAGTTAAGCGTATTCACTGCACTAGGTGTTCTGCTGTTCTGTGTCCTCAGACTGATTGCCCAGGGTACATTCTGCTGCTCTGAGAGTGTGGTGTATTTAAATAGCGCTTCAAATTTACAGTTTGTGCCAGTATCCCCTCTGGGGCTTGGACTGACCATTAAAGAACGCACCCTATGCCTGTTGAGACTGCATGAGCAGTGACTGTCAGAGCCCATTTGTAAGAAGAAGCCACTACATGTAGGCTATCAGCCAACGTTACTGAATATTGAATGTTGCAATTATTTACTTGATACAGCTGTTCAAAGTTGTGGACCATGCAATGAGCAGTGGAGTCTCTCTCTGTCTCTCGTGGAAAGTGCAACCATTAGGCTAATATTTATTTATTTATTTATTTATGCCCTCAAAATTACTTAATTTAGAGACCCCAAGAAGTCCACAATATAACTTGAACTCTGAATGGAAGGAAGAGTTAGCAACAAACCTCCCCAGCAACAAAGTCCAACTTGGGAACAGATTTGCAACATTGCTGCAGGACCCTGGCTCTAAGTCAGATGACCTGGATAACCTCTCATCCTCACACAGCAAAGCACTGAGATTCATTCTGAAAGGCTACAGGGAAAGCAAACGACCTGGCCCCAAGCTTTGATTGTGGGGGATTTCCTGTAAGAGATGTAAAAGATAGAAGCATTAACAGCAACAAAATATCTCTCTTTTATCAAAGATATGGTTTTTGACAAAAAAAATAAATAAAAGAACAAATTCTGGATGCACACCCAGCTGTGACAAACAATGTCCGTAGTGACCCATGACAATCAGAGATACTGAAATGAGACTTAACTGACTTTCCATTGAAAACACTCAGCTTCTTGAATACAGCAGTGTTTATAAGTGGTCCTTTACTACCACTCAGAAAAGCACTGTTGGCATCAAACCCCCGGCTCTTAACTGCATGTACCTTCTAATCACAAAATTTAAACTTTTTCTTTGACCGTGGACATCTTTTTAGAGCAAACGGACTTTGCCTTAACAAGTCAAATCCAACTATTTTACTTTCTGTGTCACCAATCAGCTTTCTCTGCCAAGGACAGGAGACAATAGGAATCAAAATATACAACAAGACATAACACAGAAACCTTGAAGGAGACTATAAAACATGAGGGACATTAAAGCCAAGAGAGAAATTCTTCACCCCACATGCCAAAACAACCACCTGACAGGAACAGAGCTGATCACTGCTGGGACCAAACATACTCCCCGCTCAGTGTCTACGTATTTTACCTCACCAAACTTCCTCTCTGTGTTCACCTCCGCCATTGGCTTTCAATCCCCGGCCGGTTTATGATGCCCGCTATCTCCCCTTCCTCCTCGACAGCATCAGAATCATCCTCTGTCTCCGCAGCCTGATAAAAGCACATCATGTCCAGATAGCACGACTGATTATGTCCAAATAGAGCAGACTCTCACTGATATCTGTCTGGCCAGGCCGCAAGGATGAGGGCACTTATAAATGTCCCTGAGTAAAGCTGGGGCCAACTATGCCTAGATTTCTCTATTCTACTCTGCTCAGACTTTGTTTTTCAAATGTGCTGTATAATGAACGCTGCCTCGTCTTGCTTGCAGTTGCACAAGTCAAGATTTGGGTCAGCTGCAGACAACATTGTCAATTTTAATTGAGTGTTTGAAATATGTTTTGTTAAGTTTAATGCATTTGTTTCCTCGTAGGAGAGTGTGGTACATCATCACCCTACATGCGACCAGTCTACCCATCAAAGACCTTCCCAAATTTATACACCCTAGCCACAGTAAGTGACCCTGGGTTAAGTCTTTATTACTGCTTTATATTTTTATTATGTAACACCAGATGGTACAGTAAAGCAGAGGTGTTAATATGTACTGCTATGTTCATAAGATAATTCAATACATGTCTGCCAGGAGGCATGTTAAAAAATCCATCCTACAGTATGATATTCAATATATGAACTGCAGAGACATTGCTCTGTACGATCTCTCTGCAGGGTCTGTACCCAGAGTCTCATGGGATTGTGGGGAACACGATGCACGACCCGGTATTTAATGCCACCTTCAGCCTGCGCACCAGAGAGAAACTGAACCACCGCTGGTGGGGTGGACAGCCTGTGAGTAAACTCTACATACCAGTTTCTAACATGAATCAATTTAGATTTGCACTGGTTAGTTACTGCACGTCACTCAGTGTTGCCACGTGTACAGTAATTATTGTATTATCACAATAATTTTATAATATACACTCAATAATGTAAAAAAGCCAGGTGTACAATAATTTTGCTATTTCAGTAAACCCACAATGAAAACCTTGTTTTTGATTTGAGAGCAACCAATCTAATCAGCACCACTGAACATGTCCTCTTGGCTAAAGGCTCTGAGTGAGTTATGGTTTCCCTCTAAAAAGCAGTGATGCAGTGTGAAGATCTGGGGCTTTTGTTTTGAAGACTAGGAATGGAAGGAGTGATTGTTTAATGGGCTGCGATTGACTCTGTGTGTGAAGTGGTGAAAAGTTCTTGTTTTTCTAGTTCTGCCCCTTTCTAGGTTGTTTTAGTATGTACAATAGTTTTTGTAATAATATGTTAATTTTAAAGTTGCAGTACAGTATTGCTGTATTTTCCACTTGGAAACATTGATTTTACTCATAAACGTGATTTTAGGTTTGGACACAGCTGAAACTTTGTAAGTCACAATGCTCACAGTAGTTTATGTCCTGAAGGTTCATAAAATATCTTTCATGATAAAATCCATTTTGGATGGGAAAACAACATTTGTATCTGCATTTACTGCATAGGACATGCTTAGCCTACCTTAGCACAAACAATTTACAACAACTTCAAATAACATCAGACAAATTTTACCTCAGTTGGTGTGCATTCACGTGATCTCAATCATTTGGTGTAAGATGGTTGTAAGGGTGCTTTCAGACCTACAGTTTTCTTGCTTTGGTCTGAATCAGGGACTGATATTGTTACAAAGCTGAATAATTGCCTAGAGTTGGTTTGTGTTCTCATGACAGCATTTACAAGTGAACTGGATCAAATGCCTGTGCGAGAAAGCTGCTCTTGATTGGTCAGAGTTTCCATGAGGGAAAAACCCAGGAAGTAAACAAAACGTTGAAGAAGAGTACACATGTAAGATAAATGCAACATTTTCTAATGTCACAATGCAGGGACAACTACGCTGGCTGAGTTTAGTGCAAGTCATTGTGTACTATATCGCTTGCATCATTCATTTTAGGCAAACCATACAGTTTATGTAAACTTGGAGGGGACTGGAGGTGCAAGAACATGAATAATTTTTTAAAATTTTTGAATCAGTTCTCCTCTCATTCCCACTAAAACAGCACAGCTAACTAATCGAGACTGGTAGGGAGTTGAGGCAACAAAACCAAAATGTAAAGTTTGCACACAAATACAGTTTATCTTTTTGGATTATACTGATTCTGAATTGAAAAGGAGACTGTTGACATATTACACCTTGTGTTTTGCTTTTCTGGATTTCTGTGTTTTTGCAGGGCTATTTAGGCCTACACATAAAATTTTTGTTTGTCAACTGATTTGGTAGAAGCCATCCTGATCCCCCGCATCCTAACGGATTTTTGGGGCACCTGCTGGAGAAGGATTGGGCCAAATACCTTACATTCAAATACCATACAGAGATGGTGGTGTAGTGGGGGTCTGGGGGTCCGCCCCCAGAAACTTTTGGATGTGGTAGATGTGATTTCCTCCATTCTGATGGGTTTAGGGGTAGCATTCTGGAGATGGGCAATACCTACATTCATTCAAAGCCACCCTGACTTGCAGGGCCTTCACAAGTGAACCTGCATTCAGCTCAGAGTGACTGAACTAGTTAAAACTAGAAACTAGGACTTGCCCATGTGGCATACAGCCTATTACTTTATAGACACAAGACCCATTTTGGATTTAAAGCAAAATTCATGGTTGAGATGGTTGAATATATTTTGATTAAGATCCTACTAAAATATTTTTTTGGAAATAAGAATCTCACAACACATATAAGGAACTAAATGTAAAGTTTTTTTTTTAAGATTAGTTTTTTGGGCATTTTGCCTTTAACTGATAGGACAGCTAAGCGAGAAAGGGGAGAGAGGGAATGACATGCAGCAAAATGCCCAGAGTGGACTTGAACCCAGGCCGCTGCAGCAACAGCCCTCATACGCGGGGCGCAGGGTGAGTTTAGTGTAAGATTTTCCACCAGGAGGAGGATGGGAAATGATCTAAAAACCGTGCAGTGACTGCAGCTCCACTCCTCATTTCCTCCTCTGCACAAGGCATGTTCCTGCAGTGCTCAGCATGTCAGATTTCTTTAAATTAATTGTTAGAGACATAAACATTATTTCAAGTTGCATTTTGGTTGTTAAAGACAAGTGGAAGTGGGAAAGCGATTTAAGGCCTGTCTCTGCTCACACCGGGCAGTTGGTGAACCCAAATCTGCCAGACAGATTTTACACCAGACTAGCTTACTCGTTGTCAAGCTTAATAGTGTGATAATGCCTAAGCTAGCCTGATTTGTGCTTAATATGCGTGCATTAACTGTGACAAGGGAAATCAAAAAAGGCACTTATCTCGTCAGAGGCCAAAAGGGCATCTATCTGTGCATATCAAAAGTTATCTAAGTGTAGTCTTGCACATAGTGACACTGCATTTCCAATCTTTGCAAAATCTTATGGTGTGTGACTAAAAACTCACATTGTCTTCAGATGTGAGAGGGTGTAACACTTTACTCCTATAAAAGTCTTTATAAAGTCTTCCAGTTGATGATAGGCACAAGACAATCAGACTTGGAGCAAGAGGAAATGTGTTTGTATACATCTGCAGGGCTGATGATGATGAAAATGGAAACAGGTCTGTCAGTGGGAGGGGACATCGAGTGACGTGGACTAGCAAGACAGTCTTAGGGCATCCAGTGGATAGTTCGAGGATGGCGGCTCTGGGGAGTCAGAGGAGAGAACATAGCTGGGGAAAGTGAAGAAGGGCTGGAGACAGGGAGAGAGCCAGGTCAGACGAAACAACCAACCAGTGAGAAAGGCCTCGATACTATAAGCTAAATCCAGTTAAACTGACTGCTAGCTAACAAAACAACATGTAGAGAACAACTTTTGATGGAGGTAAGCTAGCATGTCCTCCCTGCCTTCAGTCTTTATGCTAACCTATGCTGAGCTAAACACACCCTGAGCCTACTGTGTATCTGTACCCATCTGGACTCAGAAAGATAAAGCTGACATTTAGTTGCTGTACTAAATACAGTACCAAAAAGTAAGTAAGTACAGGGAGTACTGTATGTAGTTAGCTAGGAGTATGGAATTCAGATGCATCATTCTGATCTCAGGAGCAAATGTGAAACATTGCATGAGTAGTGTACTGAAGACACACATAAGACAGTATAAGCAGGACTTCTGATATTACTCTTTACTTTTTGTTTTACAGATCTGGATCACAGCAAAGGAACAAGGAGTGAAAGCAGCCACTTTCTTCTGGCCTTGGTACTTAAGTTAGTATACTGGAATATTTTTCATTAGCTTCAGATACGCTGCACTGCTCTGGTAACTTACAAACAGCAAAGAGGCTGTGGATACTTCAGGAGGGAAAGACTGTTTTTATTATGGGTTATTGTGTGTTTATGATGTCAGAGTCCACTGATAAAAATGTTCTAAGAGCTGACCTTCCAAAATATAATTTATGGTATACAGAAGTACATAATGTCATGTAGACATGGTGTAGTTGTCATCTTAGATCCTGTTCTGTTATGTTGTTGGTGGATCTTCAAGAATAACTTTGGTATTTTTCAACTTGGACCATATTGTCCCATGTTTTTGTGTCTGAGTTACTGATGGAGACAATTACAAAAAAAAAAAAAAAACTGGTCCAGTGTTTAGAGAGTGTGGCAAAACAGTGTTGTTGTTGTTTTTGCCACTGACAGGCTCAGATTGTTATTTTAAGTCTGACAAAATTATGGAAAGGATCCCTACAGAGAATGGCCTTTTTTCTTAAGTATAAGATTCCTTTTTTTTAACCAGAAACTTGAAATCGCCACCAGATTTCATTTAAATAAACAGCAATTTTACAGTGTATAGAGGCAGCATATTTTCACATCTACTGGGTGAAATAAGAGTTTATTTCGGCCAAACCAGAGTTGGTGATTGTTGGAACACTGGAGTTTTGTTTTGTTTCTGTGGACTTTAACTGAAGTATTTTACAATGATAAAATTACTATTAATGTAAATGAAGTCTGGTGGGTTTGGCAATAGCAATTTTGGGCTGTTTCTGGTGAAACTTACAAAATATTACTCTTTAACAAAATGATCTCTTTCCATAATGTTATCAGACATTTATAATAGCAATCTAAGCCTGTCAATAGCAAAAACAAACACTTTTAGTGGACGTACACTGATGATTCTCATCAAGCCTCGGACATACTCTCCACCATGGACAGGTGCAGTCGCTCAGCCGTACCCAGGGTTCTATTCATACTACAATTTAGGGCCTGCGTCAGCCACCAGTAACAAACAGAATGGCTGGGAGGTGAGGTTACCGTCCTCCTTCTGCAAGCGTCTGAAAGACTGAAACCAAGAAGACGCTGCTGAGTCTGAGGTCAATGTCTGTTGAATATTCTAATTAAAACTAATTTTGCTGTGATGCAGTAGCCATGGCTGACTCAACCAACCACAGTGTTTTGTGTGGAACCAGAGATTGGAGCACAGGCAACTGGCATGCTACACGTTAAGTCTGTGTGGTCACAAAAAATGGGCTGCATACGTATGTCTGCACAGGGATCCATGCGGACACTCAAGGACATGGGTGAATGATGACAATTATGTCATTTGGACCCTCGCAGACATGCAAATTCTTGGGACATGCCTCCTTGGCAAACTATGACATGGCCCTTGCCATTCTACAGCGCTCTCACTCAATATTGAACAATTGTTGTTTCCAGTCGTCACTCAGACACATCCATGGGAAAACTGTGTACTGGTTTAAAAATAACAAAGTCACCCTTCATCAAAAGTCTTGTAGCTCATGAGTGAAGATTTGCTCATGATAATAACACTTTAAATGTTTGAGAATCCAAGCCTGTTTACACACTGACAAAAATAGTATATAGATGATTACAGAATTTGGTCTGAGCATAACAAACATGAAAAATTTAAGGGAGTTAAATAAATGCCCTTTTAAACTTCACTTTGTAGGTTTCTGAAACAAATGTAGAACAGAGAGATACTTTAAAAGCAGCCAAAATCTCATGTTTACACTGATGATGACACATTTAAAAACCTGGTGTACATGTTAAAGTTTTCAGTCCACTTTAGCAGTCTCGGTCTGTTTTGTGAAATAATAGTGTACAATCATGATGATTATTTTTAAGTGTTTCAACATGATTATTTTAAAGTTGATTGGTTTAAACAGAGTTTATATTTCCAATTTCCCAGTTTATTTCATGATGTCATTACCAAAGTAAACAAGCAGTGATAGAAATATATATTTTCTCTAAGAATCAGAGTTTATCTTTGCTTGTCATCAGTTAAACACATAGAGAGGCTTTTCTCTTTACTTCAGCTAAATGACAGCATAGACAGATTGGTTTCAGAAAACATTTGCATCTCAATGACATAATGATCACGAGGGCAACATCCTGAGACTGACTGACAATGGGTTCAAACATGCACAGACACAGGACAATACCCCCACACACTCCGTCACAACAGAGACCATTGAAGACTCAAACACCAGCCTGTTCAAGCCCTGAGAAAAAAAATGTCAAAGGCGGTAAAAAGTGGTAAGAGACAGACATCAGACTGGATTTTATATATTAATATTATTGATAATGACTGCAGTGAGGTTTTTATTTATCGCACTAAATGTGTTTGTTTGTCAGAGGACATGTTGCACACAGATAGTTTAAAGACAGATCAGCTCCCCCCTTTCTCCCTTTTTGTTCATAAAGAAAGGTGGTTCTATTAACCCAGGAAGTCCTGTGAAAGATGTGTAATTAATAATGTTAATTTAAAAAAAAAATTCATTTTCCCCTACTTCTTCATCATTATTAACTATGTTTTGTTTCCAGGGTGATTCCTCTGGAGAGGAGGATTTTGACCATCCTAGGCTGGCTGCATCTGCCCGATGATGAGAGGTGTGTCTTTCTATTCTTGGGACTTGACTTGAGAGTTTTTTTTTTTAGACATGCATGTACGTATTCAAAGTTCTGAAAAAAATCTTTCTGGCTAGATTTTTGTAAACCCAGGTTTTTGTCATGGCACAAACTTTGAAAACATTCAGGTGAAACAAATACAATCAATGTTGAAAGTCCAGGTAAATGTAAAAGTTTCTGGAGGGGAGCCAGAGAGAACTGAGACTGTAGACAATTTCTTCCAGTGTTGTGACATTGATTGACTTATATTGTGTCATACTCAACAAGTTACCTTGAAAAGACTGCAGTGATCAATTATTTTTATTTATTTAACCCATTTTTAACCATGTAAGTCCCACTGAGATAAACACACTCTTTTACAAGGGAGACCTGTCCTTGATAGCAGCACATAAAAAGTTGCAGCCAAACAGCAACACAATAAAAAATATTAAAGATCTGCAATAACATGTAGAAATATTAGAACACCTACACACAATTATATAACCCAACAGACTAATTCATCCTAGTACTTATGAGAGCTTTAAAATCAGAAACACAAACCAGTTCATGTAGTTACAAGTCTTTTTGAAAGTTTTTCCAAGTGAAAGGAGCAGAGCACATAAAAGCTTTCTTTCCCAGCTCAGTCAGTGCATTAGGAACAGACAACAAAACTAAATCTTGAGATCTCAGACTATAGCTACTAGGGACGGGAATCACCAGAGGACTCATGATACAACATTATCATGATACTTAGGTCAGGATATGATATTATTGCGATATTGCAATATGCTGGGTATTACGATACAATATATTGCGATGTATTGCCTTTTTTCACAACTGCCAAATGTTTTCCCCCAAAGGAAAACTTTGTCAGACAGACTGACCAATGCTGTCATAAAACCTGTCAGAAATGCTGCATACACCTGACAAACTGAACTGTGGGCAGATTTAACACCGTCTGAGAGGTCAGATTGAGCGCATGAGTGAAACACTTCACAGGCAGGTATCCTGCAAACTGAATAGCAACACCTGTGTCAGAAGTGCCGTCTGTTCCATTCTTGTGCTGCATTTTGCAGGAGGTCTGCAGTGTTTGCTCAGGTGTGACTTTGGTGTCCTGCTCTAGTTTGGAGAATGTGAGACAGCAGTCACCAGTCCTCTGTGAGATAACGTTACAGTCACATATGAATCCACTGACCTTGAAGTCCAGGCGTCACAAGTTAATGCCACCCTTCTTGCTGTACTCAAAGATTCCTCAGCTTTATGCGGCTGTGTCGGTAAAAAGAAATGGAACGGGGTCACATACCTACAGAGGGTTTTCAGCATGTAAAAAAAGCCTTTGTTTTTAACAGTACTGTATGGACACAGATCTTTGCTCATGAAGCAGGTGATGGACTGTGTTATTCGTTTAGCTCTCAGAGTTGGATGGTAGTTGTGTCAAGCTAAGTGTGTCCATTGTTGGTTTATTTCAAAGCAGAGTGGGTTTAGCGTTAGCATGGCTGTACATAGTCATTAGTACATAGTCAGTAGTACATGAAACTTAACAGGTGTGTAGTTGAGTGCACAATGGAGGCCGAGCTCAAAGATGGGTGTGGTTCGAGCAAGGGGGCTGACGGGTGGAAGGAGATAAGAGGTAAGGAAGGCTCCATTTGCCCCACACTTTTTGCCCCTGGCCCACATTTGTTTTAAGTTGCAGACTGCTGTATCACGGCTGTAGTGATTCCAGGGCAAAAAGATCTATAGTTTAAAATACAACTCGTCCTCCCATTGTTTACAGCACTGATAGCACTGTCTCCCACAAGGAGGATATCTGTCTCCTTCACCTCTGGCACAGATTCTTTGGCCTTGTCCTGTATGTTAGTGTCACGTTTTCCCTTTATGAGCTAGATCATTTTTTGATTCCCTGCTTCCCATTCATGAAATTGCTTTCCAGCTTGTTCAGACTTAGTTCAGACAGTGGTTGATATTTGTTTTTGAGCCATATGCCTGGTGATGCTGTATTTCTTCCTGTGATACCAGAATTTGTTTTTCTGATTCTGCTCCATTTTGCCTTAGCACCGAGTGTATGCCAGGCGGCAGTGAGGTCAGTCTGTTTGGGTCCTGCTGTGAAAAGTTTCAGGAAAGACACTGTATCATTCAGGTTTAGGATATTTGAGGTAGCATTATCATAAACACTACTTTGATCAGAGGTAGCAAACTTACCTATCTTACCACTGGTTGTTATGGGGAGTGTCCCATAAAGTCCTTTCTCATCTTCCAATGTAAAAATCCTCATCTGTGGCACAGCAATTTTCTGTAGATATATCCAACAGTTTTTGAACACTTGTGGATTTTGCAGGATTCAACACACTCTTGTCACACAGAGATTCTCCGTGCTGTAGCTCCTGCTGGACTGAGCTGTCCCTTCTTATGGCTTTGTGTATATGTCAATGTCCAGAGTTTCTTCTGAAGAAATAGTAGGCAGTAGCAACCAAGAGCTGTCAAAAGTTGTCCTCCCTGTGATTTATTTGTATTAGGAAACTTCCTTGAATGTGTTGAATATGAGTTTGTGGTTAAAAGTAAAAAAATAGGAAAAATAAAAGCAAAGCAGTGAGTGAGCAAGAAGAGCATCTGTGCTGTAGCAATGCAGGAAGTCAAAACTGTATTGTCTTAACTCATACCTTGCTTGAAAATATATTGATATGTCATACATAGTCTTTATATCGCCCTGTGCTGATACCATCACTACTCTGCAAGATGCAGTCATGAAACTTTACAGGTGTGTTATGGAGTGCACAATGAAGGCCGAGTTCAAAGAGGGTGTGGTCCGGCCAAGGGGGCTGAAGGGTGGTAGGGGGTAGGAAGTAGGGAAGAGGCCATTTCCACCACTGGCCCACATTTGTTTTAAGTTGCAGATCACTGTATCATGGCTAGAGTGATCCCAAGGCAAGATGATCTGTAGTTTAAAATACAACTTGGACTTTTTACTGTATGTCAAAGACCTCAGGAATTATTTGTTAGTCTCACATAGGTTTATATAAGAAATGATGTATGTTTTATATTTAGTCAGGAGTGTCTGAGGTTTGGTAAATGCCTTGTCAAGACTTGAAGATAAAGGTTGCTTTTAGTGTTGAGCAGATACTGGGTCAGTGAAGGGGTCATGAGCTGATAGTGTTTTTATAGTGTAGAGAGGCGGAGGGTCGGTAGGTGTTTGTGTTTCTCAGTTCAGTGCAAGATGAAGTGAGATGCTTACACCAGAAACAATAAGCTCAGCAAAGGGTTTAACCTTGTTCAAAATGCTCTCACACCTGGATGATTTTTGAAGTAAAGATCATAAACAAATTGTCTGTGTTGTCTGTCCTCAGGCCCTACGTTTACGCCGTTCACTCGGAGCAGCCTGATACCTTCGGACATCGTCTGGGACCACTCAGCAGTGAGGTGAGTGTGACACCTGTGGGTTGAGAAGTGACGGTGAATCTGCTTAGAGTGTGAGGCAAGAGTCAAGCTTAATTTCATCATTAAATGAAAAAACAAATAAACATTCAGGTTTTGTATTTATTTATTCTGTCTCTATGCCTCTGTGCAGGTGATAGTCGTAACTGGAGGCATCATGTTTTCAGATTGTCTGTCCATTCATCCATCTGTATGTCCATTTGTCCTCCCGTCCATCACAGTCCGATAAATGCTATAACAGACCTTAAGCGATTTCAATACAATTTGGAACAAAGGTCCACTTGGACTCAATGATGGATTTGATTTTGGTGGTCAAAGGTCAAAGGTCACTGTGACCTTGTGTCCATCTCATTCTCTTAAACATCTCATTCCCTCGAGGGAATTTCTTCAAAAACACCCTTTTGGACTCAACAATGAACTGATTAGAATTTGGTGGTCAAAGGTTTAAGGTCACTGTGACCTTGTGTCCGTCTCGTTCTCTTGAACACAATATCTTAAGAAGGCCTTAAGGGAATTTCCCTAAATTTGGCTCAAAGGACCACTTGGACTGAAAAATAAACGCATTCAATTTTGGTGGTTGAAGGTCAAGGTCAGTGTGACCTCATTGAATGGGTTTTTGGCCATAACTCAAGAATTCATATGCTAATTTTAATTAATTCTATATCCAAAAGGTCAAAGGTCAACTCACTGTAACATTATAATGTTCTGCGAAAAACACTTTTTAGGCCATTACTCAATGTCATATCTCAGGAACTAGAAGAGGAGGTTATTTGGTCAGATACTGAATTGGTGCCAATGACTTTGTGTTTACATCTTGAAACTGTGCTGATGGTAAAGATCCTCTGTGCTGTTAGTTTGAAGATGTGAAGAATTTATGTGTTCAGAGATATGGATGTAAACTGTAACAGCAACTTGAGTGGTTTGCGGAGGCATACAACCGCAAGGCGGTAATTCTAGTTTCCCCTGTCTACAGCTCGATAACCCTCTGAGGGAGATGGATAACATCATTGGTCAGCTGATGAACGGTCTAAAGCAGATGAACCTGCATCGCTGCGTCAACGTCATCATTGTAGGAGACCATGGTACGACTGCCATATAACCTTTGATGTTATATCACTTTTCTCTAGTTAAATCTGTTCATATAAAGCTGAAAAAAAGGGGATACAAGGGATACAAACACAGATAAACCCAAAAAAGAACATCATTATTTAAGTTATATATGATAATACTGACTGTGCTTTGGCTTTCAATAATCTCACCCACCAGTGGTGCACCAATGGTTGACGCCTTAGTGGCTACATCCATTGTCTTTACATAGTCTATTTAATACTTTGAAGAGCACAAAGTCTTATTCACCTCCAGTGTATTTTCAGTAGCAGCAGCAGGTTCAGATTTTGGCACGTAAAAAAACTATTATCATGAACAGAAAATAAGATGAAAAATAATGTGTGTATGTAATCTGTGTTATTTTTAGGTGAATCAACCCTTTCACTAATAATAACAACTGACACTATGGCTGTCTTTTCTGTCTGACTGTCAGGTATGGAGGAGACCCACTGTGACCGGACAGAGTTTCTTAGCAGCTACCCGCTCAACATAGACGAGATTATACTGATCCCCGGCTCGCTGGGCAGAATACGACCCCGTGACCCCAAATCTACCACATGTAAGAAGAGACTGGTTTTAACACTAGATAGGATCAGATTTTCAGATATTTAAAAAAAAACAAATAAAATAGGCTTCATTTTAACATTATATTTTTCTTTTCAGATGACCCAAAAGTTGTGGTTGCAAACCTCACTGTGAGTACCACCATACAGACCTAAACAAAACCATTTTTACTGCCATTTCTCAAACTGTCCAGTGAGACACATAGAAAGAGAGGTCAGATCGGTCACCTCTACGTTTGCTGTTTCAGTGTAAAATGCCAACTCAGCACTTCAAGCCGTACCTGAAGCAGTATTTACCCAAGAGACTTCACTATGCCAACAACCGCAGGATCGAGGAAGTCCAGCTGCTGATGGAGAGGAAGTGGCACATCGCTAGGTAACCTGAGATGAGCTTATTAATGTGGCGATTTAATACCTATAAATCATTACCATATTGATTATGAGAACTTACTGTACCAGGAATCTCTATACTGTTGACACCACAAGCACAAAGTAACCCCAGTCATTTTTTCTGTGTGGTTTTATTCAAAGGTTCACAGCTCATTTAACTAAACCTTTGTCTTTATACAAGTTGGTGAAGTAAACATGAAGTGGCACTTTAATCCAGTGGTGCCGGCAGGTTTATATTTCACAGTATGCACAGGGACCGCCCACCAACTTGTTGGGTACCTTGAACACATAGGTTCCCATGCATGGACATACGCAGTCTACTCAGTGAGTTAGCAAGAGATTAACATTAACGTTACCAACACATACCACCTCAAAACTCTTATTAGCCTACCACATGTATTTCAGAGACAAGCCAACAGACCTGACAGCAGCAGCCAGCAAAATAATAGAATACAATATAATACACTGAATATAGCCCAGAGAAATGTACAGGCATTTAGCAGACAACAGATTCACTCATTTAGCAGCGCATCACAGCAACAACATCAATCATTAGATATAAAAAATATACAGCAACAATATGTAACATGAAGCCCAAACCAAGCAATAATAACAATAAAAAGGCCAGATGAGAAAATAAAGTAGTGTTCCTACCTATTTGAAGTACATTCTGTTTCTCCCTGTTGCACAAAACTCCTGCAGAATCACCTCAGCATCAGTTCCAATATCATGATGATTGCAGGGCTCATTATTTTGCAAAGTGGGTGGATCCTGGACATGTAGCTGGCTGTTAGCCTCTGTTGTTGTAACGTTAATGCTAGCAGCAGTAATATTAGCAGACTCGATGCTCCTACTGCTGCACTCTGCATACTCTTCGCTGCTGAGGCTTGTTCGCTTTCTTATTTTAAAAGCCAAAAATGCTCATTTGTTTTCGTTTGCTCGTTTCTAACTACTTTTGTTCGCTAACACACAAGATAAGTAACACAATATTGCTAGCATAACAACTGAGTTCCAGAAATGTTCATCATACACTGACCTCTGGCCCGTGACATGTGCACCAGTCATCAGCATCCAAATGTATTTGTGTCACAGTGAGTGGACACAGCCAAAAAACGCATCTCAGGCACATTCATTGGTAAATAAAGAACACAAAGACAATTCTATTTTCAAGATAGGATGATAAATCATTGAAAGAATGTATGCACAGTGCGTGCAGGGTTACAGCTGCCGGCACCTTTGCTTTAATTATCACACCGAAGACGAATTTTAAGAAATCTCTGATAGTTTCTGTAATGCTGGAGAGTGTCCTTAATGATTTTCATGTTTTAAAGGTCCAGTGTGTAAGACTTAGGGGTGGAAACTCAATATAAAATTCATAAGTATGTTCTCTTTTCATCGATATAAAACCTCCAGGAAACTAAGAATCTTTTTTCTTTTTTTTGTTTTTGTTACCATTGAATGAGCTGTTGATGTCTACATACAGAGGGGGTCTTCTTCTACAGAGTCTGCCATGCTTCTACAGTAGCCCAAAACAGTCAAACCAAACACTGGCTATATATCAGCCCATACTCATTTCTATGTTTTCACGCCTGGCCTCCTTGTTCTCCTACATGCTTGGCACCTGGGAGAAGTTTAAGTTGGGCAGTCTCACTACCAGATGCCACTGAATCCTACATACTGCACCTTTAAACTGAGCTGAAGGACTGTGTGCTCTGTTGAGGGGTTAATGGAGATTTGGTTAAAGTGAAAAATGTCCTGTCATCATGATAAAGTCATGGCAAAAGACATTTGCCCAACAGTGATAGACTTTAAGATTTGGGAGTTGTTATATCAAACCTTTCAAAGAAAGGGTGCAGAAGGTTTTGATAGTTGGAAAAAACTTACTTTTGTTTTTTCTTCAGGAAAATGCCAGAAAAATTGAGGACTCGGTGTGGTTTCTTTGGTGACCATGGCTTTGACAACAAGATAACCAGCATGAGGGTACTGTGTTGATTTTAAAGTCTCCTTAAATTAATATATCCTATTGTCTCCTGTATTATACACTGTGATATAATCACAATGTATAATACGCCTCTGACAGTAACAAGTTGCTTTTTACCTGATTAGGACACACACTTTGATTTTTCTTTTATTGTAGTCCCAACCACTGAGAACCGTAGGCATATATTCCAGTGATTTAGAGGAGAACCCTTTTCTCTGGGTTTAATGTGTAATTTTCTTCACACAGACCATATTCGTGGGTCATGGACCGAGCTTCAAGTTCCAGAAAAGCGTGCCAGAGTTTGAAAATATAGAATTATACAACGTCATGTGTGGTGAGAATATTACTAGGTTTTTTTTCTTATTATTGGTCATCAGTGATGTACCTCAGGTCATATTAGGCCATTAAACAGGCCATGTTTTCATGTTCAAATACATTTCTGATATTTTTATTGACAAACTGACCCTCCAGTCTCTCCTTCTTTCTCTGTGTCTCAGACTTGTTAGGGTTGAAGCCGGCTCCTAACAATGGGACATACGGCAGCTTGAACGACATGCTGAAAGATCCTCCGTACCAACCCAGCATGCCAGAGGAAGTGACACTGCCGTCACCAGCGTCTGACTCTGATGCCACTGTGACCAGCGACCTGGGCTGCAGCTGTGATGATGAGGTCAGAGGACAGTGATGTCACAAAAAATAATCTCTAACCTTTTCAGTTGTATTTTACAAACAGTGCATTGGTGCCGTTGAAGGTTAAAAAAAAAATGGAAGGGAAAGGGGAAAAAAATTCCCAGGAAAACATCAGATTTACTGAGATTGAAGTGGTACATTTTTAAGACAAAACTAGGATATTCTCTGAGTTTCAAGTGGTGAATATACAATATAAAATCTTGGATATGCTCTAAAATAAAAGTGGTAATTTTTTAGGTTAAAGCTTGGGTATTTTCTGAGATTTAAGTGGTAATTTTAAAAAAGAAAAAAAAAAAAAAACAGATATTCTCTGTGATTGAAGAGGTAACTTTATATAAAAAGGATATTCTCTGAGATAAAGTGGTACATTTGTAAGAAAAAAACTTGAATAGTCTCTGAGATTAAACTGATACATTTATACGAAAAAAAAAAAAAACCTGGCTATTGTGTGAGATTGAAGAGGTAAATAAACAAGAAAAAAACTTTAATATTCTTTTAAATTAAAGTGGTAAATTTAAAGGAAAAAAGAGGATAATCTCTGAAATTAAAGTGAATTTTAAAAGAAAAAACTTGAATATTCCCTGAAATTAAATTGATAAATTTATAATGAAAAAAAAGTAGATATTTTCTGAGGTTTAATTGGTAAATTTACAAAAAAAAAACCCCAACACAAATTTATTGCCAGAAAGTCAGGTGATGTAGCACTTAAAGAAATAAAGTCCACAAAGGGTCGATGAGTGGGTCAGGACTTTCAACCAGCAGACTGGGGTCTGTAGGTCAACACTGGCACATTATTTTTAGACTTAGTTGACTTGTTATTTTCAGTGTTTAGGATGCATAAAACTGCTGAATGCACACAGAGTACATAAACTGGGTCAAGAACAGGAGTGTGAATGTCCAATTGCTTGAGTTTCTTGAAGACATTTTGCCTCTCATCCAAGAGGCTTCTTGAATTCTATGATTATGAGACCTGGATGACTGAGAATCTTCACTGACATGTCCAATCAAGACGTCCCATTATGGTTTAAAAATAGTTCCAAGGTTATGTGAGGTTATGTAAACAGTGTACGTTCAACAGTTTTATATGTCACCTGACTTTCTGGCAGTTTTTTTCATCATGTTATCCACCAAGGTATTTTAAACCTAAAATGACCCTGTTACATAACAACAAATGTAAGTTGCATTAATCAATATTTAATCCATTGGGGGGCAGTACAACATCAAGACAAGCTGCCATCTGTGTTTTTCTGTTACAGAACAAAGTGGAGGAGATCATAGAAGCCTTCAGTCCGGCACCAGATGGAACCTACAGTTATAGTAGGTTTCTCTCACACTTCAGTCTCTGTTTAATCATAAAGAACATAATCAAGATGTTCTGCAACAGGCACCACAGAACATGGATCAGCTGTATGTAAAGCAGTAGTTTTAGTAGCAGCAAGTATCCACTAAACATGTAAAAATCTCCCTGTATCAAGCCTTTGTTACATTTTAATTACCCACCAGTCACTGTATTTCAGTACTGAGCTGTTGAGTTTTCACTGATAACTGGCCCATTAATTCATTCATTAAGTCAACCACAGATACCGTACATATGCATGTTGTAAGCTGATATGTTTAAATTTTACATTTCAACAACGCTGTGGTTAGCATGTGGTTAGGTTTGGGGGAAAGATATGGGGTGCCGTTTGTAAAGTTGGTCATGCTGAAAATAACAGCAACATTTTGTCACATTTAGCTTAAAATCATGTTTTAAAAAGTGGTGTGAATTTTTGAAAGCCACTTTTTAGCACATTTAACACAATATTTGTTAACTTTGAAAATTTATTAAATAATTAAATCTAAATCTAAATCTAAATCTAAATGTTTAATCTAAAAGTTAAATCTAAATGTTAAATCTGAATGTTATGCCTAAATGTTAAATCTAAATCTAAATATTCAATCTAAATGTTTAATCTAAATGTTAAATCTAAATCTAAAAGTTAAATCTAAATGTTAAATCTAAATGTTATGCCTAAATGTTAAATCTAAATCTTAAATATTAAATCTAAATGTTTAATCTAAATGTTAAATCTAAATCTAAATGTTACGCCTAAATGCTAAATCTAAATATTGAAACTAAATGTTTAATCTAAATGTTAAATCTAAATCTAAAAGTTAAATCTAAATCTAAATGTTAAATCTAAATCTAAAAGTTAAATCTAAATCCGTTTGGAGAAACTGCACTGGGTGGAGGCAGGCGGGGGTAGATCAGTCAAAGTGCGCCCCTTGTGACTGACTGTAGTGGCTACAGGTTATAAGTCCCGCAAAAAAGTGACACTAAAAACTCAAGGTACTCGTACAATATAGTTTTTCCAAACGTATTTGTTATTTTGGTTAGTTATTATCACTGTAATCTATGTCCAAGAGTCAATTTCTCCAGAAAAGGTCGTTGTTTATTCGTTATTTGACACTATAAACAGACTTTGATCTCCTCGAGCTTTTATTTTGGTACTTCCGGTTGCCGGCATCTTGAATTTGCATATTAGTTAAATATTTAGTTTCACCCAAAACATTTACATTTAACATTTAGATTTAGATTTAACATTTAGGCGTAACATTTAGATTTAACATTTAGATTTAGATTTAACTTTTAGATTTAACATTTAGATTAAACATTTAGATTTAATATTTAGATTTAGATTTAACTTTTAGATTTAGATTTAACATTTAGATTAAACATTTAGATTTAATATTTAGATTTAGATTTAACATTTAGGCGTGACATTTAGATTTAGATTTAACTTTTAGATTTAGATTTAATTATTTAATAAATTTTCAAAGTTAACAAATATTGTGTTAAATGTGCTAAAAAGTGACTTCACACCACTTTTTAAAACATGATTTTAAGCTATATGTGACAAAATGTTGCTGTTTTTTTCAGCATGACCAACTTTACAAACGGCACCCCATAGAAAGAAACGATCATGTTTTGGCTTAAAATTTCATCTTTTGATGGCACAATCCTGGCTGGAAATGCAGCAATAGTCATGAATCAGTTCAGGAAGGACCCAAACTGAGAGCAGCAAGCAGTTTTTGAGGTTTAACAAAAACATCCAAAACAGGCAGGTAACAGAAAGTCCAAATGCAAGAAGAACCAAAACTAACTGAAAACCAATCGGATAATATGATGAACTCAGGTAAAAATCCAAAGAGAACACAAGACAACAGACAGGAAATGGAGCAGGGAATAAGACCAAAAACACAGGGATGAACACAGGGATGAATGCAGGACAATCTGACAAGCAAACAAATGGGTGCTTATATACGCAAAAAACTCATCACAAGAACAAGGCACAGCTGGAGTAGATGGACATGGGCAAAAGGAGGGAAATGTTGGTTGGCTGACAACAAGGTTGTGGAGTGGAACACTAGGGTGGAGCAAACAAGACTAATACAGAACAGGTATGAAGGGAAGACTCTTGGAACAGGTAAGGACTAATGTGACAGAAAACAGGTGGGAAAACACACAAAGACAAAATAAACAAGAAACAGGTAAAACATGAATGACAAACATAAAACAAGGAACACAGGCAGAAAACAAAGCCCATAGCATATCAGATTATAAACCCAGGAAAGACCCAGAATCATGACAGCAATGTCTGAGTAAAAAGCAGCTGATTTTTGTGGCACTGTCCACACTGGCAACACAGAGATGGGTCATTAAAATACACCCACACATGGTGTGTAAAAAGCTGCTGCAGCCATCTTGCCTAAGTGTCACACCATCCACCATTCCCTCCACCTCCTGATGACAAAGTCAGCTCATAAACTATGTCATTTTAGAAACACTGATATGATACATACATACACATATGGTCTCTTGGCTGAAACTTCATTCTCTCAGTCAGAAAAAAGTCTTGAGTTACCGATTTTGTGTGTGTGTGTGTGTGTGTGTGTGTGTGTGTGTGTGTGTGCAGACAGTACCCATCTCCCATTTGGTCGTCCTGCTGTGATGTTTGACACTCAGTACAGTTTGCTTCATCATGTGGAGTTCATCAGCGGGTACAGCAAAGAGCTGACCATGCCTCTGTGGACATCATACACACTGCCACGACAGGTACACACACACGCACGCACACACACACACACACACACACACACACACACACACACACACACACACAGACACACACACGCTTTATTTATTTATTGTCACTGTTAGGTTTTACTGCATAGACATTACTGTCTGAACTGAATTTTTTAAATACAACAAATGCACAAATTCTCTTTTTGCTTTAAACAACTTTAATGATCATGTGTTGTTTGCTTTCTTGTAGTGAGTTTCTGACAACCAGTTCTGTGCTATCAGAGCTTCTTTGAATGCAGAACTGGGGAGATAAATTCTTTCTTTTTCTTGCAACAGCATTATGTCATGATTATACCAACATAAGACTCAAAAAGACTGTGATGGATTGTCAGCCTAAAAGTTTCAAGTCTCTGAAATAAAGTAAAATAAATTTTTGAATTCTTTTGAATTTAATTCAGAAACCTTACATTTTAATTTAATTTTAATTTTATATACTTTATTAATCCCACAAGGGGAAATTCCAAGTTTTCACACATGGGTAGCCCCATGGACAGGCGCCCCGAGAGCTCGGCGAGGGGGGTTCGGTGCCTTGCTCAAGGGCACCTCGGCAGTGAGGAGGTGAACTGGCACCTCTCCAGTCACCAGTCCATGCTCCATATTCTGGTCTGGTCAGGGACCCTCCGGTTCCCAAGCCAAGTCCCTATGGACTGAGCTACTGCTGTGAGCTCTGAAAGTTCAGAATCTGTTGCACAAGACTTTTCTCCCAAAAACACCGATTTGTTTCCCCGACCTCCTTCTGCTTCTGACTCTGCCTCTTTCATCTACTTAAACTGGGTGTCAGGTTGTAAAATTCAGATGGAGGCCATGTTAATGACACATATTGCACATGTTGTTGTTTATAGTAAGTGACAGGGTGTTCGTGTCGGGGCAGAACATGACTGAGCTGCACAAACATGCAAATATAAACACAAATGTGTCTGACAGTACCAGTGAACACACAGACTCTGTGTCTTGACACTCTGAACATGTGTGTTTGTCAGATGTTTACAGGAACATGGTGCAGGTTTACAAGGTGCAGCTGCTTGCACATGGCACACACACACACACACACATAAATACACACCATCATGCATAAATACCTACACAAATACACAGGTACCAGAAACACACATTTCCATTTATCTGCTGCAGAGGACATCAGAGTACCTCATTTCTTTTTGCCCTCACACTGCTATTTTTATCACTATTAGTTTTATTCCACTTTCATGTTTGTTCCCATACAATGTCTCTTGGCTCTCAGGAGGACATGACTCCCGTCCCAGAGGTCTCCCCCGGCGTTCAGTGTATTCGAGTCGACTCCAGAGTGTCAGCTGATCACAGTCAGAGCTGCACCTCCTACAGCCAGAGCAACCACTTCACCTACGGCTTCCTCTTCCCTCCAGGTAAACCTGCAGGACAGGAGTGTTAACACTGTGTTTATCTGACGGGGGTCAGCACAAGTATTTCATCTGATTAACTAGCTTTAAAAGCTTATTCTCATCTGTGGACTCTGATGTTGGCTGTCCAGTAAAATTGCAGTTTGACACAGTATAAAATATCTTCAGATAACCACATATTTTTCACATCATATCTTGCAAGTGGCATTTATTTATTTCCTGCACTTTTGTTGACTGTAACAAATGGCACGCCAGGTGGAAAGAACTCAAACGCATGACTGTTGACAGTTCAGGTAAAATAACACAGTCTGTACTGGTCAAAAGGTAGGTTTGGTACACAGAGGGAAAATCAGTGGAGGCAAACAAATCCAATAAGGATGAGGCAGAGGCAGAGCCAATCAACAGGCAGGCCACTGGGAAAAAAAGGTCTGGAATGCTAGACACACAAGGAGCTAAGATGAACTGACACTGGGTTTTTCTCAAAGAAGGAAGGATCCTCAAACAGCCGAATTTCAAGGATACCACATCATTAAATCCTGCCGAAGGACTGTTCTAATGCCAAGGATCCTTATGAATTTTACCGAGGACAGAATCCTTCTTTCAGAGAAATTCCAAGGATGCATGTGTGTATCCTCAACGGGTATAAAATCCCCACAATGCTTTGCACACGATTTGCTGGAAGTGAAGGCAAGGCCCCTTTAACGAAACCTGCACCAGCGGAGCTCGGCAGGATTTAGATAAATATGTCATTTATTTGGATTAATGTCTCCAGGAGTTTTTATCATACAAGCATAAAAACTACAGACAGAATTCTAATAATTTATACTTTCCAATGTGACCACTGCTAAATAATTACATTTTTAAAATAACGTGATTTAGAGTAAACATAAAAGTTTTTAAATCAATCATTTCCAACAGAGATTGAGTGCTTTATTTTTGAAATGCAAAATATATAAAAAACTTCCTCCTCTAGTTTTTTTCCTCATACATGGCCCTAATAGTCTTCTTACCAATGATTTCAGGTTGTACAGTGAATATTATTTATTGTTTACCAATGCAACAGCTACTCTTTCTGGGGTTATGATATATAATAACCGGTAGTTATTCAATAATGTGATACAATTTGTTCTACTCACATTTTGAATCCACTAGGCTGAAGGTTTCTTTGTATTTAAGAAAAGTTGTGTTCACTAGCAGTCTGAGGCAAAAGCAGCAAAAATAAACGTGAACCTCTTTAAATTTTTCATCAGTGAGTCATATCTAATGTACCTTCCAGTGATGTTTCTAAGGTGACGACTTTCGATATGATCTTGTTTAGACATGGAGAGGCTGCAAAATATAAAAGTATGTGTGTGTGTTTTGTAATTTTGTTGACAGAGCTGGCATCGTCTCCAGAATCCAGATATGATGCATCGCTTATCACCAACATTGCCCCCATGTATCCGGCCTTCAAGAGTGAGTCACTTCATTCACATGTGATATAGAACAGAAAAGGAGGGAAACCAGGATGTTATAGTGACAATACTGGAATCATTAAAGGAGAAGTCCAGTATTTTGCACTTTGAGCCCCATTCCTGGGTTGTTTATGATGAAATAGAGTGGTTAAGACCAAAATCTTGACAATTGCTCCTTCTCTGACAATTTGAGAGAATTTGGCTTTCCCCTGCCTGGCTTAACAATGCTGTCTATGGCCATGTGTAAATCTGTCCTAAAACCACCTTAAACATTTGTTTTCAAAGCCATGAAACTCACCGAGTGGTCAGTGGTGTTCATTGATGTTCTGACATAAAAATCGTAGCAAACTGTGGTTTCCATCCGTGTTTTCGCTATTCATCTCGATTGTGGAACTATTTTTTCAGCTGTCTCACACCCGTGTGTAAACTTCCACTTGACTGTTCATTTTACCCTGAAGCGTTATACACTCCAGCCCACTTGATGGTGATAATGCTCCTTTACATGAGTGTCACCAACCAGCAGGAAACCATTGCAATGTAATGGGACACAGAAAGAAACAGAAGAAGAAGGCTGGCGTTGTGTTCAAAGGCATCGTACTGCGAAGGTTGTTTACAAGCGAGTAATAATGGGCAAGCTCTGTGTGGTCAGCGACTGCAGGAGAATTCCTCCGAAGAGGAGGAGTGTGCACAGCACTGTCGAGCCGCCACTTTTGCTGAGCTAAAAGACTACAATGACTACAACCTTGTTGTAAACAACCCACTTTCCGTTTCCGGTGGCGGATTACTACCATCGGACAATGAGGCTTCCTATAGGAAATCAATGCATGGACAAAATGTCAAATAAATCATCACGGAAACCACAGTTTGCTGCGATTTTCATGTAGGAACATCAACAATACCACTGACCACTCGGTGAGTTTCATGGCTTTGAAAACCAATGTATAAGGTGGATTTAGGACAGATTTACACATGGCCATAGACAGCCTTGTTAAGCCAGGCGGAGCAGAGAAGAGAAGAAGGAACAATTGTCAAGATTTTGGTCTTAACCACTCTATTTCATCATAAACAACCCAGGAATGGGGCTCAAAGTGCAAAATACTGGACTTATCCTTTAAGTGAAGAAAAGTACAAGAAAGGACAGACAATATGTCAGGTCCCTTTATGCATGTAAATATCAGGTAGCAGGTAAGTATGAGCCAGTCAGTGTTGTTGTGGATCACCTCTGACCTCCAGAAAAGCAACATAACAACAAGATGAAAAACATGAAATATACACGTTTAACTTTCTTTACACCTTTAAAAGTAGCTTCGGTATTTTTTGTTTACCTGGACCAAACTTTTCCTTGTTTTGTATCTAAGTGGCTCAAATGAACAATTTTAAAACTGGTCCAGTACTGAACAAGAGGGCTGCAGCCAGCAACAGTGAAACAGACTGCAAGTTGGGGCATGTTTGCATCATTACATCCACTAAACATGCTTGTTTTTGCCTAGCATAGGGTCAGGTTGCAGAGAAAGACCTTTTTGTTGTAAAAATGCACTGACATATACACTCGGTGATTTTGCCAAATAGGACGTGCTCCTGGAACATCCCAACATCTAACATCGCATTCCAGAACCAACATTGCAATCAACCAATCACAGTCCTCTGACATCATCCGTGCACTACTCCTGTGATTCTTGTAAAACTGCGTTGTGTTTCTCAGGCTAAGCTAGTTTTCCAGTATGAAGTTATTATAGTTAAACAAAATCCACAGTAACGCTAAACATAAACCTTATAAGCTACTGCAGGGTTAGTGAATTAGCTTGCTAGGTAGCTTGCTACGAAAAAGTAAACGTGTTGACCCTGGATCATTTCTTTGTTGAGCCAGAACCCATTGACATGTTAAACCTGGACAGAGTTGCTGATGTTGATCAAGGACCATTACTTTGACTATTAAGCTGATGTTGACATTATCCAGAATCAGCCTGATGATGTTTGTCCTGGATCAACATAAACAAAATATCCAGACTCAACATGGCAGTGATGATCCTACTTAGCCAACCTACTTTAGCAAGCTAACTCACTAATCCTGCAGTAGCTTGTACAGTTTTTGTTAAAGTATACTGAGGATTTGGTTCAACTGTATTAACTTCAATTTGGAAAACTACCATAGCTCTCAAGGAGCACAAAGGAAGAAAACAAAGGAGAGAAGCACAGGGGCAGCACAGTGATTATGTCAGAGGGCCGTTATTGGTTGATTGCAATGTTGGTCCAGGAATGCCACGTGGGATATCTTATTTAGCAGGACCATGCCGTGCAACTGTAGACACACTAAAATTACTGTTCCTTTAAATTGGGTCTGGTGAGTTTGTTAATACTGCTTTTGGGGCTGTTACGGGTAAAAAAAAAAATAAAAAAGGATCTTACTCTTTAACTTTAACTCTTTAACTCTGTTGTTTTCCTAAAAGTCAGGGGTGACCCTTGACAACACTGACTACCCTTTTATTTGTTGTAATAACTGTTAAGTGATGGTATTGTCTTATTGGAGGTCCAATACAGTAAGAAATGCAACTTCCAAAACACAACTTTGGGACCAGAAACCAGAGTTTTCAAAGCCTGTTTCTGATCAGTGTGTCATTCAGACCTTTAAAGATTACAAGCAAGTGAACAACACAATCGAAACACCAGGGAATGCAATAAAATCTACAGTAAATTAAGTCTTAAGATGCTCAGATGAAATTTGCATTGTAACAAACTCTTGGAGTGTGTCTGTAACAAGACTACAAGCTACAACCTCAAAGTTTCATTTTCTGCAGGGCTTTTTTTCATGTATTTATAGTCATTCCTGCCTCATTCAGCTGTCTCTGATTACCAGATTTATGTGTCCTTTCTCTCCTGTACATCAGTGCTATCCAGTTGTATCACATGAGACAAAGAGACAGAAATGTGGTGATGTCAGGTCTGAGCAAGGACCGCCTGATACCCATTGTTTCTGCAGAAAGAGAGGACTTATCAGGACAGAACACACTCTCTCTGAATCGCTGTCTCATGCAGATACACATTATTCATCACTGTCGTCAGCTCTGTGAACGGAGTGTATGTCTAGGGAATTTATAGGGTTTCGTTATTGAGGCTGGGAAATGGATCGGCTTCATCAGGATTAAGAAGGAAACAGCAGGTTGACAGTTGAACACAGAGCATAATCTCACAGAATGCAGAATAATTTTCAGTTTCCAGATCAGATTGTAAAAGTGGCTGCCAGAGGTGACCAAAAACCCCTTTTCAAGGACCTAATGTAATTCTAACTTGTATGTCATAAGCATTATAAACACATTTTTATCATCTAGTCCTTTTAATGATATTTATACTTTCTTCATTAGAATTTTATTTGGTTATTTCCTCAGATAGCTTTTTTTTTTTTACTCCCTTCTTCTTTTCTTCCTGCAGCTGTTTTCTGGCTTCAAAGAAAGAGCGTACTTATAAAGCAATTAGTGAAATTACCAAATGAATTGCATTTAATGGTTGCTTTAATATTGACGTGCAGAAATTATGCAGAGCTTTTAAAGGTAAGTTATTCAGTTAAATAAAAGGAAATGTTCTGTATGGGGAATCCTTTGGAGAGGAAGCAGTTTTTGATATTACCCCATGAGATTATTTTTTTCACATTTCATTTTCCTCTTAAATTATATTCTCCCTCCTTGTCATAAAACATTTTTTTGAATATTTCCTGGAAGTAGATTATTTCTGGCTTTGTCCATTATTTGTACTGTTTTAAATTTAACCATATCCCTTAATTTTAATGCATGTGACTTTAAAAACAGTGTTCATGTGCTCCCCATGCTCAACATTATGTACAATCCTACTGGCTTTTTTGTAATATGTATAATGTATATAAATTACTTACTGTAGGTGTGACACCAGATCTCCACACAGTGATTAAGATGCAGTAAAATGAGTGAGCAGTAGATGATATATGCTCCAGTATGTGTCTTGATTTTTCCATACCTGCAATGCTCCTAACCAGCTTTGATTGAATGTGATTTATTTTTAGGTTTTCTCTTTTGTGATCCAGTATCACTCCCACAAATTCATTTTCACAGACTTTTTTCTTTCTAAACATTATCTATCTTTATTTGCACTTTTTTTTTTATCAATGATCTCCGTCAAAATAGCAGTTAATCCTCTCCGGAGCATAAAACAGTGGTATCGTCTGCAAATAACACAAATTTCAATGTTTTTTAAAAATTCACACAAGTCATTAATATTTAATAATAATGGACACGTATTTGTTTTTTCCCCAAGAAGATTGTTCTATTTTCCCAGTTTCAAAAACCCAAAACCTAAATGGGGTTGATGAGTTTAGGAAGGAACCTCCCAGACATCGGAGGCTGATGACACTGTCTGACCTGTTCTTGGTATTTATCTAAAGATCAGTATTTGCTCTGTCTGGTATCATCTTACAGGTCTGCCTTTTCTTTATGTCTGCAGGGATGTGGAGTTACCTGCAGGGGACGCTGCTGAGGCGTTACGCAGAGGAAAACAACGGCATCAACATTCTCACTGGACCCATTTTTGACTACAACTACGACGGCCTTCGAGACACCACAGAGAAGATAAAAGAGTAAGACCTCAAGCTTCGACTGTCACTGACAGCTGGCATATATCTTTCCACCCACTTGTGATCTGATGAATTAAAAGTAAAGCGTAGCTTGAGGCTCATTTTTGATCTTGGAATAAAAGTGGTTAGAAAACAATAGTTAGGAGAAGGTCTACTTATGGAAGCTTTCAAATGGAGATATGATACAAATATTACGAAATAAATCTTAACCAAAACATATAAACCACTGGCCGGTGGTAGCTACAGTTTCAGCTGGGCATCTACAGGATCTGTAACAACCTTTATGTTATCAACAAGAAAAATTTGTCTTTTTAACAAGACACACATTTTGTGAAAATCCAAGAAATTTTAATGATGTAGACAGATAAAGTGATATGTTCTCTGGCTGGGCTCAGCCTTAGAGATAGGCTGAGGAGGTCAGACATCTGGGGGGGGGGGCTTGGAGTAGAGCCGCTGCTAGTTTTCATCAATGTGGTTTAGGCATCTGATCGGGTTGCCCCCTGGGCACCCCCTGTTAGAGGTTTTGCAGGCACATCCAACCTGACCCAGTACATGTTGGAGGGACTATATATCTCACCTGGCCTGGGAGTGCTTCAGGATGCCCCAGGAGGAGCTGGAAAATGATGCTGGGGAGAGGGATGTTCACCAGACCTTGCTAAGCGTGCTGCCCCTCTGTCCCGGCCCCTGATAAAGGAAAGATAACAGATGAATGGAAAGTGTCCTTACAGTGAAAAAAGAATAATTTGATATCTAGTAATAACAAGAAAAATATGTCATAATACCATGAGATTTATCTTGTTTTAATGAAATTATTATCTAAGAATTATGAGAAAAGTTTTCATGGAACAAAATTTTTTTATTAACAGGATAGTAATCTTATTTATTCACAAAAAAAAACAAAAAACAGGCAGATATGTGTTGTTTTCTGAAGTGAATGCATTACACTTCTGTAACACACTGCTTTACCCTTTTAATTACAATTTCCACCTCAATTTGTTTGTTATATGACACACAGCCTCTTTGTATCGTTTGAAGACCAAGTATTGTGATCAATCCATTCGTCCATTTTCATCTGCTCATCTGGGGCCAGGTGGCAGGGCAGCAGGCCAAGCAGAGCACCCTAGGTGCCCCTCTCCCTTGCAAAGCTTTCCAGCTCCTCCTGGGGGACCCCAAGGCTTTCCTAGGCCCAGCATGTTCTGGGTCTGCCCTGGGGCCTCCTACCAGTGGGACATACCTGGAACACCTCTAACGGGAGGATCCTGATCTGATGCCCGAACCACTTCAACTGACCCCTTTTGACACGGAGGAGCACCGGCTCTACTCCGAGCTCCCTTGAGCTTCAGAGTATTGTGATGCACTTTTTTCTGTTATTGTTACTTTGCAGGGTTAAATGTTTGAGCGTGTTGTTAGTTGTGTTGGTCAGTGGGTGCAGATTAGAAGCTGAGTTGAGCTAAAATATGAATTAATGTACATTTCTTTTTATAATCAATCAAACAAATCAACAAACAAAACTAAAATAACATAAAATACTCTCACCCCGGTCCTTTGTCCAGGTTCACAGCTGACACCCCGCCTGTCCCCACCCATTATTACATGGTGGTGACAAGCTGCCAGGAGCTGAACCAGACAGTGGAGGAGTGTGACGGGGCTCTCAGGGTCTTTTCCTTCCTTGTACCACACCGACCGGATACCAGTGAGGCGTGCAATGTGAGTTGAGTCTCCAGCAGGGGGCAGTTCTGCCCCAGCTATCACTGCAGCGGCATGCATTCACTTAAGATCAGTCACAGATAAAATGAGAAGAGCAGAGGGGATACACAGTGAGTTTGATCTCAGTCACTTGTGGAACTTAACCACAAGTAGTACAAAGTACAGATTCAAGGTACTTATACTTAACTTAAATATTTCCATTTCAGGACACTTTATACTTCTTCTCCATGACATTTCAGAGGATGTACTTCTTATTTCACTACATTCATCTCACAGGTGCATTTACTAGGCACTTTAGAAATGAAGATTTTACATACAAAACTTTTAAAATAGGATGGACTGTAAAATATGACACATTCCTATTATATATGAGTGTAAATGAATCAATCAGTCAGTTATCAAAAGATTAACCTGCAACTCTCTTAATAACTGATTAATGGTTTGAGATACATTAGGAAGGGATCTTATAACCGCGAGTAGTACAAACAGGAGGAATAAAAACAGCAACCAATAATCCCATGCTCACCAAAATATTAAGAGAAACTTGAAAATTGTGAACTTGTCCTTAAGTCTTTCTCCGTACAAACATTCCAAGGTTTCATCTTCTCAAATGTGGGAATTAGCTGCTTTTCATTTCTTTAATGATGGTAAATTGAATAGTTTGGAGGTTTGGATGGTTGCTTGGACAAACAAGACATATGAAGGTGTCATTTTGAGCTCTCAGTAATTTCATGGATTTTTCACATTGTTCAAATTTAGCCCCTTTTCCACCGCTGGAACTTTTTTCATTTACCCGGGTAATTGAAAAGCCTCCGAAATTACACACACACCTACACGCTACGGTAAGCGGTGAGCAGCCGAGCGGTGGCCGCAGTGGAAACAAACTCAAAAATGACTCGAGCTGACGGCAGCTACACTCATTACTGTAAGTGGAATTAAACCTTAGCGAGTAAGAAGCCAATAATTTGTCAATACATGTGTTCAGCAAGCATGAACATGTAAACATGTAGACAGCGATATTCAATATGCTCCGCCCACAGTCTCTCATCCACCGACACTAACGTCATGTCTTACACGCTGATTTAGACAGCACGCTAGTTCGGCTAACAGCGAATTATTACTAATAAGCTCAAATGACAGCTAAGTCAAACTAAGTTAGTCTGTATGTAGACTAACTTAGTTTGACTCTTATCAAATTTTAAACTTAGCTGCTGGCTGAGACAAACACCCCCCTACCAGCACTATTGTTATGTTGCCAGCCAACAAGCTGACGGAGGGCACACGCTGAATCATCTACATCATCAGCCTGATTTGAATAAATTTTCCGGAACTTTGAGGTGCGGTGGAAACGCAAACCACACAGATTACCAGGAACTCTTTTACCCAGGTAAATAAGTTCCTGATAATAAAAGTTCCCAGGAATGTTGGTGGAAAAGGGGCTAATGTTGCACAAACCGAACTGTTCGTGGTTTGACCAAGAGAAATGTTTTGCCTTCTCGACAACATCTGTGACACTTCCCGTACTTTTACTTGGAACAGAGTATTTTTACAGTGTGGTATGAATACTTTTCTGAATCTAAATACTTCCTCCTCCAAAGAACTTGCTGACCTCTGCTGAAATGTTGGTCTTTTTAGAGAAATATTCCCAGTTACACTGTGGCAATTCATTGTGACGCAACCGCAGCAAAGTCATTTTTATGTTGCCACTAATGACTTAAAGCCTGAAGAGGCCTCTTAAGTTCTGAGTTTAGTTTTTGAACCATTAATTATCAGTTCAGAACTGATGAAGCCTCTTGGATAAGAGGTAAAACATCTTTAAGAAACTCAAACAAGTCCAGCTGCCTACGATACAGCACTTAGAGTTACAAATCAAGGTTTCTCTAGCGCTGTTTGGCATGCTAGAGATGGGCTGCTTGCCTGCCACCTGCTAATGTGTGCTTACCTTTTTGCTTTGATAATTTATCATCCAGACATTTTTACTGGGAGCCAAATTATCTACAGAGGTCTCTTCCTCTCCAAACAAACAGACCTAGTAATTTAAACCGGTAAAAACGCTAAATAAAGTAATTTCACATAATATCAGTGTTTCGGCTTATTTTAAGGTAACAAAAACAAAATGATTCGTATTTTCAGGTGATTATACACTAAAGAAAACATACTTATTATATTACATTCCATTTCTGCAAATATATTCTCCCTAAATCCTACACACAAGAGCTATACAGTAGGTCAGCCCCAGGAACTGTTAGATTATTATTTTTTGACATTGGAGTTGAATTTTTGGACAGGACTGACAAAGACAAGCCGCAGTAAAATCAGACCAAACGTCTGAGTTGAAAAGTATTTGATGACTGTGAAGGCCTATGATTTGTAAAAGGATCAGCAAACAGCTTTTTTTAATAATATGTGGGACTTTTCCTTGATCCTATTCATCATGTTGGTGTTTATGACTACTGCGTGATGTGGACTGTGTTTCCATAAATATTTGGACAGCAGTTCAAACTGACACATACTGTTAAGCTTGTACAAAGCAACATTGTTGATACTAGAATATAACGGCAACTACAGTGAGTCATAGTAGGTTTCCTACATGTGTCAAACATCACTGTGCCAAAAGTCAACCACAGGAAAAAAAAAAAAGATCTGAACAACTGTAGTAAACCCTCTTTAATGTCAGGCTTCAGTAGCTCAGTCCATACTGACTACCAAAACAAAGAAATGAGAGATTTGGATTACACACAGAGGGAACGTGACTTCATTCTCTACTCAGAACGCTATATTTTTACATAGCAATTAGTGGTTTGATGCTATATTAATGCTATGTATGTCACGTTGAACTCCTTTAAACTCCTTTTTCTGGTGCCATTTCATGCACATAATTTTTAATTGTCCACAAAATGATTAAAATTAACAAGTTGTTAGTCTGTCTCTCAGTAATGCATGACTTCCTGTCTGGCTCCAAGCCTACTGGTTACTGAAAAAAATACATCTTAAAAAACTCCACACAGATATAATATTTCAGTGTAACCTCAGACAGTGATTCAGATGATATCCCACAAAGCATGTATACATACGATACCGTACAAATTAGCGCCCCATGAATGCATCAAATACTTAACCTAAAGTTACACAGGTTAGGTTTAAGAAAAGAAAAACATGGTGAATACACACTTGAGAATGACTCAAAGTTCTCTCAAAGTTCACACGGCTCCGAACACTGGTCTCCAGGGGAGAGTCCTAAAGGAAAAGTTTCCTCCATGTTGTCAGGTTTAATCATGAAGTTTTGGTCTTGATGAAATCCCTTCTCTCTATCTCTATCAGCACAGATGTTTTAGATTTCCTTTTTTGGGTTGAGAATAATTCATTTTAGCTCCCTGAATGCCGAGCAACAAATGCTACATACTCACACACACCTACACACACACACACACACACACACACACACACACACACACACACACACACACACACAGAGGACATGCTTCCCCGGTAATTTTTCTTACTTTTACTTTGCTAGAAAGAGAAAAGTCGAATGTGACTGATGTGTCAGGCTTTCACCCGTTAGAGATTCCAAAAACAATTCTGAGAAATGTTGAATTGTGAGAGGCTATCAGGCCATAATAGACCTTGGCAAGACAATCCATCAGATGTTTACTCGGTGAAACAGCCTCTGAGTCATAGTATGAAGGTGGTCATACTGTTAGCTTAGTCAGAACAGGCACGCAGGATTATGTTAATACTATCTTCTCTGTTTTGTACAGACCCTGCTTTAATAAAGCCTTTTTAAATACATGTTTCTCTGATGTTATCAGCACACCCATTTAGCTGTAATGTGCATGAAATAACAGTTGATTTCTGCTGAAGAGAATCCAAAACATGCTCCCTTATAAGCATAAGTGTTGGAGTTGTCAGTTCTAGAGTATCTTAGGCCTCAGAGTTTTAGTTGTGGTAACAGTTATAGAAGACCAAGAGACTTTTCTAAATGAGTCAAGCCTCCTCTTTTTGTTTTTTACAGCTATTTAAAGATGTTCAAGTTTCTGTGACCTCAACAATATGGAGGTCAATGCATACATTTTTTTTCTCAAACCAAATCCTAGTGGATATTGAACACTGCATGACTCCACTGAAAAGCTAAAATTGACAGTGTAATGAGTGTGATTTGAACCCTAATGCAGCACTCTAGAAGTTAGTGACAGTTGGTCATGACCTTTAATTAAACACAAGCAAAGCAGGCATTTGGTCAGATGAAGAAACACAGTTAACAGTTTGTCCTTCAGGCTCAGAGCCCACACACAGTCTCTTGGTTCAGGGGCCAGGAAACAGACCGAAGCCGGAAAGGGATCCGACAACGAGGACCTGAGTCCTCGAACCCGAACAGTTCAGTCCAGTGGTAGGCAGAGGTGAAAGAGAGGGGCTTACTGATGGCATGTTCAAGAAGGCGAGGCGTCCTAAACCAGAAGAGCAGCCCAGCGAAGCAGCAGAGTCAGTGAGGGACAAGCAGGAGGTAAGCAGAAGCCAGGCGAAGGATCGAGGAACCGACAGGAACGTGAAAGGAGGACACACACACAAGATAGCGTGTGCAGTGGCGTCCGTATGCTGTTTTATTCGGGGCTAAAGCCCCGAATATTCTTTAATTAGCTAGCCCCGAATATTAATTTTCCCAAAAAAAAAAAAAATTTTTTTATTTATTTTTTTTTAGATCACATCCTCAAAGGTTATCTTATGTTGTTGCTTCAATAAAACAATGTTTTTGAACAGGTTTGAGTAACAATTAATTGTTATTTTGTTTTTTAAAAAATCCACTACTACAGCATTGGCACACAAGTGGTTAACACCTCCAGGTCGCACATCATTCACCCAAGAGCTTCAGCGGTCAGGCGCGAATTGGCTTGACAACAACAAGCAGTTCAGCTGTCTTTGGGTAGCAGCAGAGCCCGTCTAGCAGCTAAAGTGTCACAAGATGTCACAACATCAAAAAAAGATTTCTATGTATTTTCCCCCAAAGGTGGTCAGCAGTCAAAGAGGTAATGGGAATAGGAATTACGGAAAAATGTATAATTTTGAAATGAGTGTTGCAGCTGGAGCTAGAGGGGAGTAGCTAACGTTAGCTAGCTAGCTGGCTGATATTACATGGAAAAAACGATCTGTTATTATTAGCATCTGTCTGTAAATGCAATCCAGAGACGCAGAGGCAGAACTCGTGGTTAGGGACAGAGGGCTAGTGAGTTTACCAGGAAACTGACGATGCAGGCATGTCGGAGGTAGGCAGGGTTGGTAACGGGAGATTGAGCGGGTAAGGAGTGCTGGAAAGTTTTGTGTGTGGGTGAAGAACAATGAGGCACAAAGAGTCTGTGAAACAGGAGTGTTTATAGTGGCAGGAGGTAATAATCCACAGGTGAGAGCATGTGGGCAGGGGATAGGCTGGCAGATAGGTTTGGTGGCAAGTGAATGGAAAAGTAACAAGTGAGCTGGGATGGTGTGTATGGCAGGTGAAAAGTTCCGACTGTGACAGGCAGATTCATCTGGGGCTGCACCCTGAAAGTCAGAGATTCAAATCATCAGTCCTCTCAGTCAACTGAGATTGTATCAAGTCGAATGGCCTTTTTTTTTTATCAGTCAGTGTGCAGTGCATTTCTGCAGGAAGAGATGCTTTGCCTTGTTAGGCTCCTAGGCAACTTCTGCCTTCTGCTTAGATGTGGTGAATTTACAGCTCACAGCAACTTAATACGATACAGTCTCTGGCTGTGGTTTGATATCTAGTGTCAGCAAAATGCTGTTGCACATTTCCAATCCATTGTTAGCTCAATGAGCTTGTTTATTTCGTTACTTAAATGTCATTGTCATACTGAATGTCCTGCTAAACCCCGTTCAAGCTCTCAAACTCTATATGGAAAAAAAAGAATGAGTAGTTGAATATTTGCATTGTAAATCTGATTAAACAGACATAATTCTGAGTCGGTTACAGCCCTAGAGTTATAAACTCTTTATATCAGATTTGGGGAATTTCTTTTTGTCACCAGCTCAGAGATCTATATGCAGCAGAAAGACTATTAGAATGTACTACACCGCATGGGACTAAAAAAAACAAACAAAAAAAAAACAGTCTCACTGGTGTGTGATGTAATGTGAGTTAATTTTGTCTTGTTGAAAACAATATGGCAGTCCGCACTAAAACACATTTCTGGAGACATTCAAAATTAAATAGGCAATACAGTAACAGAATCTTCGTTCATAGTTGATCAGCACTGTCTACCTTTAGCATTAAATCTGTTTGAGTGAGTTTGACAGAATGAAAGAGGGATGGGTCTCTATCTCTCAATCTGCTTCTGTAGTTTTTTTGTCCATGATGGCGTCAGGTGTATAAAAATGTGGAAGTACAATCTGTAGTTTAAGTAACTGACATATTTTCTCTCCCAACTTGTCACATATCTTCGCTTGTTCAGTGGACTTTGACATCTACGTATGATGCTTTAGGTATTCTGGGTGTATTTGTTGACATTCTGTGACGTGGTGTCAGTTTATGCCTGTTAAACTAATAGTATCTTATCAATATACACTTCAGTTTTCACAGGAAATGTACAGTTTCTGTTCGTTAGATGCATACAGTCTTTTTCAAAACAAACTTACAATGTCTGTAAAACACCTTGTATTTACGATTCTTGTCTTGTGCAACAAGGCACATTGTTAGGTTTAGGCAACAAGAAGCCATGGTTAGGTATAGAAAAAAAACATCATGGTTTGGCTCAACATTTATACGAGAAGCTAACACTGGGGTCCTGTGTGAAAATCCAGTGGTTGTTGGACCCCTTCACTTCCCCTCCCACCTGCCCTATAGGGACTTTCCAGCTCCAGCAGTGTTATAAACTGACACATGACTTTTTTAGTCGGTTTCTGATGCAGAAATCACTGACCAAGCAACAGTATTTGACAACTTTGAAAAGAGAACAGGTTTGAGCAACAGCTCAGAGCCAGCAAAAATATGCCTTATTTTCCCTGCAAATGAGCAGGGAGATCTGGGTGCTGGTATGTTAGTGGGAAATTTACTGTAGTTCATGTTAGTACCCACATGTATAATACAGAGTTGGTTACAAATTGGCAAAGTATCACTTTGAAGATGAAAAGATTTACTTGTCCTCCAGCCTAAACAGCAAAATATGTTTGTCACTGCTCTCCCAATCAAACCATAGGGGTGTTTCCTGATGGCGCCTTTATTTGTAGGACATTGCCTTTGCATGTAGTCCATTAGAAAAATTATTCATGTGAATTTTATCTGATCTGCAGCAGTTATGGCTAAGTTCACAGAACCAGTGTTGACTGTTGTTATGTTGTTTATGGTCATAGTTGGATTGATGGACTGTGGTGGGAGATGGAGGCGATACTGTATGAACACATAGAAATTGCTAAGGTCACCTGGCAAGGCAGAACATTTCCAGCATTGTTGTTCACTATATGATAAGTACCCCTCTTTATGTGGTGTGTGTGTTCACATGTTTCTGCCTGGTTTCTGCCTGGTCTGCCTTGTTTACAAAATAAATTAGCCTGGCTAAGTGATGGTAAGTACCATCACTTAGCCAGGCTAATTTATAGAGCATCAATTTAGGCAGCATGAATTTAAGTTGGGACCACAGAGCTACACAAACCTTAAAATAAGCATGTAGCTGAGTTCATGAATACAATTAGTTTGCAATGAGATGAATAACCAAACCAACAATTGTTAGTTAAACAGATGTCTTCTTTGTGACATAAATGATCTCAGCCCTTCTCTCTCTTTTGGAAGCTGTGGCTTAAATCATTTAATCATTTCCTTTGCAAGCACAAGTGAAATCCGTCATAAATATAAAGGGGGCTGGGTTCAGAGTCAGACTGATACCAAAAATTACTTTTGGTTTTGGGATGTGCTACGATGTATGAGAAAAAAGTCCCCTACACCTGCAGTGTCAACAACCCACAATTGAAAGGAAAGAAAAAGTGCAGAAAATGAAAGTCATCCTTACCTAAAGAGAGGACCAGTGAGTGGGCAGCTAAAAATAGAGACCATCTGTAATATGCTCTGTGACAGGATGATGGCTTTACTTGAGTTTTTATATTTTTGTCAACTTTAACTTTATTGACAGTGGCATTCGTTTTCCCATATCCCATCCAAACTAGCCTTCAAAATAAAAACAGAGGCAGAATTTTCAGTTCACAACAAGATTTCTTGCATTTTTAGCTGAGAGTTTAATGTTTCTCTTGTACACCCAGGCATAGTATGACATCTGGGACACCAGCTGTCTCCAGAATACTAAGTTCAGCAGCCTGCATTCATTATTTTCCACGATTTCCCTTCTCCTGGTATAGAAACAGCACAAGGGGAGTCTCCTCACTGTTGACAAAACAGTAGGGCTGCAGCAGGCTGGGGCATGTACCGCATAAACACAGGACTTCAAACATGAGTCACTGTAATATTTTTTTCTAACTGGAATACATAGACCTTCCAGTCATACAGCCATATAGAAAAGTCTACATGAGTTATGTTATGAGTTATCCAGTTTTGTTGACAAATTCATGTCATTTAGCATCTGACTATTTTAATACAGTTAAACAATGAGCACAGGTCCCCTAAACTGCAGGTAAACAGGTTAATTGGAAACAGTGAACAGTGTCATGACTGGGGGGGCATCCTCCAGAGGCACAGTTGTTCACAAGCAAGGACTGCACAAGGATTACCACTTTGTGGAAAAACTGTATGGGTAAACAGTTCAACAGTTTAAGGACAACGTTTTTCAGCACACAACTGCAAAGTATTTGTAGTTTTTTCCATCTGCAATCCATAATATCATCAAAAGATTCAGAGAGTCTTAGGAAACCTCTGCATTAAGGGACAAGGCTGAAAACAAACACTGAATAATTGTTATCTTTGATCTTAAGGCGGCACTGAATTGAAAACCAACATATCTGTGAAAGGGATAATACTACATGGGCTGAGGAACACTTTGGAAAACCATTGTCAGTAAACGCAGTTCGTTGCTGCATCTACAAATGCAAGTTAAGACTCGACTACGTGACAGCCATATATGAACAACATCCAGAAACACCACTGACTTCTTTGAGCCTGAGCTCACCTAAGACAGACTGACACAAAGTGGAAAAGTGTGCTGTGGTCTGACCAGTCCATCATGGACGAAAATACCATTCAGATTGTTACCAGCTTGAAGTTCAAAGCCAGCACTTGCGATGGTATGAGGGTGTTAGCACCCATGGAATCATGGGTAACTTGCACATCTGTGAAGACACCCCGTCTGTATATAAGGTTCCTGTATATATTGTAAATTATGTTGTGTGGTCTCTACATATATATTTTGTAAATTATCTTCTTATATTTCTTATATTTTGCTTCGTTTTGCACTATATCTTTTTTCTACACTTGTTTGCACTATATCTTCTTCTTTTTACGCTTGTAAGGAGCACCTGTAACGAAAACAATTTCCCCTGGGGATCAATAAAGTATTTCTGATTCTGATTCTGATTCTGAATGCTGAAAGGTACAAACAGGTTTTGGAGCAACATATGATGCCATCCAGACAACAGTTTTTAGGGACGTCCCTGCTTGTTCCAGCAAGACAATGAGACACATTCTGCAGGTGTTCCAACAGTGTGGCTTCGTAGTTAAACAGTGCAGGTACTGACTGCAGTCCACACCTGTTTCCCATTGAACGGAGACTTGAATATCAAGAATTTTGTGTTTGGAACCAACACATTTCCCTTTTCTACCAAAAATAGCGTGCAGGTGTATGCAGGTTTTTAAAAAACACGATAGAGCTCATTAAAAATAGGCGATAGACTCATTTCCCATTGGCTGTATACCAGAGCTGTATATACTGTATATACTAAACCAGTGCACTTTTGTGTTTTGTTTTGTTTTTGTTTTTTATTGGTGTTTCAAGTTCAACATCACCGAAATACAGGATAGAAAGCAGTAGAAGGCAGTGTGGAGACTAGTAAAAATAAATTCTTTTTTATGTCAGTGTCTCTCTCTCAAACTATGTGCAGACTAAATAGCCCCTTTTCCACCAACATTCCTGGGAACTTTTATTACCAGGAACTTATTTACCTGGGTAAAAGAGTTCCTGGTAATCTGTGTGGTTTGCGTTTCCACCACACCTCAAAGTTCCAGAAAATTTATTCAAATCAGGCTGATGACGTAGATGACTCAGCGTGTGCCCTCCGCCAGCTTGTTGGCTGGTAACATAACATTAGTGCTGGTAGGGGGGTGTTTGTCTCAGCCAGCAGCTAAGTTTAAAAGTATTTTAAGATAAGAGTCAAACTAAGTTAGTCTACATACAGACAGCTGTCATTTGAGCTTATTAGTAACGATTCCCTGGTAGCCGAACTAGCGTGCTGTCTAAATCAGCATGTAAGACATAACGTTAGTGTCGGTGGATGAGAGACTGTGGGCGGAGCATATTGAATATCGCTGTCTACATGTTTACATGTTTATGCTTGCTGAACACATGTATTGATAAATTATTGGCTTCTTACTCGCTAAGGTTTAATTCCACTTACAGTAATGAGTGTAGCTGCCGTCAGCTGGAGTCATTTTTGAGTTTGTTTCCACTGCGGCCACCGCTCGGCTGCTCACTGCTTACCGTAGCGTGTAGGCGTGTATGTGTATGTTCAGCACCAGCACAGAGCGCAGAGGAGAGGCTGCGGGATGATAATGAATTAAACCAAAATGTGTAAAAGTGCCGTTAAAAGAACCAATACCGTTAGCGATTATCAATACTACGGTAGAAATGTTTATTTGTAGAAAGTCTGCAGCCACACTGGCACGGAAGTGCGGAATGCTGCTGTGTTCCACCAATCAGTGTTCTTCAGCACACAGCCCCGCCCCTTAAAGTTCCTAGTAATCTGAAAAGTCCTACCCGCTGCTAGGTACTTTTATCAGGGGAATCTGGCGGTAGGAGGAATCTTTTTTTCCCCGGGTAATTTTGGTGGAAACACTCGAAGGCTTTTCAATTACCCGGGTAAATGATAAAGGTTCCAGCAGTGGAAAAGGGGCTAAATTTGAACAATGTTCCAGTGCTGCTCAGGAGGAGATGGATGGTACTTTGTAGCTATGCATCACACTGGCAAAGGGGCTAAAATTAGTGTGTCCGCTGTGACGCATTCCATCACTGCCAATGTGAGTCGTTCGAAGCTGGATCTGTTTTATACCCGTGACTACTGCAGAGTCCTTTGTCCCGAGACTGAATGTTGACTGTGAACTTTCCTATGAAATATGAAAGCCAGATGTTTAGCGGGTATTACTTTAATTTCAGACACCATGACTAAACGTTTTATCATTTCAGTTTTCCTCCTAAAAATTGCAAAAGTTATTGATAATGCATAAAAAGCCTTGACACTTAGTTTGTTTTATCTTTCCACCCACTTGATTTTAGTTGTGGTGTGAGCTGTGTGTCACACTCTAAAATTAAAATTTAGTCATCCATCCATCTTAGATATCACATGAAATCCAACTGCTATGGTGTAGTTGTAACACTTTAGCAGGAATACTCCTGCTTAAGTTCTTTAGCTTTTAACTTTTACACAGCTAGTGTAATAATGTGTTTAAAATGCATGAAACATTGTCAGATGTCAAGAAATGTGAACTTTTCCAGTGTGGGAAAGCAGAAGTGAAGAAATAGCAGAACATTTCCCAAAGAGGATTAAAAAAACATGAAATATCTTCCACACTGAACCTTTGCTGAAGCTTCATTTTACTCCAGGAACTTTATCTGATTACTTCAGAGGCCTGTACTATGAAGCCTGATTTAGAGTTAGTTAAAACACATTTCAGGTCACAGCTTCTTTATCTGTACTCTCCCTTCCACCACGTGCCATCCCAGCATGCTGCACATGAGGGATTTCTTCCCTCTCATTGGCCCCCTTTACACCTTGCATTAGCATGCGTTTTTTGTGATCAGATTGCAATCGGATAGCGCTTGACCTCATACATTTATACCTGGTATTAATATGCGTCTCTGGTGTCCACATCCAGATCCGTTTGCTATCCAATAACGCGCCTGTCCCTCTGACATCAAATCCTAGCGGCACACTACAATGTCATATCATGTGCACCACAATAACAACAACAACAACAACAAGATGTTAGCCACCCATGAAGTTGCGTTCTTGTATGGACACTTTTGTCAGACCAAATGGAGAGCAGACACTTCTTCTCACCATGGGGATGGGGTCTTTTTCTCTGCAGTCGCTACCCGGTGAGTGTTGTTGTTGTTGTTATCTTCTTTGTTATCTTCTTCCTCCTTCTTCCTGTGTCCAGCTGGCGCACCTTGCTTACGTGTTTTCATCCACAGAGTTGTTGCATGTGGATTGGAGACGCATTTGCATTTACACTTGTGTTCGATGGGGTCACAATGCGTCCCTGACCACCTTCAGAAGTGGTTTGGCAGATCGGATAACAATACGTCCTCAGTGCGAGTGTATTTACACCTGTACTTTCATGTGGTCAATTGCAATCGGATTGCTATCTGATTGCAAAAAATGCATGTTAATGCAAGGTGTAAAGGGGTCCATTGATAATGAACCAGAACTGGCTCCTTTTTATTTTTTTTCTGCCCAAACACGTCTTGTGAGCTGCAGAAATGTTTCATGACCTAAAGCAAATTGGAAACTTATTTTTCCAAGCACTTAGTCATGTATTATTGTATTTGGAGCAGATTATTCTGTTTTACTGCAGGATGTCTGCAAGATCAAGTAACATAAAGGACAGCTGGTTTTTCTAAACCATATGTAATTGTTTCATATTAGTTGTTCAAGACTGCACTTTTAATAAGGGATTACTTTATATCCCTTATTTGATTGTACTTCCAGAACAGCTTGACACTCCCTTCATGATACAGGCCAACATAAACCCTGCAACTAAAACTGAACCCAACACTGAACTGTCCATGTCTGTCAGTCTGCTTGTCAAGATTAATATATTAGCTGCAAACTGTTTTTAACCTGGAATGTTTTTCTATTCATGATGGCGTGCAGAGATGAAGACAGTTACTGTGTGTGGGTGTCAAATTGCAGGTTCTAGGAAAAACAATTCAAAATGTCACTCTGATCTTTTGTTTGAGGCTCTTGGATTTAACATTGTGAGCTGTCATGCAGTCATAGGTCACACAGACGTAAGAGATGTCAACAGGTTGTCACCAAACAGAGCAAATGCAAATCATGCGTGCGTAACGAACTCAGACACAGAACTGGTGGACTCAAATGCACGACTCAAAACTCGTAGTAGTTTACCAAAAGTCTTTTACTTGGCTCAGAGTTCAAAAACAAAACACTCGCAAGGAGGATCAAAATACTATTAACAAAAAGCGCTCACAAGGAGGATCAAAAATTATCACAAGCTTAAACAAAACTTAGAAACCTGTCTGGAACGGGACAACACAATCATGGAAGGAACAAGACAAACTGGCAATGAGACAAAGGGAGTCAGGGACTACTTATACATGAGGTAGGGGAGAACAGGTGAAACCAATCAGGGACAGGGTAGACAATCACAGTGGTGGGAAATTCTCACAAAGGGAGGAAGTCGGGGTCTGAAACGAGAGGGAAAGGTAAGTAGAAAATAAAACAGGAAGTGCATGACAAGACTAGACATGAATGACTTTAACTTAACATACAATGCACATGATATCAAAGGACTTGTTTGCAGATCAAAGTTTCTGCCAGATCTAAAGTCTCTTTCTGAAGGAGCTTGTGGAGTCCTTCGGTTACAGACAGAAGTGACTGAAACATCAGTAGTGCATAGACTGCTGAGAACTTAAAGAGCTTTGCCAACAGCTATGGGGGATCCAATGGCAGAAAGGCACTCCAAAATGGCAGACAATGTCTCAAGAACTGCACTGATCGATCGCAACTGACATGCCCAGCGAGTGTTTGAAAGTTGCACAAGCTCAATTGTTGTCAATCCAAGCCTTGCCTGAGCCTCCATGGACTTATGATGATTCACTAGGGAGGTGCTGAAGAAAGAGTACACACACTCCAACAAGCTGAAAAGCTCCACAGCCTCTGGGATGGCCTTGCAAGTATGGCACAACACCAGGTTAAGTTCATGAGCATAACAATGCACATAGATAGCTTCAGGATTTCTTCTTCAGCTGCACCATCATATGTTTGTGCTACACACTTAAGCTCTGCAAGACCATTGTTTTGGATCTGCTGCTGCAGCTCATTTGCAATGGACTGGGCATCAAATGATTTTATCTCTGCAAGTGCTAGGAAACGTTCTTTCACTGTCCCCTCTGACACATACCTGACACAAACAGCTAACTGCTCTGATTTTTCATCCCTTGCCTCATCTACCATGATAGCATAGATTTTGGACTTTGTCATTTCAGGCACAATAGCCCCTTTTACACTGCCAGATTTTCCGCGAATGTTCGGCCGATTTGCCGGCCAGCTGCGAGCGTTTACACACACACAGAGCCGGATTGGCGAGTTGATCTGAGGCGCCCAATTTTTCGCCTTGTAGGGTAGACATATCGGCAGAACGGTTTTGATCTAAACAGAGCGAGGCGGCTTTCCGCCTCGGGAGGGACTGTTGATGACTTGTGGGAGGGGCTGTTGAAGATGCCGCACGTTTGACCCACTGGCGTGGACTTAAAACCAGGAAACAGCTGATAGCAGGGATGAGTATCTAGCAGCACTAAGGAGACGCAAAGCAGAAGATGAGCAACTGGGAGATAAAGAATTGCGCGCCCTCCTTGCCCTCGCTAATGATGAGGCCATTAACTGTTGGATGATGGGAACGTGAAGGACGGGCCGATGTACGAGAGAATCGCCGAAGGACTGACCAGCCGTGGCTTTCCTCTGTACGTCACTGTTTATGTCACACACTGAGCTGCACGTTCTGTTACTAGCTCACGCCCCCCATTGCCTCGAAAAAGGCGCATTCTGTATAAACATAAGAAGGCAGGCGGCAATTTGCCGCCCTCCCCGATTTTGTTTTTATACTGCCAATGCGGAAAGAAGAGAGATTGGGCATTCCTGCAAATTTGCACAATTCCTGTGTAAAAGAGGCTAATGACACTAGTAACTTCCTGGGCACAAAAGTCAATCATCTCATTCTGAGATGTTGGTGAGATATACTGAGCATTTGATGGGGGATTATGTTTTTGAAGAAAAGGATCAAATTCCTTCAAAAGCTCCATGCACGCAAGAAAATTCCCTCTGTTTGTGCTGTCTCTACCTTCATCATGGCCATGAAAAGGGAGTCCCTGTCTCCCTAACATAGAAGTGACTGCAACAATTCGCCTGAGATACTCTCTTCTCTCTACTATCTCACTCACATTTGCAGATGCTATCATCTGTGCAATGTTTCCCTGTTCGCTAGTTGCCTGGTAGCTTTTCCAAGCAACAACACTGTCCTTGTGTGTTTGTGCCATCTCATGCTTGCCAAAGATGACTAAAGCTTTCTTCCAGTTCTGGCAACCACTACTGACCAAACTATCATGTTTGATGTTTTTGTCAAACACTCTACATGGGAAGCAGAAAGCTGTATTCTGGTTGACTGAATATTCTAACCAGTTGTGCTTTTCAAACCAGCTGTGGTGAAATGCTCGATTCTGCATACCAAATCTATCTTGTGGGTAGCTCTTCAGCTTTACCTGTCTGGGCCCTGTGTCTCTGTCACCTAAATTAAACCCTGTAGAGAAGTGAGTTGCTGCAGCTGCTTCATCATTTTCCCTCTCTTGGTCTGTTTGCTCTCCTTCTCTCTCTGTAATAACTTGATCTTCCTCTGCCTCTGGATCCATCTCTGGATCCCCTTGCTCTCTCTGACTTGACCTTGCCTGTTGATCATTTTCTCCCTCAGCATCTCCTTCTGCCTGACCCTTCAAGATACACTGAAACACAATTAATTGAATTAATAACATAGAGGCTAATGCCATGACTTTCGCTCACTACACAATAATTGTTTGTTCCCAAATATTTTGAAGTCGCACAGATTACATTTAGGGCACATATGTGACTAAAATGGTTGTAATTTCAAGCCCTGAAAAATATTACTTAATTACTTGAATTAAAGTAATATCTGGGCCAGGCTAATTTGGCCTACATACATACATACATACACTTTCTAATCATTACTCTCCTACTCACCTTTCCAGTAGAGGTCTCTCCCCTCTCACTCTTTGTGCTCCTCTGCCCTGACTCCTACAGGTCAATAGGGTTGGTGGAGTGATTATTATTAGTGTATTGTTATTATTATCCACTGATGATAATCATACGCAGTGTTTCCCCTAGGGTTCCCCTAGGTAACAGCAGCATTTTGATGGTCATTTACACACTGTCCATGACAATAAATATGTCAGGTAACAAACTGCGTTGAGTTTGGGTCGGGCTCGCTTATAATTGTCTCGGACTCGGGTCGGGTTCGGTCAGGAAAATGTGGCCCGAGCTGCGCTCTAGTGTGCTCACCTGTGTGTGCGCACGTGTCTGTTTGTGTGTGTGTTTGGGGCGGAACTCCGCCGTGCACGATACAGAGAGCAGAAGGGAATAGCTGGGTTTCAGTCACGTGATTATGATGACGCGCGAAGGTGGGGCGATTTCAAATGGAGGGCAGGAAGTAAATATCGGTAGCCTAAACATGGAGGAAACCATAGTTGAGAGTCCGTACTGTACGTCTTTAGAGCCTGTTTATGACCCGTCTCCCAGGTCGTATTAAGCGGCCTTTGCACTCGTTATAACCCGTCCATCGAGTGCGTGTTCCGGGTCGATTTAAGCGGCCATTTCACTCGTTATAACCCGTGGTCTTCGCCTCTCTGATACCTGCTCATCGAGCACTCCCGGTCGGCTTTTTCCCACGGCTTTTGCCCCTTTATTACCCGGCCACCGGGCACTCGCGGTTGGCTTTTTCCCACCGCTTTGGCCTCTCTGTTACACGGCCACCGGGGCACTCCCAGTCGGCTTTTCCCCCCGGCTTTTGCCCCTTTATAACCCGACTACCTAGCACTCCTGGTCGGCTTTTTCCCCCGGATTTTGCCCCTTTATAACCCGACCACCGGGCACTCCCGGTCAGCTTTTTCCCACGGTCTTTGCCTCTCTGATACCCGGCCGCCGCCCGCAGCCCGCAGCCCACAGCCTGGCCCGCGGCGACTCTCCCATTACCCTTACACTTATCCAGTCCTCTGCACCCACGGGGACCCCTCGCTCCATCCCCGTGCCTCCTCAGCTAAGCCAGGCCTCACTGTTTAAACATTTGCCCAATTGCGGGAGTAACCATGACTCTCTTAAGGTAGCCAAAGTGGACGGGCCCCACTCCCGCCAGCCGCCTCCCGCAGCCCTGAGCCCGGCCCGCGGCCACTCTTCCCACTCTCACATCCTAGGCCGCCCCAGCTGGATGTTTGTGCCCCTGGTACACCAACTGAAGCCTGTGACTTTGCTCCTTCCGACCGCAGACGTAGGTTTAAAATCCACTTTTTACGGCGTTGTTCAGTTAGCTTTTTACATTTCTCACCTTTATGGACTATAGCCTTTAGTATTCTAAAAAAATTGCTTTCCCTTCTCTCTGTTTGAACGATTGGAGCAGCCGTAAACTGCACAAAACATAGGCATTTTCTCTGATGGCAGATCCAGCAAATTCACTTCCTGCCCTCCATCTGAATTTTGCGCTCTCGCGATTCAGCAATGTGACGTCACGTGAAAATGCGCGACCATGTAGAGACAGAAGTGACATGCTGTGGTGTAAATAAGATAAATAACACAAGGTTATTTAGTTAGTTTAATAAAAGGACAAGGTATAGACCTGTTCTGTAGGAAAGGTAACCTTAAATGACTTCTGTTGTGATCTGGCGCTATATAGAAAATAAAATAAAATCAACTTGATCTTCCAGGGGGGGCGGGGGGTGCTGTAGGGGGGGCGGGGCACCCCCCTAATATAATGGTAGGGGAAACACTGATACATGAATGAGCTCAGCTCCTGTACTCATCCATGCGTAAAATGAGAAACACAGCTGATGCTCCAGAAAGAAGTCACCCCAAAGATAGTATATGGTAAAAAGAGTAAACACTTAACTCTATAAACAACCAGGACCTTCACAATGCATTTCGGACTAACTAGCTAGCTAAGTAGCAGCGTTCTTTTAGAGCTGGAATGTAACTTTTGACCGCAAAACAATAAAGGTAAGACGTGCACAGAGATTGTCTATAGTGTGCAAGCCAGGTTTTTATTTGTCAAACACGGAGCATTTGGTTATTAATTACATGGGACTTTCTGCTGTTAGCTGGGGGCTGGAGCTAACTAACTGTTACTACCAGCAGTGATGAATACTTACTTTCTTGAAAAACTTTCTCCATCCATCCGTTCACGTTCTTGTCATAATGCTATTCGGCTCTGTGTGCTTCAAAGATACACACACGTGGCAGGTACCGACTGCAAGCAAGGTCACAGGGAAAATGTGGACTGGATTTTCAGTGATGTGGGCGTTCTCTATATGAACAAGTGGAATGGATTGGATAACGACGCACTGAAGCGGCTCTCTACCTTACGATATGAAATGAGGGGAAACTGACAGATTTATGATCATATTTAAGTAAATAATGACAGGTTATATGATTATTTATTTAAACTCATATTCTGGCCACTTTATATTGAATATGTCGGCATTTTTTTAAAATAAAACAACACCAAATTATTTAGGGGGGCTTAAGCCCCCCTAAAATAGGCCTAACGACGCCACTGACTGTGACATCATCATTTTCTGAAAAAAAACAAAACAATTTTCTGGCCATTATTGAACACCATAAGTCAGAAGCAAAGACATTTGGTCAAATATTGAAGTGATGACACTAATCTTGAGTGTCGACCTTGAAACTGTGCTGATTGTTAAGAATTTCTGTGCTGCTGAGGGGCACGGTGTGTTTCAAACATCCTCGTTTTAGAATTTGTAGCGTCTTTGCAGCAACATCTGCATTAGAAGCATTATTAATTGTCAAAGCTATGTATGAGTCTGGACAAAAATAAATAGTAACTGCAACTTGACTGGTTTGGGAGGCAAACAGCCCTGTTGCAATAGTTCAGTTTTTTTAATGGTTATCTTTTGACCATTAATTGTCCATGTGACATTTTAATCCTGGACTGGGAATGTCTAGACAAAAACTAATCACTGTTATTATTAATGTTATTATTATTATTTAGTCTTAATCATGTGTGAAATATCCCTGTTACTTTTGTTTTAGTCAACATTTCAGTCACTTGTCAGACCAAAACCATTTTTGTCACATTGGATTTTGTCTTATCATATCTGATATAAAACACAGGTTAAATGATAAAGCCTACAGCTTTACAGAGAGTGTCTGGTCTCTTGGTCTGATGGGATTGATTCAGGGAATACATTCGGACATAGAACATGTACTGATGATTTAACAACTGGCCTCAGGTCCAGTAGACTCTTCTAAAACTATTATAAAACAACGAGAGCTGTACAGACCGAAGCCCTGTTGTTGTCATAGTTAACTTTAACCTAAGTAAGTGACTCAAGGTGACAAGTGTGCTCAATGTGTGCTGCCTGTGTAATCCTGACAGAGAAGATGGACCAAACACCAAAACTATCACTGCAGATCGCAAGCCAGCTGCTGCATTTTTTTTTTTTTTTCGCAAAAAGAGAACAAGGGTTTTGTTTAATAGTCAGGTGTAATCTATTGTCATGGCAACCAGTTTGCCTTTCTAGCATACGTGTCAAAGCAATAGCAAGGATATTAGCATGTATAGTGTTAGCGGTCACCATACCATAAATACCATAATACCATAAATTATGAGGTGGGGGAATTTTCTCCAGCACCTGGAGGTCCCCGCCCATCGGCCAGCAAAGAAACAAACTGGGGGCTCTGGGCGATGGCTGCACGAGGGAAGCCTAATACCATTCACCGTCATGCACTGTGATGACACAGAGCAGGTTGAAAATCAAAAACAAATCAGTAGATGTTATTAACCCATATTTCACACAAACCCAGTAAAAACGCTGAATTTTCACAGTGCTGTACAGGGTCCGAAAACTCAAGAAACAATCCCACATCTTGTTTTTCTGTGGCTCACACAACCCTACGATGTATATGTGCTGCAAGTGTGACCAGTAAAAGGATACATTGTATGTCTGCTCCACAAACAATTTGCATCTAATTCCTCTTCAATTTAGCCGAAATACAAGATACAAGTTTCAATTAGTTGTCATAATAAGTTGACTTATTGGTTTTGCCACCCAAGAAAAAGGGGCATGACAAAGCGTCTGTCCCATCTTGGAGGGTGAGGCCATACAACATGTTCTCATTTTAGCAACAACCTTCTTTATTTTTAACTTTGAGCACAAAATTAAGTACTCTGTCAGAAAATATTTGGCGAACAGTGTGGCCAATGAATATGATCGGGATAAGACTAAAAAAATACATCATAAAAGTGCCAAAATACACTAAAGTATTTTTTATGTTGATTCCATCTCGTCATAATCTTGTTTTCAACTCATCTTAGTCATGAAACAAAACGGTTATTGAAGAATATATGTAGTCATAATTTAGTAAGGACAGTTTGAGTTCAGAGCCAACCTGCAGATTTCCCTTTGACCAGGGGAGAACTCACTGTCCTTGTTTGTACTTCTCTTGTTTTGTCTTATCAAATAACATATTGTCTCTTTCAGGGGAACTAAAGTAATTTCAGTGTAACTTAATAATTCATGTGGCTGCAGTCAGATGGGCAGCCCCCCGATTTCAGCTTCAGGTTACAGACAGTCAGTTTGTCGGTCCACCTCTTTGGTCCAGACTGAAATGTTATGACTAATATTGAATGAATTACCAGAAAATGTTGTACACACATTTATGGCTTCCAGACAATGAATCCTAATGAGTTTGGTGATCCTCTGACTCCATTGTCCCAGTGAGCTTTAGAGCCTCATCTCATAATGCATAATGCAATCATTCAGAGGCAGTGAAATTTTAATATTTCGTGACATCTTGCCTTTTATTTCATTTTCAGTCAAGTTTGCTGACAGACAGCTGGCTAGCCGCCTTATCAATCAATCAATCAATCACTCAATTTTATTTATAAAGCCCAATATCACACATTACAATTTGCCTCAGAGGGCTTAACAGCATACGACAACCCTCTGTGCTTTGGACCCTCACAGCGGATAAGGAAAAACAACTCCCCCCAAAAAAACCCTTTAACGGGGAAAAAAAAAGTTGGAAACCTCAGGAAGAGCAACTGAGGAGGGACCCCTCTTCCAGGACAGAGAGACGTGCAGTAGATGCTGTATAGAACAGATCAACATGTCACAAGACAGCAATGATAATAGCTTACAACAACATTAATTTAGGTAACAATATTATAGTCATAATTACGGTAATTGTGGTACAATATGTTGTAGGTATATATTAATATATGATATTATATGTATGTGACAATAATCAGAAGTGTATAATAACAGTACAAGTATGACTAATAGGAACAGCAGCAGTGGGAGGCATCAGGCAGGACCACGGCAGCAGCACATCCACAACACACCATCCAGGCACAGCTGCGGTACGAGTTAACCTGCGAGACAGTGGAGCACAAAGGCTCCAGAGAACAATCCGAGTTAGTGACATGCAGTAGAGCAGAGTTAGGGAGATGCAGTAACAGGACATGAATGTTAGCAAAGGAGAGAGAGAGAGAGAAGGAGAGAAGGGGCTCGGTGTATTATAGGAGGTCCCCCGGCAGACTAGGCCTATGTCAGTCAAACTAGGGGCTGGTCCAAGACAAGCCTGAGCCAGCCCTAACAGGAAGTTGATTCCACAAAAGAGGAGTCTGATAGCTGAAGGCTCTGGCTCCTGCTCTACTTTTGGAGACTTTAGGGACCACGAGTAACCCTGCATTCTCAGAGCGCAGTGTTCTGGTGGGATAATAGGGCACTATGAGCTTTCTAAGATATGACGGAGCCTGATCATTTAGAGCTTTGTAAGTTAGGAGAAGGATTTTAAATTCAATTCTGGATTTTACTGGGAGCCACTGCAGAGAAGCTAAAGAAATATGATCTCGTTTCTTAGTTCCTGTCAGTACACGTGCCGCCCCATTCTGGATTAGCTGGAGAGTTTCTAAGCACTTATTAGAGCTACCTGTTAATAGGGAATTACAGTAATCCGGCCTAGAGGTAACAAATGCGTGGACCAATTTTTCTGCATCTTTTAGTGACAGGATAGGCCTAATTTTTTTCGCAATAATACGCAGATGAAAAAACGCAGTCCGAGAGGTGTGTTTTAAATGGGAGTTAAAAGACAAATCTTGATCAAATATTACGCCAAGGTTTCTTACAGTGGTGCTAGAGGCCAGAGCAATGCCATCCAGAGAAACTATATCATCAGATAAAGAGTTTCTGAGGTGTTTGGGGCCAAGAACAATAACTTCAGTTTTGTCTGAATTTAACATCAGGAAATTGGAGCTCATCCAGGTTTTTTTATCTTTAAGGCATTTTTGAAGTTTAGTTAATTGATCCGTTTCTTCCGGCTTTATCGATAAATACAACTGTATATCATCTGCATAACAATGGAAATTTACAGAGTGGTTTCTAATGATGGTACCTAAGGAAAGCATATATAGAGTGCAGAGGCGATTTCTCTAAGACTGCAGGGGAAGCTGAGCTTCCCCTAAAATGTCAAAAATTAAATGGTCAAATATGTACGGTTGTGTTAACATTTCATTGACTACAGATGCGTTAAAACGCGTTCATCTCGAAGACGAGTTCGTTCAGAATCAGCTACTTATCGATGTTGTTAACTTCTCATACATTCCCGTAGCGCAGTTTTCTCATACGGTCTATGGCATTTGCCTGTAGAAGCTGAGCGTCCATGCACTTCAATGGGACTGCATGAAACAGCTTTTTTCATTGCTTCGAAACTCGACGGTCATTGGATAAATGTCACAATTTTGTCCCGTCCCCGGACGCTCAGCGTCTCTGGGGGTGAATGGAGCTGTGGGCGGGCCTCGGCCGGGCTGGACGCTGAGCTTCTGCATGATGATTGGAGGATCAGTCGAAAGGCTGAATCCCATTTTGATTGACAGCTATTTGGAGATATACACCGCCACTTGACAGCTCAGCTCAGTCCCATCGCAGATTTTGCAGGTGAAGTCGAAAGACAAACTGAAACCCATTTGTTGGTATTTGCTTGGCGAAATTACTTGTTCATTTCTTACACTGTAAATAAAACACACTCATAGTATTTCCTTGTTTCAGTTTAACATAATTTCAACATTTCCTTGTTGGAGTTTAATATCGTTTTGGAGGGCAGAATTTACATATAAATAAATTGACAAATTTTATGATGTAAGCTGACAATGAGCTTCCCCTCTCTGAAAGACCAGCAGCCACCACTGATAGAGTGAACAGAATTGGTCCAAGCACTGAACCTTGAGGTACTCCAAAACAAACTTTAGTACGTGAAGATGATTCATTATGAACGTGAACAAACTGAAAACGATCGGATAAATAAGATTTAAACCAGCTTAGTGCAGAACCTTTAAGGCCAATTGAATGTTCCAGTCTCTGTAGCAGAATTTGATGGTCAATTGTGTCAAATGCGGCACTAAGATCTAGTAAAACAAGGACAGAGACGAGTCCTTTGTCTGAAGCAATCAGAATATCATTTGTAATTTTAACTAGTGCTGTCTCAGTGCTATGATGGACCCTAAATCCAGACTGAAATTCCTCAAATAAATTATTATCATGGAGAAAGTCACACACCTCTGGATCCAGGGTGGGCTTTTTTAACAGAGGTTTAATTACAGCTACCTTAAAAGACTGTGGTACATAGCCTGTTAATAAAGATATATTGATCATATCCAGTATGTAAGTGTTAACTAAAGGTGAGACTTCCTTAAGTAGCCTAGTTGGTAATGGGGTCTAAGAGACACATTGATGATTTAGATGAAGAAATCATTGAGGTCAATTGTTGAAGAGAAATCAGGGAAAAGCAATCTAAATATGTACCAGGTCTTATAACTGTGTTTGAAGGCAGATTAGTACTGTTTGAGGGCAGGAGGTCGTGAATTTTGTCTCTAATAGTTAGAATTTTGTCATTAAAAAAGCTTATAAAATCATCACTGCTAAGGGCTAAAGGAATACAAGGCTCAATAGAGCTGTGACTCTCTGTCAGCCTGGCTACAGTGCTGAAAAGAAACCTGGGGTTGTTCTTATTTTCTTCTATTAATGATGAGTAATAGTTTGCTCTGGCATTGCGGAGGGCCCTCCTATACGTTTTGAGACTGTCTTCCCAAATTTAACGAGATTCTTCCAGTTTGGTTATTCGCCAATTCCTTTCAAATTTTCATGATATTTATTTTAATTTTCGGGTTGGGGAGTTGTACCAAGGAGCAAACTTTCTTTGCTTTGCGAACTTCTTTTTAAGAGGTGCTACAGAGTTGAGTGTTGTTCGCAGCAAGTCTGCAGCGCTGTCGACAAGATAATCAATTTGGGAGACTTTAAAGTCGGTACGGGAAACCTCAGTTACAGAGGGACATGGTATTAAATTTAACGCCGATGGGATCATTTCCTTAAATTGTGCTACAGCACTATCAGATAAACACCTAGTATAGTGACTGTTACTGAGTGGCGTGTAATCGAGTAGACAGAAATCAAAAGTTATTAAGTAATGATCTGATAGAGAGGGATTCTCTGGAAAGACCATTAAGTTATCAATTTCAATTCCATACGCCAGAACTAGATCTTATCTGCCATCACACAGAAACATAGTGTTTATCGCCCATTCTCCAGCTTTCAGTGGTGAGCTAACATTAGCCTTGGCCTCTCTGCACTGCGCACCGGTCTGGTCGGGTGGAAGCTAGCTAATAGCGCCACTCATTTGCGATTACTGCCGGTAATACAGTCTTGGTGGTGGGACAACGTAAATAGTCATGGTAAATGATAAATGGACATGCCCTTATATAGCACCTTTCGTGTCTTTAGACCACTCAATGTGCTTTTTACACCACAAGTCCCGTTCCCACACTGGTGGTCGAGGCTACAGTACACCTGCTACTCAGTTTTTAAACACATTCCCACAGTGATGGAACAGCCACTGGGAGCAATTGGGGTCTTGCTTAAGGATGCTTTGACATGCAGACTGGAGGAGCTGGGGATCAAACCACTGATCTTCCGATTAGTGGCAACCAGCTCTACCTCCTGAGCCACCTGAGCCCTGTGCTGGCCACCCTCTGTTTTCACCTCAAGTCTAGCTGAAGCCAGAATTAGTGTAACAAAGTGTCTGAATTTGGCATTGCAGTTTGTACTCCTACCAACACTAAATACTGGCTTTTTGTAATCATTTCAAAATTAGCCTAACTGTGAGCACAAAGCAGCATTGCATAACAGCTGGTAGTTACTGTTTTTTTTTCTTAATGGGGAACTATTATGCTTTCCCTCTTTTCTGACCTATAAATGTTGTTACAATGTCGCATACTCGTGTTAAACGATGCCAAAGCGTCAAATAATGAGGTTTATGCATTTGGACGTGAGCCCTGTAAGCTGTTTTGGGTGGCTCTGCACGCTGTGTTTTACAGTCTTTTTTTAACAGAGAAGTCCCATTGACGTCAATGCGTGCCGGACTTACTTATATGGGCATGCCCATTTATATGCCGCACAGGTAAGCAGGTAATGACAACAACAAGCTACAGCTAACGGCTAACGTTACTTACCATTCAGAGATGTCTTGAAGTTGCGAAACTTCAGGCTGTCCAGTCTCTACCTCCGGACTGGATTCGGGATCCAACACATATGGCTGTATTTCAAAAGTTGACATTTTCAAAAGTGAAATTCTCTCAACCTCCGCACCGGCAAAATAAGGAGATGGGGCTCGGCAGCGCTCGGCAGCCCTTTGGAAGTCCTCGGGAGTGTTACCGATCACAGCGGAGTGGGCTCGGGGCCGGGGGGTGGAGTAAATAACACAGACCGTTTTCGTGGGATGCGGGAAATACAAGGAAGCAATGCAACGAGAGACACAGCATCCCAAAGATCTACAAAGCTTTCGGTGCAGGTAATCATGTGTAGCTGCTCTATAGGAGTCCAACAATCAAATACAAAGGCCTGAAAATGAGTATAATTGGTCCTCTTTAAAGCACTCTGTGTTCTCCTTGTAGAATTCCTTGATGAAAGGTTTCGATGCAGTGGGACTTATCTGGTTTTGGTTGACTTGTTTTCTGAAAAATCTGTTAGTGAAATGCTTTATTGCTCTGACTGCACTCCTTGTGATTATCTGAAGATTGGCCTTGTCATCCTAGAAAATCAGTCCAAAGGTTCGTAGTGGGTGGCCTAGTGTTTTCAGCTGCATGACTGAGGTCTTTTTTTTTTGTGTATGTGGAATGCCCAGGAAAGTTTAACGGCTGGAGGGAAGGATCTGACTACATCTTTTCACACCTGTCTGAGGACATCCTTACGTCATCAAAACAGACTTTAGTTTAGTTTTATCAGATTTTGCATCCAAAGAGGCTGATTGAGCAGGCTTTCTAAAATTAATCCCATAGACTAGCTTTTGTGTTTCATAAACTGAAACATCCCTGAGTGAAGTCAGGCAGCTCTCCCCCTGACTTTCCATCGTTTCTTTACTGGTGCTCTAAAGTAAAAAAAAAATAAAATTCACCCTGAAATTTATTTAAGTCTCTGGAAACCCTTGTGGAGTTATAAATGCTTTGTAAAATATTCCAATTTTCACGGTATTCTACTACCCAAGTCACCACAAAGTTGTCTTGTACACGTTGTACCATGGACATGTTACATTTGTACACTATTATGTAGCAGATTAATGCTGTGGTAAACGTGAGGTTTAGGCACAGAAACCATGTAGGTATGGTTAGGAAAAGATCATGTTTTGGGTGAAAATATCCAGTTTTAGTGGCACACTCCCCACTGGAAGCACAGTGATGTTTCAGTAAAAAATCATCATCAATCTTCATCCCTGCTAAAAAAAAAAAACCACCCAAGTTTGGGGGCTAAAAAGCTGCTGGAAGCAAAGCTATGACTTGCTAAATTGCTAAAGGTTGTCGATCTCAAATAATGGTCTGCAGCTTGGCAAACATCTCGCCTAGGTGTCATACCATCCACCATCCCCACCCCTTACAGATAACAAAGGCAGCTCATATACTACGTCACTTTGAAAAATTGATATGATACGTATGAAACGTAAACGTAACTGAAAATTACTCCTCAAGCTAAGCATCAGATCAAATAAACACCTACAAAAGTTCTGAGCACTAATGCTGCAAATAATACAAAGGATGAAAAAACTATTTGATTGGGGTTTCTTCAGAAGTATGGAGGCAATCTTGCATAATCAAACCAACGATGCAGCCTAGTAACATTAAACCTTAGTCTTGAAGTCATATGCAACATTTTTCCATTGCCAATGGTTTCCACCTTTGATACATGTTTTTAACGAAGAATTTAATAAAAGATGGAAAAATAAAGAAGATGACAAGTATTTTCCTTCCACTGTCGACCATTTGTCCCACTTTTGATGGAAATAAAAGTAGGTCAAAAGTAGAGAAAAGGAAAGTACAAGTAAAGATTATTTGAGTACAAAAGGTGTTGTTAAGTATGACAAATCATTCCATGAGTGACAAACAGTGTTTTTGCACAAACAAGGTTCAGTCTTCTTTTAACCATAGCCAAAAAGATGTACAGTGCATAATTAAAAGTCATTATAGAACTGCAAAACTATGATTAAAAAGGCTGAAATGTTCAGATCCCAGTATTATTACACGCTGACCTGTTGCCAACCTGAACCTAATCTTGCTGTCTCTCTATGTTATTGATCTTGTGACTGGTTATTGCTTACCAGAGACCATGACTTTCTGCTCTAACTACTGTGTGAACTGTACACAGTGTCACAGATCCTGGTCTACTCATCTGAAAGTTATCAAAGAAAAAAATATAAAACAAACTTTATTTCCTTACATTTCACCAGTGTGAACATTGTAGTCTCAGTACAAGACGGCGCTCAGACACACATACAAGCCCTGTTTCCACCGAGCAGCATGGTTCAGTTCAGTTCAGTTTGGTACAGTTTTTTTCCATTTCTACTGTGAAAAGTTGTGGATAGCACCAATTGAACTGTTTTGTACTGTCCCCATTTTTGGTCCCCCCTCTGTTGGGGTGCCTAGCACACAGATCTGGTACAAAAGGTGGAGCTGTGAACACTGCAGTCTGTTGATTGGTCAATAGCAGACGGTCACTCTGCTCATGGCTGAGTTTTGGTTTGTTTTTAGGCCCACGTAACTACTGTTTGTACCATGTTTAACTGTAACTATAAAATAAAAGGATGTTTTGCTGCCTCTTGCAGCAGCTGTAGACTGAGGAAAAAAATATACATTCACTGGGTCGATTGCCGGCAACTTTTAAGGTGGAATGTTGTCTTGTAATGTAACTCAATGCATGAGTTGACGACATTAATCAATCAACACATCTTAAATGTCAATGTGACAGCTTTGATTATTACTTAAGTTTTTATATGACATACTCTTTTAGTAATGAGTGGCTCTTCAAGCGTTTATATACATTAATTTCGTCTGCATATATTCTAATCCTCACTTGAAGAAAAAAAAAGCGTCACAGTGCATCGTTCCTGTGGGCTACAACAACACTGAACCCCTAAGCTTGCCTGAAAAGGACTAAATGCACAAACCTGCTATTGTTAAATATCCCATGGAGAGAGACTCACTGCGGCCTGTTTTATTTTGTTCTGAAAATGTCGGCGTGCAGCCTCGTTCTGTGGATGATAAACAAGGTGTAGACTTTGCTCTGTGTCAGTGGTGATGATGAAATACAGCAAGTGCTTTACGGAGCAGTGAGTGAAAACAACCCTGCCCACATGAAAGAGTGCTGTTTGCAGTGGAAACACTAGGGTCTAGGTACCATGTCTGAAGGGTTACTTTACCATACCGAAAGTGTTTGGTGGAAACGGGGCTATAGAGGCACACAGAATAGTGTTCACAAATGCAGGGTCTGCTCTTTGCAACAGTATTTATAGACTCCAACTGGTGATATTAAACTGTCATCAAATGGCTTAGAAAAAGAGTTTTGTTTTCTTTGGTAATATAGTATTGTTGTTGTTGTTGTTGTTGTTGTGGTGGTGGTTACCAGCGGACACACTGTGGTGCGCTGGGCTTTGCTGCAGTTTTAGCAGCCTCTTTCCCGGTGCACTACGCTGATGATGACACAGTGCTACCACATCGGTGAAATGCTGCGATTACACTTACCAATGACAGAAATCTGCCAATTGCAACGCTTGTTAGAAAGTAGTGTTTTTAACTATGACATCCTACAGTATTGTTGAGACCCTGAAGCAGGATGAAATTCAACATAGGCAGCTGCCTTGTAATTCTCTGTGCAGGAAGAACTTTGAGTAGTATATAAATGTAAATCATTGTATGGACATTAGCCTTGTCTATGTGTGGCAACAGTGGTGGACCTTTCTGAGGAGCAAGGGCAAAGAAAAAAAGGGTGCATCATGTTTTCTTTACTGGAACTCAGAATGATAATGACTAACAGAGTCTGTGTTACTAATCACGCTTCCTGATTAAATGACTACATTTTTCTCATTTCTGGTCACTTGCATTCTCGTTGTCAGCTTAACTGATGACTCTGCTCATTATCAAAGAAGATGTTAATCAGAGATGCATGCAGATACTCATCTTTCTTAAAGGAGAAGTTTATGCTGAAACAGAGTGGTTAAGACCAAAATCTTGATGATTGCTCCTTCTCTTGGAATTTGAGAGAATTTGGCTTTCCCCTGCCTGGCTTAACAATGCTGTCTATGGCCATGTGTAAATCTGTCCTAAAACCACATTAAACGTTGGTTTTCAAAGCCATGAAACTCACCGAGTGGTCAGTGGTGTTCCTTAATGTTCCCACATAAAAATCGTAGCAACTGTGGTTTCCGTGATGATTTATTTGACATTTTGTCCATGCATTGATTTCCTATAGGAAACCTCATTGTCTGTTGGTAGTAATCCACCACTGGAAACAGAACGGGGGTTGTTTACGACAAGGTTGTAGTCATTGTAGTCTTTTAGCTCAGCAAAAGTGCTGGCTCGACAGTGTTGTGTGAGCTCCTCCTCTTCGGAGGAATTCTCCTGCAGTCGCTGACCACACAAAACTTGCCCATTATTACTCACTTGTAAACAACCTTTGCAGTACGATGCCTTTGAACACAACACCAGCCTTCTTCTTCTGCTTCTTTCTGTGTCCCATTACATTGCAATGGTTTCCTGCTGGTTGGTGACACTCATGTAAAGGAGCATTATCACCATCAAGTGGGCTGGAGTGTATAACGCTTAAGGGTAAAATGAACAGTCAAGCGGAAGTTTACACACGGGTGTGAGGCAGCTGAAAAAATAGTTCCACAATCGAGATGAATAGTGAAAACACGGATGGAAGCCACAGTTTGCTACGATTTTCATGTCAGAACATCAATGAACACCACTGACCACTCGGTGAGTTTCATGGCTGTGAAAACCAACGTTTAAGGTGGTTTTAGGACAGATTTACACATGGCCATAGACAGCATTGTTAAGCCAGGCGGGGGAAAGCCAAATTCTCTCAAATTGTCAGAGAAGGAGCAATCGTCAAGATTTTGGTCTTAACCTCTCTATTTCCTTTAATGAACAGATGTTATTAAATGACTCACATGTTCAACACAAATGAGCTTATTGTATATATCTGGCACATGATTTGTTCTGAAACCTGGTGATTGTTTATTTATATGATATACACTTTTCTGTGGTCATGGCAACATTTCAATGTTGTATTATGTTGTATTGTATTGAAAAACAGCAAATCTGTTGAGAAACAGTTTGTCATGATGCACTGGTTGTGTTAGTTTGTACCTTTGATGAGAGGCAACTTGCCTAATTTAGTCTTGTTTTAATCTGCTGTCACTGTGGTGCTTCCTGCAAAACATTACCTCATTTGTCTGCATTTAGAGAATATGGATTTGGTATGTACTATTGGGAACACAAATCAAGAACAAGAGCAGAAAAAAACAGGCTTACTATTAAAATAAAAAGTTCAGCATGTTGGGAAATAGTCTTATTTGAAGAAGATTGATACCCCTCTCACTGTATGTCCTTCAAATATGAAGCTGCAGCATAAAGACTGAAAATGGGGCTTTCTCTAAAGTTCACACTTGGGAAATTCATAGATAAGTGAACCAGCTGAAAGTATTGCTCATTCCATTCAGCTCTCTGCAGGTATCATTATTACTGAAGAAGAAAAACAACTTCGGCATGTAGATGGCCTGAGGGCAGGGTGGTTTAAAATTAGAATCTTACTGTCTGTGTAATTGACTAAAGGGCAAAACACACCGGGAGCATATGACATATGAGAACATGTCCTTTTTCCGAGTAATGATGAACAGTCATGTGTACACACATCAGCTGTCATACTTAAGCAACTGTCTTAGTATGTTTGTTGGTGGTGTGTCAAACGCCATGAGTCAAACAACAAGACGTAGCTGCAGCATATCAGTGAGCCGCAGAATGTAATAGTCTGAACTCTGAATCTTAACTCCCACTGGTTTTAAATCACGGATGGATTACTAACAGACCCAGGGACCCAAGGTTTAAGGGACCCACCTAGCCTTCACCTGCAAAATGTCACTCAAAGTAACACGTACCAACCAGGAGGAGACACAAAACAATCACAAAGAGAAACCAAAAGACTACAGGCACAAAACAACCAAAAAATAAAAAAGAGGACACAAAATTACCCTAAGACACAAAATGACATCAAAGAGACACAGAACAGCCACGAGAGGTACAAAATAAATACAAGCAACACAAAATGACCAAAAAGAGAGAAAAGTGATCAGATCACAGTGTGTGTTAGTGGTCATGTACATTCATATTTAGCGTTCTTCACTTGTGATCAGATAACCAAAGATGCATATTAATACCAGGTATGAAAATGTTCCTCTACTTCTTGTTTGTATGTATAAATAGGCCCCAGTCTTGATTTTGAATCAAGTTTAGTCTTGATATTGGGCACAGTAGTCTAACACGTTAGTTTTCTAAAATAACAAACTCACTAGCTTTTCCGTTACTGATAAAGAGCATGAGATGCAGCTTAGTATCCTAAGTAAGCTGCACATTGCTAACTAAAGAAATAGCTGCTAGAAGGACCAAGTATGACATTTTGAGATATACAGTAACAAGGGGGACAATAGATGTCTAGTTTGGACTTATATTACCTTAATGAGACAACTGATCTGTTCTGTACGACATCTATTACACGTCTGTCCGTCCTGGAAGAGGGATCCCTCCTCAGTTTCTCTTCCTGAGGTTTCTACCATTTTCTTTTCCCTATTGAAGGGATTTTTTTCAGGGGAATAATTCTTTATCCTCTTTGAGGGTCCAAAGGACAGAGGGATGTCATATACCATGGTAACAGATAAGTGCATTATGGAATTAAACATGTTTCTATTATTTAACTAGCTATTTAGCTGTGAACCTTTCAGTCCTGTTGCATATCAATCAATATGTCAGCTGCTTTCGTTGTCATCAGCTGTCAGAACTGCTTTATTTAAAATGCAGTCTTTACATCAATTATGATGTAAAGACTGCATTTTTGTTACCAATAAATATTTCAATAATTATTTCAATATATCAGTAAAAAAATCATCTTGACATTAGTTGTTTTGTCTAGCAAATAGAATCCAAAACGGCAAATTTAGCTCTGTAACACACAGTTATTTTTATTGTTGATTGATAAGGACAAATGCACATTGTAGGCTTCCAAAACCCAATGTTTTGTCTTTCAATTTCTTATTTTGTTTGTAACACCTAAGAAATTCAGAGAGATTGTTGTGATGACTGCAGACTGACACAAACACAGATACAGACTTTGAATGTAGATGGATAGGAAAGTGATTTATTGTAATTGAAGCTGGAAATGAAGGTAAGTTTAGCAAGGAGGTCACTGGTTGAGACAGAGGGCAGATAGCGGAGAGCAGTGGCTGAGGAACTGGGGCAGGGATTGGAGTCAAGAGAAAGCAGGCAGGCCACCTGACAGGCTGATGAAGATGGTCCTGGAGTTAAACATGAGAAATGCATGAAGAAACAAATTACAAGAAGACTAGATACTCTAGTGTGGGGCCTGACGCTCATACTGCATGGTAGCCTACTGAACAATCAGGCAAAGACCGGATGAAGAGCTGGGTTGCAACTCAGTTTCCAGAAAAAATGCAGGTATTTCTGCAAACCACGGGTATGTTACATTTGCATGTTATTATGTAGCAGATATGTTAAACATAACATTTCAACAATGCCGTGTTTAGGCTGTGGTGAGGTTTAGGTAGAAAAACCACACAAAAAGATCATGTTTTGGCTTGAAATACTTGCTAGGTAGCACAGTCATGGCTGGAAGCACAGTGGTGTCTTGATAAAAAAACAAATGCTTTTCATGGCACTAGCACTGCTGAAAAAACACAGACAGGTTGCTACAAAACACTTACATTTGGAACTTAAAAAGCCGATGGAAAAAACCTATGGTTTGCTACAAGACACCTCTGTTTTGAGCCTAATAAGCCGCCAGCAAAAAACTGATTGGTCGATACACAAAACACTTATTGATGGAGCCTTAAAGGCTGCAATAAGAGCGCAGACTGCTTGCTATAAAACACCCATGTTTGGAGACAAAACAATGACTCTCAACCATTTTGTTGTGGAAATGCAACAAAGTCTGGGTAAAAAACAAATACTTTTTGTAGCACTATTAGTGCTGTAAAAACACAAGTTAGTTGCTACAAAGCACCTACATTTGGATCCTAAAGAGCCAGTGGAAAAACACAGATGTGAGGCTACAACATACTCAAGTTTGGAGCCCAAAAAGTCGCTGGAAAAACACTTTGGGTTTGGAGTCTAAAAAGCTGCTGGAGACACAGCAATGTCTCTGTAAAAAACTACCACTTTGTGTCACTATCCTGGCTGGAAACGCCGCAATGTCCCAGTAAAAAAAACTGCCACTTTTCGTGCCACTATCCCCAGCATGAAATGCAACTTTGTCATGGTAAGAAACAAATGCTTTTTGTGGCTCTATCCCCGTTGGAAAAAAAACTATGGATCTCTACAAAACACCTATGTTTGGAGACTAAAAAACTGCTGGAAAACACTCATTAGTTTCTACAAAGCAGCCACATTTGCAGCCTGAAAAGTCCACAAGACAAATACAACTTGCTACAAACACAACTTGCTACAAAACACCTATATGTGGAGCCTACAAAGCTACAGAAAAAATTGATGTGTTGCTACAAAACACCTACATTTCTGAAAGGCAGGGATGTCTTGGTAAAAATAATACACTTTTCATGGTACTATCCCCCTGCAGAAAAAAAACACCAAGGGGTTGTCACAAAACACCCTACATTTAGAGCTAAAAAAGCCCTCTAAAAAACATTGACAGGTTGCTACAAACCACCTACATTTAGAGTCTAAAAAGCCACAGGGAACACAGCAATGACTCACTAAAACTCAACAGGTTTTGTTGTTGTTGGTTTCAAACAGAGGTCTACAGCTTGGCGTCTCCAAGGTGTCATGCCACCTACCATTCCCTCCACTTCCCAGTGACAAAATCAGCTCATATACTACGTCACTTTAGAAACTTGGTGTGATATTCTATATATGAAACATACACATGTAATGTATTTGTGGTTTGCAGAAATGTACAATGCCAACATGTTCTTCAGGCGACTGGGCTAGGGGTTAACACTGTAGATGATGAGCTGATAAGTGGCAGATGTGCAGATAGGAGCAGCAGAGTGGAATGTTGTAATCAAGAGGGAGACTGATGGAGCACCATGGCCGTGTCAGACAAACACAGAGAGACATGCATGTACTCACAAGACACCAGGGAGGGGAAAAACACAAGGAAACTAGGGCTGACAAACTATATATATCCATACATTATTTTACATTCAATACAGTTTTGAAGTGCATATTAAAAAAAAGTAAAGCAAGTCTTGATTGGAAATCAAATGAATGCATGTCTGTTGAACGGTTCAAGCAACAAAGTGAAATGTCCAATCAGTGTCAATATGGTGTGCAGTTACTCCAAGGTCATTTTGAGTTCTCACTGATGTCCAGTGATCTCCGGTTAATGCAACAGCATTTTCACTTTTCAGGGATTCCAGTTTAGTTGCTTTCTCTGATTCATACAGGTCCTGTATACATGAAACTATTGTTTCCTGTGACAGTGAGACATATAACTGGTCACAACATGTCAACCTGAGGACATCCCTTAGACTTAGTTTTCCATGATGTTGCCTCGTCTGCAGTCAGTTGCTAACCATTTCTCAAGCACTGTTGCTAACTTCTACGATTTAGTTTCATCCACAAGTCTGTGGCAATTTTCACACCCCAAAATAGTGCTTTGTGCTTTGGGCTTTTTCGGCTTTGGCGATGTGGTTGCCCACTGACATCAGTCTGATTAGCTGCACCTGTGTGCTTTGCTCATAGGTGGAAGCTCAAACTTGAAGTACTTTAGTGATATGTTAATTCAGTTTGATACTCGGTGCAGAAAGCTGCTGCTGCGGCTTGACCACAAATAAGGATACATCAAAGGGACAAAATAGCAGCACACACTTTGAAAATAGAAAACAATGCATTATGTGCGGACCTTATTCGCATAGCAGGTAATGTGTGATAGCCCTTAAGGAAACATAAGAGAAAAACTAAAGTCACAGCTGGGACGGTGAGATTCACTTCATGATGTGAGATTGAGAAAACTTGCAAATCCTCACAGGGGAGTGGTTGGAACCAACAAATATGTCCAGCTGTTCTGAAATTATTGAAATTGTTTTGATAATCATTATCATCACGACTGCATAAACTGACAAAATTCCCATTGTTTATTATTATCTTTCCTCTTTTCTTTCCTTTTTTTTTATCTGAGCTCCTGATTACTTGCATGACCTAAATTGTTTATCTGTGTTCTGCGGCTCTCTAATGAATCTAGTCTGGTATGAAGTAACATGTTCTTGTTCTGCCAGATTCTGATGATGGCTGCATACAGTTTAGGAAAGGATAACAGTGTGAGAGCCATGTGTAGTTATGCAGTCCTGCGGTGTGCAGATAAAAAGACCTTAAATTACCTGTATGTTACAATCACACTTCTCTAATCACTGTCAAACCTGCAGGGGTTTTTAACAGTTATTTTTTCAAACCAGTAAACCCTACCCATCGTAGGAATCTTTTGCCTCTGACAAGCAGTGGCAGGTAGAAGACTCTGGAGGAACAGCCAGGGCCAGATACATAAAACTCTCTGCAGATTCATGGCTAAAACTGTGTATATGCACAAAGACAGAAATGTGCCCATGCACTCTTTTTATCAGCTTTATCAAGCATATGCATGTTTCTGTTTTATAAATCACTTTCGGAGCTGAGTGCATATGCATAAGCCTCACTTTAGCTTCCACAGTTTGCCATTGCTGGATGTAGAAATGGCCTTGAACATAAGTTTGCCCATCATTACTTGTGTCCACTCCACCACTTTGTGTGAGAAATACATCAAAGGGGATGTGCAGTTTCACAGACTATGATGCTAATTGACAAAGAAATCAGTCTGCATTAATTTGAACATACAACCCATGACCCATCGAAAGTCACTGATCAAGAAAAGATGCAAAACTTAAATGTGAGAATTTGCAGCAATGTCTTGTTCAATGATTTTGTAGTAGAACAGTAGAAACAAAATAGCACCTACATGTGAATTTTGATGTCAGAGTTTGATGTTTATTTTATTTAACCTTTATCTAAACAGGAAGTCTCATTGAGATTGAAAATCTCTTTTACAAGAGAGACCTGGCAGAGGCAGCAGCCAATAAAAACACATCTAAAATTTAACAAATAAAACATATAACACAAAAATCCACAATAAAACAACAACTACCTGACCAAATGCCTCGCAAGAAAACCAAACACATGTCTCTATCACCGCATTCTTTTTGATGTCCTTAATTCATCAATGGATACAAGTGTTTCTAATTTTAGATATTTTTGGAGATTGTTCTATGTCCATGGCGCAGAGTAGGAGACTGCAGTTTTCCCCAGATCTGATAAAACCCAGGGGACATTAAATAGCAACCACTTGGAGGAGCATAGCTGCTAACTACCAGGGCTGACACACAGAAGGGTGCAGAGGTAGGCCGGAAGTTTGTCTAATATTGCTTTACAGATAAAAGATATACCAGTGCTGTTGTCTGCAAATGGTCAATGATGTCCAACCCACCAAGTCATAAAGACTGCAGTAATGAGTAAGTGACTTTGCATTTGTAATAAAACAACTGAATCAAGGCTACGTAAAATGGAGGAGATTGTATGCATGTACAATATGACACCATAATCAATCAGAGAAAGAAAAGTAGCTTCCACAAGTTTTTTCTTAGCACTGAAAGTAAAACAAAACTTATTTCTAAAATAAAAGCCAATCTTCACTTTAAGCTTCCTAACTAGAGCAGCAATATAATTGAGGGCGGTGTGGCTCAGAGGTACAGCGGGTCGTCCACCAATCGGTTTGATCCCCGGCTCTTCCGGTCCGCATGTCGAAGATGAGCAAGATACTGAACCCCAAATTGCTCCCGATGATGCTTCCATTGGTGTGTGAGTAACAGGTGGCACCTTGAGTAGCAGGTGGCACCTTGTATGGTAGCCTCGGCCACGAGTGTATGCATGTGTGTGAATGGGTGAATGTGACTCGTAGTGTAAAAAAGGGCTTTGAGTGGTCAGATGACTAGAAAGGCGCTATACAAATGCAGCTCCATTTACCATTGACCAATATGTACATTAAATGAAAGCTTGTCATCTATCCATAAACCCAAAAACTTGTATGAGGACATTCTTTCAATAGATTTACCATCAGAAGTGAAGATGCTAAAATCATCAAGCAACTTGGAGTGAGCATTATCTGAGCATTTAAAATCAATTTTAAACTCAGCAAATGGGAGGATCATGGAGGGGGCATGCGTGTAAATGACAATGTCATCTGCATGTAAATTTATTGTAATAAATGTATGTTCAGTTACCCTCTCAAGATTGCACACAATGAAAGTGGAGACATGAATGTTAATGTTATCTGTATTTCTGGATTTAAAGAATTACATTCATTTTCTTTGATTTTCATTTAATGCCAACTGATGTTCCAATTCTTGATTTCCAATTGGACAGAATAAGCAACACAATATAAAACAGTATCATCTGCACACAATCGCACATAAACAAGACAATCTCCTTCAGAGAAACGGTGACCTGGACTGGAATCTGGAAAACTAAAATGACTAAATGAAACATGAGCCTTAAATTAGTAAGATGAGGTCAGTATTGACAGTGAATAACCACCTGCTGTCTGTGTCTCTGCAGAGTGTAGAGGACGAGTCGCAGTGGGTTGAAGAACTGCTGAAGCACCATACAGCCCGAGTCCGAGATGTGGAGATCCTGACGGGCCTGGACCTCTACCGCTCTACCAACCTCACCTATACAAGCACGTTGATCCTCAAAACCTACCTGCAAACCTTCGAGGGTGACGACTAGACGCACAGAGAAACAGACACACACATACAGGATGTAGCCATTTGTAGAAGTCCTGCATTTTTACTGCATGCTCGCTGGACAGCTGGCGCATCGTTGTTCCACTCCTGAGGAACAGCCTGATAAAGTGCTCGAAAAAGATAATACATTTTTGAAAATTGAAAAGATTAAAGAATGGTTTGAAAAGTTATAGTTTGGAAGATTACAACAGGAATATTCAGTACTATACAAAAAAATCTAAGACGGATTAAGCTAGCACAGGAATGATGCAGGATGGGGGACTTTCCTGACAGCTGCCACTACACATTTCATAAATACAGTTCATACAGTACATTCTCATGCACACATAAAGGACCATACTGAGGTTTTAGCTCCATAACTACAAACAATGCATACTCTATATTCCTTCTGTCTATCCATTGAGTGCTGTGGATTTAAAAACAAAATGTATTGTGTCCTTTCTTACTCATAAAGGATGACTTCTCTCAGCAAACTGCACTTAAACTTTAACTCTGATTACATCTTCATGCAGTATGGAAATTAGTAGGAGCCAATGCCTGTCTGAAATGTTGGAAAAATACATTTAAAAATGTGAAAGTATACAGTTTAGTTTGCAAAAAATAGTCAGCAGTAATGTAATGTTTTTGTAGTTAATGGGCTAAAATGTGCAAATGTGGGTATGATTCTGTAAAGGAGTAGTTTAACATTTTGGGAAATACACTTGTTCTTTTTCTGGCTGAGAGTTAGATAAGAAGATTGATATCACTGTGATGGCAGCAACAGGTTAGCCTAGCTTAGCATAAAGACTGGAAACAGGGGGAAACATCTAGCCTGACTCTGTCCAAAGGTAATGAAATCCACCAACCAGCTCCTCTAAAGCTCAGTAATTAATATGTTACATGTTGTTTGTTTCACCCAAAATGTGAGACTCTTTCCTCAAAGCAACGGGCAGAATACATATAAACATGTATCAGATACTCATGCAAACAAATAAGACTCGACATGTGTACACCAGGGTCAGAACATATCCAGAGCCCTTCAACAGATCCTAAAGTTTGTGCCATTAAACATGTGAGAAAAATAAATAAATCAAGCCTTCCATGTGGTTCACCTCGTTGACAATTATTATCTCATGATTACTAAAAATGGTCTCACACAAACATATTGCATTACATATGGGTAACCACAGATGCTCAACAACTATTGTTTTCAATGTGAAAACAAACCACTGCATCAATATCACAAGCATGGATAACAGCTCCTTTTGTTCTTATGGCCTGCTGACAGTTTTCCAGCAGCAATAAATCAAATGTAAGTGGTGCAAATGGAAGGTTTACCTGCCATCATACAAGTTCAATAGCTTTTTCCCTGAAAAGGACATAAGTGATGGTTAAAATACAAAATGAAAAGATTCAACAGTATATTTCTAACCCCGGTGCACACATGAACATAAAACCAGCCCAGTCTCCAGAAAAAAATGTAAGCATTGTACGTTTCTGCAGACCAGAAATATTACATATATACGTTACTTATCATATCAACATTTCTAAAGTGACGTAGCATATGAGCTGACTTTGTCATCAGAAGGTGGAGAGGATGGTCGATGAAAAGTCACATTGGAAAGACAGCTGCGGAGCACTGTTTGAGACCAACAAACATTAAAATTGGTTGTTTTTTAGCAAGAAATTGGCCACAAAAAGCAAGAATTTTAAGCCAAAACATGATCCTAACCTAACCATAACCAAAAGATCTTTGCACCTAAACCTAACCATGCATTAAGCCCAGCTCAGACCAAAGATTTGCAGCAAGACAAAACCGTTTGAGAATGTTGCAAGGAGAAGTTGCAGTGGTGTGAACTGGCTCAGGCTGTCTGATGGTGTCTGTGACTTAGCTTGTCTAGCTACCAGCAGCTGGATTTAGAGCATCAGACATATCACCTGTTTAAACAGCCACTCAGCTTGCAGAGAAGCCAGCTGGTCAAATCAATTTGTCAGCAGATGGTGGGTTTGCTTGTTGTAGCAAGCAGTCTCATTTACATATATGATATTATATTGATTCTTTGGAAAACTATATGATATTTGCTGATATTACAAATTGCCATGATACTGATAATTTTGATTAAATTTGATTTAGGGGCCTGCGATCGATATGAGACTATATTAAGTGGCCATTTAATACAGTTGGTTACAGAAGAAGCTGCTACCCCTTTCTTTTATGCTTTTGGCAATAAAAGATACACCACAATAACTGTAACTGCTTAAGTACAGTTAAGTTTACTTTAAACTGACTCCACTAACACATAAAATAGCACATGGGATAAGTTAACCTTCAGGGCTGAAGAAAGTCTTCCTGAAAGAAAGCTTTTCATTTGAACCCAAAATATCATCTGTTCCTTAAAACTTCAGGTCTATCTGTCTTAGAGCCCTGAGGGCAAACTTCTCCCAACTGCCATAAAACATGGATTAACAACATCATTTAACACAAGTATCAAATTCAGCTCAGTAATAACTGTCAAGGTTCATAGATAAAACATTTGTTTTTTGTTAGTCACCCATCATTAGTTTTAGCATGTTTACACTACATAAATTAATATAGCAGCTAGCAGACTTTTTCCTCCACCCCTAGCTAAACAAATATATGTACGGTTTATTTTTCTTTACCATTGGTTTAAGTCTCCGTATCTCCTGTCAGAACAGCTCAGTTGAAATTTAGCCTGCATGCACGTTTTTTCAGGCCCAACATTTTTATATACAGAGCAGCTAATGTTGCTTTTGTAAGAAGTTAGTGGAGTGAAATGGCCATCGAGGCAGGTAATGTTACGATGTGTTTTATCTCGCAACGACATTGTTTACGTACGGCATATGCTCTGTCTGTTGACCCCTTTTTTCTCCAAAATCCAAAATATTTTCACACTGCTGACTTAAACATAAGTAAACATTATCCTCATCGTCTTTCTCTCGGCTTTTTGCCATCTGCCTGCCGCTGACTTTCAAAATAAAAGCATATCCTAAAGATGACGGTATAGATCAATGATTTTACTTTGCATTGATGACTGTTGCTAATTTAATCGATGGACCAGTCTAGATTGTTGGATCGTTATACCCCCAGTGTCAGATGGTGGGTTGCTACTGCTCGCTGTATGTGCGCTGGTCACACACACATGCTCGTTGACTGGTAATAGGCGCTGTTTACTATGAGTATGGTCTATCTGAAGCTCAGATTGTTTAATGTTTCAACTGTTTCATCCCCACTAGAAATGCACCTGTAGCCAGTATCTCGCTATCACGATCCTAATTCTTATTTTAAAGAGCTCAAAATTATATTTAGCTAAAAATAAGCTTGGAAAGCTGGAAGTTAAAGCAGAGGCACAGTGAGTCGTTCTTATGGACATGATACGCTGTCTCGTCTGTCTCACTGGTGTAAATTGGCAGATTTTCACAACATTGCAGAGGAGAGTATTGCAAGAAGTTTCAACGCATCTTGTCATTAATCTTCAGTCTGAACTGAGCTTAAACCACAGCCTTGTTCAAACAAAAAAAAAGTTTCAACATGTCTGCTGCATAATACTGTACAAATGTTACGTATCCATGGTTGCAGAAACATGCAACGGCAACTTTTATTCTGGCATGTGGGTTGCATAAAACACAGACACCAACTGCAACAATTTTCTCTCTGTTGTCCTCCTTCCTCTCATCTGTCTCTCCCTCCTTCTGTCTCAGCTGATCATCTAGGTGTACATTTTTATACAATTTGTCATATTTATTATGTAGCATCACAATAATAACAGCACCTAGTGTTACAGTATTAATCCAGTGTAAGAGATCTGCCCTGTTTATTTTTTTTTTCAAGGAGGTGACAAACTGATGCTGCCTTTTAAATTCATATTTTAAATCAAAATTGATGGTTAGCACCCCTAAAATTTCCACCATCTTTTGCTGTTTAAATCTGTGTAACATGCCCAGCTGTGGTAAGTCTGGTAAGTCAAACACAGAACTATACAATAAAGTAGTATAACGGATGTTGTATTGGACAGTCATATTAATATTTTGCATCCAGCTGTGTCGAAGAATCATGCAGAATCATTGGCTCTCAGTGTCTTTGCAAAATGCATAAAGACAATTAAAACCACTAATTTAACAACAAGGCTGTACAACTGAAGATTTTTCTTTTAACTCAGTATCAATATCCCGACAACATTGGTGTCATTTTCAGTTTGTTATCACGTTCACCTCATTTCTGTATTCCTGCATTCATAAGTTTAACTCTAAACAGATAAAAGCAGTCAGAATATGTATTTTTTCATGTTTGCTATTTACTTTAGTAACGTTACACTGATGAGTTAACATAGCTAGCTAGGAAGGTAATTAGTAGAACAGAGAAAATAATAAATAAAATTACTTAAGGGCTTGCCAGAATGTAGACGAAGCCATGTTTATTCCTGTAGTCCTTCAAATAAAAGCTGTAGAGAATTGGAAAACTTGACTGGAACTGACTTCTTCTTCATTTAGCTCAACATCAACTATACACACACTCACTGGGTTCACCTGTTTAACTGCTTGTTAACACAAATAGCTAATCGGCCAATCACATGGCAGCGACTCGATGCATTTAGGCATGTAGACATGGTCAAGACGACCTGCTGAAGTTCAAACCGAGCATCAGAATGGGGAAGAACGGTGATTGAAGTGACTTTGAACATGGCATGGTTGTTGGTGCCAGACGGACTGAGTATTTCAGAAACTGCTGATTTACTGAGATTTTCACACACAACCATCTCTAGGGTTTACAGAGGATGGTCCCAAAAAGAGAAAATATCCAGTGAGCAGCAGTTCTCTGAGTGAAAATGCCTTGTTGATGCCAGAGATCAGAGGAGAATGGCCAGACTGGTTCAAGACAATATATAGGCGACAGTAACCCCAATAACCACTTGTTTCAACCAAGGTATGCAGAAGACCATCTCTGAACCAACAATGCATCGAACCTTGAAGCAGATGGGCTACAGCAGCAGAAGACCACACCAGGTGCCACTCCTGTCAGCTAACAACAGGACACTGAGGCTACAGTTCACACAGGCTCACCGAAATTGGAGCTTGGAATAACGTTGCCTGGTCTGATGAGTCTGGATTTCTGCTGCGACATTCAGATGGTAGGGTGAGAATTTGGTGTAAACAACATGAAAGCATGGATCCATCCTGCCTTGTATCAACGATTCAGGCTGGTGGTGGTGGTGTACTGGTGTGGGGGATATTTTCTCGGCACACTTTGGGCCCCTTAGTACCAACTGGGCGTGGTTTAAATGCCACAGCCTAACTGAGTATTGTTGCTGACTGTGTCCATCCCTTTATGATCACAGTGTTCCCATCTTCTGATGGCTACTTCCAGCAAGATAATGTACCATGCCACAAAGCTGAAATTGTCTCAAACTGGTGTAATCTAACTTACTGTGTGAGGGACATGACCTTCACAAAACTGAATTTTTGGACTTCACTTGTAAGGCCACCATCAGGCATCGTCTGGTGTCATATTTGTTTAGCAGCATTTCCACAAAACTTCCAATCATTGGTTAAAATTTCATGTGGATATGATGTATCATATCTTGGGAACCTGTAGAAAACATTTCTGAAGGAAAATTAAATTAATTCACAGAAGAACAAGAAGCTTTCAGCCCTTTGAGCTTAAACCCCTACAAATCAGCATCTGCAGAGTTTCAGTGGTGCTCAACCTCAACTCGAGGTTCCTCTCTTGCTCATGGTTCAATCGAATGACATTTATTGTGATGGTGGTGCTGTTATTAAGCCCCCCCAATTTTTTTTTTTTAGAGGCCACGTTGCTCACATCGTTAGTCAGATTGCCTTGAAATTTGACACAAGTCTAGCTCTTTGTTCTCTACAAAAGGCCTCAAGAGCAATTAAGCCCCTCGTAAACCGTCAAAAAGGTATATGTGACGAGGTCAGACTGAGAATATGTTGCTATCTGAGATCAATGTTGACAAGACTGACATCTTAAAATCCAGTTTTTCACATCAGGGGAGAAACTGTGATAACTTGTGGGATTTTTTAAAGCATCAGGAAGCCTGTTCCATTCTCATTATGGAATTTTCTCTTTGCACATTGTAAATAACACCTTATTAAACAACATGGTCATATTTCATGTCAAGGAAATCTGCAACATATATAATTAAGATCATTTATATTCTGCCTAAATTTGACCAAGACCTCTGCACCACATGAGTGAAGCAACATTCATGTGGCAAATCCAAATGTCTATGTGCAGCCTGCATGCAATTCCAGTAATCCTCATTATAAGGTCAATTCAAGATCAAACAGAAGAGCTGAAACTTTTTTTTTTGTCTCTCATTATCTCCATTAATCAAAAACTGATTAGTTAGCAGTTAAACATTTGAGCTTGTAGTAAATAAATTTAGGATAATTTATAAATAAACTATAAACAAAGAAACAAAAATAGCAAAGGTAATGAACTAGATGTAAGTTATTTCCCTTCACAAAGTGTGGCAGATCATCATTCATGACTTTGGTGTAGCATTTTTATGGATCTGAAAGCAACTGTAAACAATGACAGTAGTTTTCTTCCAACTTTGTGGCATCAGTTTGGGAGAAACCCTTTCCTGTTTAATACTAAAACAAGGGATGTAACCACCTTTCCACAAACAGACAAATGTTTTTGCTACGCAAGACAACAAAGACAACAAAACTACCTTTCATGGTGGATTGTGGAGGATGAGTACAGCCTGAGGATAGAAACTGCTCTGTAGTCTGGTGGTGCGACAATAGGTACTTCTGTATTGCTCACCAGATAGCAGCAGGCTGTTGCTGGGGTGGGTATTGTTTTTAATTTGTCCTTCCATCTGACAGATTGTGTTAAACGGGAACTATTATGCTTTTCCACTTTTCTGACCTATAAATGTTGTTACAATGTCGAATACTCGTGTTAAACGATGCCAAAGCGTCAAATAATGAGGTTTATGCATTTGGACATGAGCCCTGCAAACTGTCTTGGGTGGCTCAGCACGCTGTGTTTTACTGTCTTTTTTTAACAGAGTAGTCCCATTGACTTACTTATGGGCATGTCCAGGAATACGCTGCAGAGGTAAGCAGGTAATGACAACAACAAGCTACGGCTAACGGCTAACATTACTTACCATTCAGAGACGTCTTGAAGTAACCTCTGTACTTTAGAAACTTCAGGCTGTCCAGTCTCTACCTCCGGATCGGATTCAGAATCCAACACATACAGCTGTATTTCAAAAGTTGACATTTTCAAAAGTGAAATTCTCTCAACTTCTGCACCGGCAAAATAAAGAAGTGGAGCTCAGCAGCACTCGGAAGTCCTCGGGAGTGTGACCAATCACAGCGGAGTGGGCACGGCGGGAGGCGCACATGGAGGAGGGCTGGGGGGTGGAGTAAATTACACAGACCATTTTCGTGGGATGCAGGAAATACAGGGAAGCGATACAGCAAGAAAATTAGTATAATACCTCCCCTTTAAATAAATTTTGTAACAAGAGAAGAAGTGGTGGACCTTCTGAAACTACTGACTCAGCTTAGGAAAGACTGAGGAGTCTGTTTTGTCTTTTGCTGATAGCATACCTGTCTGCATTACAGATGTCTTGTTGTGGTTAAACCACACCCATCAGCTAAATGAAACTGTGTTGGTTTATGAATCACAGGCTAAACAGAGGTGTGTACTCTCAATATGAAGAAAACACAAGTAGGTAATTTGAGAGAACTGTGTCATTTGGAGGCAAGAAATGACTAAGCTCCCACAACATTTTCCTGTTTTTCATCTGAAACCTTCCTGGCTCCAGTTATTTTATGACATCATTTTATACACCCCCATCATATAAACATTACACACCATGTTATTCGTACACTGGAACAAAACATTGGGCCTCATTTAAGGACTTTTTATAGTCGTACTCTTTTGCTTCCAGTTGAAGTCAGTAAACTCTCTTAGAGTGCTTTCACACCTGCCCTGTTTGCTACGGTTCAATCAAACTCAAGTTCGTTTGCCCCCTAACTGTAATTCATTTGGGCAGGTGTAAACACAGCAATCACACTCAGGTGCACACCAAAACCACCAGACCAAGAACTTCTTGAAGAGGTGGGTTTGGTCCGGTTACAAATGAACTCAGGTGCGAATCATTTGTGATGAGAACTTGTTCCGACCTTGATCCGAACCAACTGCAGTCACATTACACATTGTTTGGGTTAAACATGAGCATGTTACAGTCTGGAGGATTATTAATGTGCGCCTCCTCCTGTACTGCCTTAATGTGCACATTTGGCATATCCAATGCATCAAAACATTGTTTGTAGTTGGAGCTGCGCCTCGTTTTCAAACTGTATGGTTTGGCTAAAATGAACAATGCAAGCAATATAGTACACAATGACCAGCGCTAAACTCAACCTGCGTAGTTGTCCCTCCATTGTGACATTAGAAATTGTTGCATTTATCTTGCAAGTGTACTCTTCTTCAATGTTTTGTTTACTTCCTGGATTTTCCTCACATGGAAATTCTGACCAATCAAGAGCAACTTTCTCGCACAAGGCATTTCATTTGGCCCACTTGTAAATGCCGCCGTGAGAACACGAACCAACCCTAGGCAATTATACAACTGTGTAACAAAATGAGTCCCTGATTCAGACCAAAACAAGACAACTCTAGGTCTGAAAGCAACCTTAAAAGGTAAGTTTAGTTTATTTCAACCTTGACCATGTTTTTCCATGTTTTTATGTCTAAGTGGCTAATGGGAACAACAATTTTTGAAATTGATCCACTAATAGTGCTTATTTTTGCCACTGACAGGCTCAGATTGTTATACTAAGTGTCTGATAACGTATGGAAAAGATCTGTCATACCCACACGTGTGCAGTTGGTTCCTGTTGTGTTTTTTCCCCTCCCTCCCTTGTGTGTCTCACTCTCTCTCCTCCAGGGGTGGGTCCCAGGAGCAGGCGGCTGCTGCAGGTGACACACCCGATGCCCATCAGCTCATCAACTCTCTGCTCAGATACTCCAGTTCTTCAGTCACTCGCTGCCAGATCGTTGCAGTTTCCTCTGCGGTACTTTGCGTCAGGCCGACCTCTAGTCTATGCTGCAGTATGCTCCAGTGTGTCAGTAAAACTAACCTTTGTCTCCGTGTCCCAGGAATCCACTCCTGCGCTGCCTGCTTCTCCCTCGGACCCGCTCCGACCATCTCCACTCAGCTCCCCTCCACCTGCCATCACCAGCCACAGCCTGCCTCCGCTTCACCACCATCTTCAGCTACCCCCATTGACCTGTTTCCTGGACCCTACTCCACTCACCGAGCCCTTCCCCTCGTCATTCGCTCAGTTTTCTGCTAATAGACCTGTGATCACTGTGCTCAGCTTAAGTCTGCGTTTTGGGTCCAACACACCACAGCTACGTTACGTCAAGATCTCTACAGAAACAGCCCCAGAAATCACCCTTTCCACCATTTAAATACTCAGTATTACTTTGCTTAAATAAACAGTAATTTTAGCATGTATAGCGCCAGCATATTTTCATATCTGTTGGGATTTGCTAAAGGCAGGTGGTTATTGATTATTAATTACAAAATGCAATTAATCAAGAAATTAAATTATCAATGAAAATTAATAATTCCGGGGCACCACCCTGGATACAGGGATCAATGACCAACCGGTATTTAGTCAAATAGGGAAAAAAAGGGGAAAATCCTTGCCTCAGACACGTCACGCCACGTAGTGGTACAAGTGAGGCGGGAGATTTGAAAGAGAAAATGGTGGTCGTGGTGTGAAACACCTCACCAGATGCCGGTAAGAGTAAGGCAGGAAGTTAGAGCAAGACAAAGAGTCATAAAACCGCTGGCCTGATGTGCTCCTTGAAAGTATGCAGAAGATGGCGTTCAACGGGATCAAACCCACTGCGTGCTCTAACAAAAGCTGTGCTGACACAGATGTGTGAAGACTGTGGTGATGGCGAACTTCTCTTGAGGAGTTGCTCACAGGGCAATGTGTGGTTTCACCACAGGCATAAGGTGTGTGTGCGTGCGAGTGTGTGTGGGTTAGTAAGAGAGGGAGAGAGAAAAGAACGAGCGAGCGCTCGGGGTTTGTAAGAGGTAACAGCTGCCGTGGAGGAACACAGTGGTCTTCCTATCCCTCAGAGGCCGGTAGGCTAACAGGAGGTCAGTCCGCTGGTCTTTGTTCCAGATAGGAATGCGGCGTACTGTGAGTGCACGGCCGGCAGAAACTAAAGGCAGGTTATCCACCGAATGGGACACGATCAGATTGCTCTGGCGAGCACAACAACAAACAGCAATCAAAAGAACAATGTCAAATAGGACACGGCGGTCCTTAAACTTCAAACAGTCACAGTTTAACACGCTGAGTATGAAGTCTCTGCCCAGACTATAGCTCTCTTGAGATCGCTTGGCGCGATCAGCGTGTGTCCCGTCCTTTCGCTCCGTAGCTCCGTAGCTCTGGGGTGAATGCGCGGGGCCGCTGTAGCATCCTACAGTGGGATGAAGGATGCTGTCCTCGGTGCGGCAGAAGAGGGATCAGCGGAGTCAACTCGGTGAAGAAGCAGGGCCTCGGGGGTTCCGTTTCTTCTGGAGAAAGTGGTGTTTCTCTGCAGATGTGTAGGAACGGCGGGGTTGCGCGGCGTTCCTCTGGGTCTCCGTGGAGTGTTAAAAACAGAAAGAAAAGGTATCTTTCCTCGTCCAGCGAGTCAAGAAAAAGGCGGCATAGGTCATTAAATTCAAACATTTGAAGTGCTCCCTATCAGCAACTTGTGCTCGGAAGCTTTTGGCTTCCTTCCAGCAACGAGTCACACTGGGATTGCGAGGGGCGTCGGCGCGCAGCAGCAATTAAAGTTTCGGTGACGTCAGAGGAAATTCCGGCTGACTAAACCTGGATCTGGCCGCTGTCGCCCAATAGGGAGCAAGAGTTTGAATTTTAGAAATGATTTACACTTCTAACAGTTACTGGGCCAACAGAAACCTGGCCTGTCTCCTTTGTTCTCAGACTGGCTGGTTTCATAAAGACCTCTCTATTGTTTGAAACACATGGTTGAGGTCCCAACACATCTAACTGGGTGAATTTACGGTTTATTTCAGCCGAATCAGAGATGGCGATTGGTGGAACAGTAGAAAGGCAAACCAAGTTACTAACATATTCTCACTGCCAACTTGTTGCCACTTGTTCAGTGGACTTTTGACGTCTACATATGATGCGTTATGTATCATTCTGGGTGTGTCTGTTGCTGACATTCTGGGACACTGTGTCAGTTTTACACCTGTTAAATGCATTGCATCTTTACAAATTACACTTCTGTTTTTACAGGAAATGTACAATTTCTATTTGTTAGATGCATACAGTCTTTTTCAAAATAACCTTACAATGTTGGTAATACACTATGTATTTATAGTTATTTTCTTGTGCAACCAAAGCATGTGGTTAGAGCATTATGGTTTGGCTTAACATTCATATGGGAATTGAATCCCTGGGTGAAAGTCCAGTGTTTGTTGGACCCATCCATTACCCGTCCCACCCGCCCTATAGGGTCTTTCCAGCTCCTTAGTCGCATTGTTTTCTGGCAGTGTTTCAAACTGATGCTGTCCAGCAGCATATCATAACATTGTGAAAGTATGACTTTTCTAGGTGGTATCTGACACAGAAACTACTGACCAAGCGGTCGTATTTGACAATGTCAGAATAAGAATGGGTTGTCCTACTGACTTTGAATGAGGTGTGTTATAAGATAGTAAAATTACTGTTTATATAAACAGAGCCTGGTGGCTTTGGTGATTGTTATTTCGGGACCGTTTCTGGTTAAACAAAAAGGATCTTACACTTCAACGAAAAGGTCTATTTACAGAGAGATTTCTTCCATAATGTTTTTTAGATACTTAAAATAACAATCTGAGCTTATCAGTGGCAAAACAAACACTGTTAGTGGGTGTGCATTGATGGGTGAATATGCCCCAAATGGTTACATTGCAGCCTGTTTTGTGCTGCCATCTGCAGCGGTCTGACTCAATAGTGGACTTATTTCAAAAATTGTCATTTCCGTTGTGTCACCAAGAAACAAAAACATTAGAAAACAGAGTCCAGGTAAAAAAAAAAAAAACCTAACATACCCTTTAACAACCCAAACTTGTTGTAAATTGCTTACTGTGATCATAGACTGTATAGTAATAATCAATCAATCAATTTTATTTATAAAGCCCAATATCACAAATCACAATTTGCCTCAGAGGGCTTTACAGCGTGCGACATCCCTCTGTTCTTTGGACCCTCACAGCAGATAAGGAAAAACTCCCCCAAAAAACCCTTTAACTGGGAAAAAAGGTAGAAACCTCAATAATAGATGTTACCATTGCAATGTCACCCATTGGTTTGTGGACCCCAGTTTTGAAGCCTCAAGTTTGGCATTTCAGCCTTTTGCTTACTTGTTTTTCTGAAGCCAGAATTTGGCTTATTTTTTCAGCACTGGTGGTTGCTGCTTGGTTTTGATTTGATGAATGGCATGTGTTCATGTGAAGGTTTGCATCTGTGAGATTTGGTCTCTGTATGTAAAGCTATACTTTATGTGGACAAGTTTCATTCCCATATATACCACCTGATAGCAAACATTTGAATGTCATGCTCTCAAGTGAGAAGCAGCATAAGGGGACCCAGGAAATGACAAAATATTACAGTCATGTGTTTTGTGTGTACTATGAAAGAAGCAAAGAGGCAATGGTTAAATATCTAAGCTAAGCAGCCTAAGACTTAGATCAGAGGCAGTCACAGGGAAGTACCAGTGACAGTAACAGGTTAGATCTCTTTTTCAGGAAGGCCCTGCTTACACTCAGTTTTACACTCATTCACACCTGGCGGCTGCCTAAAACAATCACATCTGTTGGCCACCAAGCAGTTAGGGGTAAGGTGCAAGGGCCTGAGGGACCATCCAGGAATGGAAGTGGCAGCCTTCTGGTCAGACTCCTGTTGGGTCTAAAGTCACATGTTCCTCTTACCAACAACTTACAAAGGCAATCGATGTTGTCCCATCTTACTTATGTATATTACTTTGAACTGCTCGGAGCTTCCACGTATTATTCTCATAACCGCTGGGCAAAACCACAACACCCCTGAGGATTATTCTCCCCACATTACATCCTTACCACATACAGTTCAATAACCTGTTTTGCCAAACAGAGAACACAACCTGATGATGTCATGTTTTAAACAAAAGGCTCAGTCAGTAGGAATATTTCAATCAGAAGAGACTTGGTTTTATGGTAAAAGAATATTTATTAACATGTGAAAATATGAATAAGAATGTGGAAAGTCTTTGACAATTTGACCCCATAGAGATGGTTTGATTTAAGGAGGGTGATAAATCCATAGTCCCCCCCAGGGTCTAGACGCTGGTGGTGGTCGAGGTGGTGAAGGTGAGATGAGATGAAGATGTGGAGAAGATGGAGAAGTGCTGATGTTCTGGATGAGTAGAAGAATAAGCCTTTGTTGAGCTTGTTCTGGACTCTGGATACGATGGCTGGAGGTGAACGGGGTGGAGGAGGGTGCGAAGATTCTGCCAAAAATGATGGCTGACAGCAGCAGAGGAGAGAGCAGATTTAAAATTTTGCAGTGACATCCTTATTGGCTGAGAGATCGTGGCAAAGTTTGATTGGATAACTAGAGGAGTGAACACCCATAGTTGGCTGATTAGAGGGAGCAGTGAGAGTGGGATGGAGAGAAATGTGAAAGGATGAGCACAGAGAAGGTCTTCCTGATTGAACTTATGCTGAGCCTCATTTTTTTCTCAGTTAATCCCTTGAGGCAGTGGAAGTATACCCGCCTGCCAACAGTGAATGGCAGCTCCTATGAAGCCAGGGGCAACAGCAACATTTAACAAAGGAAACTTTACAAAATTTGGCTCCATTACAGCTCACAAGGTTCACCGACAAAAAAACTGTCTTATATTTGACAGATTTTCCAAATAAATACAACATGCTAACATTGATAGCACAAGCCTATGGCATATTACGTTGTATAAATTAGCCTAGCGACTAGTGGAAATTTCCTCTACTCATATGAAGACAGGATAAAGGACTTTAAATGCTATTTTGTGGGGGCTTTATTGTCTTCACAATTTATTGTTTCTTATCTGTCAAATAAAAGTAAATAAAAGCTTCATTTTCACTGAGGGAAATGGTTTTCAGCTTACAAAAATAAACAGGAGGTGTGCGTCTCTGTGATATGTGGTTACATCTCTGGGCAGGTGCATGCCAGGCTATATTGTAGGGTACAGCATAAGTTCTACGTCGCCACAGAGCCTAGAAAAAGGTTTTTTTTCTTCAAATTGTACATCTGTACTGAAGCTGTGTGAGTGAAAACATTTTGCAAAATAGCCTTAAATATGACCACATCGTTTTTTTCACGGTGCTCACGGTGAAAAGCCTCAGAAGCAGCATTTTACATGAGGCAGTCTACTCACTGTTACTTGCTCTGACACCTGGCACCTCTTAGCCTTCACAAGTGCATCAATGTTAGTTGTGCAAAGTCACCAGTTTGGCTGGATTAGCCCTTTGGTGGGCTGGTTTTGGCCTGGGGCCATATGTTTGATACTTCTGCTATATAGCATTTGAAGTAAGGTAGACAGCTTTAGACCCACTGAGGTTGTGGAGGGCCTGTTGGCTCAATGTCAGTATAGTAATTTTGACAGAGATCATTCATGTCAAGTTCCACCTACACAGAATACTGTCACAATAACCTCAACTTGGAAAAAAACCTTTGATTGACACTGTTCTAAATAATCTCCAGCAACCGTTCTCTGGTAGGTTATCTTTCTTTTCAGTTTATCACACCACTGCTGATAGAGTTATCTGTATACTTAACAATACCTCAAAGACAGAAAAAGACTTTCGTTTACTAGCTAATATTAGCTAATGTTACTCATTTGTTCAACAGATTTAGGGCACTTAACACTGCAATATCACTGAGTGTGATAATGAGGCTATGGTTCACTTAAAGTCATAGATAACATTAGATATAGCTGAATGTCAATGCAATAGCTGAATGAATAACAAGCCAAACCATCAATTCAGTTCACCCATTTGTTTTAAAATTGTGTTTTTAAACAAAACAATTTTAAACAAAGATATTTACTCAATACCACATAATGACAAAAAAAGACTTAAGATATATATATTTTTGTTTTGCAAGTTTATTTAAAAGAGAAAACTGAAATATCCCATTGACAAAAAATATTCAGACATTTTGCTCTGGCACTTGAGAGACACACTCAGGTGCCTCCAATATCTCTGGATTATCTTTGAGATGTTTCTACAGCTTGATTGGAATCTGCCTTTAGGAAGACACGCACCTGTCTGTAGTAGGTCTCACCGACGACAAAAACTGAACAATGAGGTGGAAGGAACTGCCCGCAGAGCTCAGAGGCACAGATCTGGGGGAGGCTCCAAAAACACATTTAGATGCACTTAAACATCATAATTCTTGAATGGACAAAGTTTGGAATAACCAGGACTCTAACTAGAGCTGGCCAAACTGAGCAATGGGGGGAGAAGGGCCTTGGTCAGAGGGGCAACCAAGAATCCAAGGTTAAATTGGCATCGGAAAAAGCACACAACAGAGACAATGCAGGAGTGGCTCAGTTACAACTCTGTGAATGTCTTTGAGTGGCCCAGCCAGAGCCCAGACTTGAATTTAAATGAATATTGTTGGAGGGTATAGTGCTAATAGACAGACAACCAACAGTCCCATTTCTAAAACTTATGTGGCAGATATATGCATAACAAATATGTTTTTACGTATACCTACGAAAGTTATGCACTGGAATTTGTATATAAGCTACGTAATCATGAGCCAATAATTTGTGCACAACCCACATAATAAAGAAGGCTGCGATTATGAAACCAATGCACTGAAGAAAGAAGTAGTAAAAAGACCAAAAGCAGACAGGTTAGGGTGGTGGATGGGTCAAATAACAGGACGTTCCCCTAGGAGACTGGCATTTGGGACTGTATAAAACTGAGTGAAATTTGAGTTATTTTCAGGTGAATCGTCACCATCTTTCTTTTCCAAAGTCTACCCTATGTAATTTAACTTTCGTAAATCTAATCTTTGTAACTTTACTTCAAGTACGTTACCTTAAGTAAATAATGTTATGCTACATATGTAATGTGATATATACCCAATACCCAACCATGTTTGTTTTCCTAAACCCAACCTACGTAACTTCATGTTCATTATGTAACCTTAAGTATGCAGATTTATGTTATGTATGTAACATGACAACATCCAAAATATTTCTTTTCCTGAACCTAACCTACGTAACTTTACTTGCCTAAACCTAACCTACGTAACTGGACTTGGCTTAACCTAACCTATGTAACTTTACTTGCAGAAACCTAAAATACGTAACTTTACTTGCCTAAACCTAACCTGCTAAAATTTATTGTCTAAACCTAAGTACAAAAGTTTACTTGCCCACACCTAACCTACATAACTTTATTTGCCTAGACCTAAAATACATAACTTTACTTGCCTGAACCTAACCTACGCAACTTTACTTGCCAAAATCTAACCCATGTAATTTTACTTGCCTAAACTTAAAATACAGAACTTTACGTGCCTGAACCTAACCTAAATAACTTTACTTGCCTAAACCTAAAATACCTAATTTAACTTTCCTAAACCTTACCTACATAACTTAACTAGCCTAACCTTAATCTACATAACTCTACTTGCCTTATCCTAACCTGCATAACTTTACTAGCAGAACTCTAACCTAAGTAACTTAATTTGCCTGAACCCTAAAATACATTACTTAATTTGCTGAAATATAACCTATGTAACTTTACTTTTCTAAACCTAATCTACGTAACTTAACTTGCCTAAAAATAACGTCTATAACTTTATTTGCCGAAACCTAACCTACATAACTTTACGTGCCTGAACCAAACCAACATAATATTACTTGCCTGAACCTAACCTTCCAAACTTTACTTGCCTGAACCTACATAACATAACTTTACTTGCCTAAACCTAACCAACTGTACTTGGCTAAACCTAACTTATGTAACTTTACTTTCCTGAACCTAACCTACATGACTTTACTTGCCTAAACATAACCTACTTTAACTTTACCCTTTATCCTTAAATACATTACTCAACCTGCCCAACCTCAAGATACTATTATACTATTTATTGCCTAAACCTAAAATACTTAATTTTACTGGCACAAACCTAAAATACGTAACGTAACTGGTTTAAACATAACCTACATAATTTTCCTTGCCTGAACTTAAAATTACATAACTTTACTTGCCTAAACCTAACCTACGTAAATTTACTTGCCTGTACCTAAAATACATTACTTAACTTGCCTCAAACTAACCTTCGTGACTTTACTTGCCGAACTCTAACCTACGTAACCTAATTTACCTGAACCATACATAACTGTACTTGCTGAAACCTAACCTATGTACCTTCACTTGCCTGAACCTAAAATACACAACTTTACTTGCCTAAACATTGCCTATGTAACTTAACTTGCCTAAACTTAACCTATGTAACTGTACTTGCCTATACCTAACCTATATAACTTTATTTGCTGAAACCTAACCTACATAACTTTAATCGCCTAAACCTAGGTTATGCAACTTTACATGCCTGAACCTAACCTACGTAACTTTACTTGCCCAAACCTAAACTATTTAACATTACTTGCCTTAACCCTTCAATACAAAACTTAACTTGCCCAAACTTAAAATACGTAACTTCTATTGCCTAAACCTAAAATATTTAATTTTACTGGCGTAACCCTAAAATAAGTCACTTTACTGGTCTAAACCCTGTAGTACGTAACTTATATTGCCTCAACCTAAAATACTAAATTTTACTGGCGTAAATCTAAAATACGTAACTTCACTGGTCTAAACCCTATAATATGTAACTTATATTGCCTCAACCTAAAATACTTAATTTTACTGGCCTAAACCTAACCTACATAACCTTACTTGTATTAACCTAACATATCTAGTCTTACTTGACTAAACCTAACCTTACCTACATAACTAAAGTATACATTAAGTATGTAACTTGACGTTAAGTAGGTAATGCCATTTGTGGGTCGCTGATTGGTTGGATATCATATTAACCGCTAAATGGGGGTACATGACTTCCTAATACTCCACTTTATTGCTCCACTCTATACCAATCAGAACAAGTCTTTTCATGCAAAGATCCCGATTTTTCATAATTCAAAATCTAATCAGAGATATGAAGTGAGGCTTTGAGTCATAATTCCAGGCTCAAGGTTTCTGATGACTCTGCTTTGATACAGGGACTGCAGTTATTGGCAGTCAACATTTCATATCATCTCAGCATCATTTATAGTTCATTAGTTGCAGTTAACTTTAATATCTGTCATAAAAAACAATAAATGTTTTCAATTTATCAGTCATTATTTATCTGCACAGCAATCAGACTGTCTTACCTTGGCAGTTTGGGTCTCTGGGGTGATTGTTTGTTTAGTTTTGTGTATTTCATATCTCAGTAAATCATTAACCACTCTTGCTACCTTTTCATCTTGCATGTATCAGGTGAGTTTCTGGAGTTAAAAGGAGTCAAAACTATCGTCACCTGTGGTTTGACAAGCTTAAAACGAAGAAACGTGAGGTTATCTCTGTGCTTTGGCAATCAGTTACTTATCTATTGCTCACACCTGGTCCAGAGGTCAGTGCTGTTAAACTCTGTCTCCCCTTTCCCACAAGTAGTGGAATGTATCACCTTTAACTGTCTGTCATCTGTCTTTCTGCACTGTGAGATTGATCGTCGGAGCCATGAGTTGGTTGAGGGAGTCATCGAAAAAGAAGAAAATTATTGTGAGTATTGGCTTTGGTTCTGTTGATGGTAAGGGGGAAGCCAGGATGCACAAACACAGGCTATTTATGTACTTTTTATTTTTTTATTCTTTTTAAGTTTAGAAGAATCCAAGATGTAGTTTGTTCAATATAGTTGTTCAACCTTTACTTAGACTACTGTTGAAAAGTTTGTACTATCCTGACACAAAAGCTTGATTAGGTCCAGAACTACCTAATATGTACCTAATGGTCTTTGATGTTTTTAGGTTGTAGAAACTCCTCCTCACAAATGTTAGATCTAGATCTAGATCTGTTAGATTGAGGCAATAAAACTACTGAACATGGTAAGGCTTACAAAAAAGATCCCTTCTTGGCTCAAAATAAGTACATTTGTTACATAACGTAACATCAATACCGACTAAATTGCATTGAGTTTGGTGGGTAAGTGACACAACATTTCTTTAAACTAGAATTTCTTAACGGTAATAGTACCGCCCCCAAGGGGCGCTCAGAGAATGTTGGGGCAACGTCAGTGCTGAGAATAATATTTTTGAAAGGGGGTGTTTGTGTGTGCCTGTCCATATTTTAACATTATACTTACTTTCTTTTTTTAGGCCTACTATGTATGGAACAGTGCGCCCTGGTACCTCACTTTTATTGCATTGTACGATGCTCACTGCATAGTTAGCTCTTCCTGCTCTTTGCTAGGTCTAGTTTAGGTTTTCCACCTCTGGCAAAGAACTGTGCAAAGCTTCACTGAACTTTATCTCACCCAGAAAGAGTCCCAAATGGGGCTCTGTGTCTGTCCGACTGTCTGAAGGGGATACCAAAGCACAGAGCAATAACATATTGCACAGACTCTAGGGCAGGACTTTTTCTCCCTCAAGATATTATGACTTCATAATCGACTTCTCAGAAAACACAGATATGTCTACACAGCTCAGGTCTGCTGGCAATGGGAAAGGAGTCTGTAGCTTATTTTTAGTGGGTTTATCCATGTTAAAAAACCTCCATATATGGGCTAATTTTGGTGAAAAGGTGTAAGAGAAGGTGTGTAGAGTTAAGTGATGGCTGCTGGTCTTTCAAACAGGGGGAGCTCAGTTTAAGTTTACATCATAAAATTTGTCGCATTGTAGCGAGGCAGTAACTTATAAAAGGAACAATTAATTTAAGCCGTTTTTCAACCACATTCACGCCATATATCCACAGCAAAACACATCTCAAAGGTTTTCAGATGGGTTTAAACACCTGAACGGCACTCTGTCAGAAGACTCCTCTCGCAAATATCCGCATGGGACTGAGCTCAAAATGCGATGAAACTGGTGTGTATTTCGAAAGTGCTGTCAATCACAGAGGTGTTCAGCCTTTTAGACAATTCCTCCAATCATCATGCATACACTGAGCATCCTCTCCTGCCTACCGCTCCATTAGGTCCCACGGAAGCTAAGCCTCCCTGGAAGTGACGATTTTGTCGCATTTATCCAATGACATGCTTTGCTGCATGAAAAAAACCTGCTCAGCGCTGTCTCAGTGGAAGCCACCGTGCTGACACGAGAATGTATGACAGGGAGGTCGCGCTTGAAAACTGGTTAGAAACAGCTGACGTTTGAACATCATAGTCATGATGTTAAACGTATCCTAGCGCATGATTAATGCAATGTAAATTCTTATTTTAATGTAAATTCAATAGTGCATATTTGACTATTTCTTCTTTGAAATTTTAGGGGAAGTCCAGCCTCCCTTGTTGTCTCAGAGCAATCGCCCATAGAGTTATTTTTATGTACTTAACTATGTTGTGTTACATGATGTTTCATGACGTAGTTATGTTGTGTCACAATGTACTTCTTTCTGTACATGTTTATTAGGGACCGAGCCCATAAGCAAGGACTGCTCTAACAGAGGAGTCCTCACCAAAGGTGAGGACCCTATTTTTAGGGGCTGAGCCCGTAGGCAAGGACTCCTGTAGCAGAGGAGTCCAGAGGAGTCCTGCCAGAGGCAAGGACCCTATTGTTTTTGCTTTGCAGATTTTTTCTCCCACCGCCTCTTCGAGCCCACATTTGACCCCCTAAACATGCTCAAAAACTCACCAAAATTGGGACACCTATCAGGCCTGGCGAAAAATTTTATAAAATGCAAAAATTAACCCCAAAAGTGCCAAAATGCACTCTCTAGCGCCACCTAGGCACACAAAAATCCGTAGGAATGTCATAGAAAGATCAAACAAAAACTGGCTTGCTTGTCTCATCAAGACCTACAAATGACCTGGGACACCGCTGTCCTAAATCCAAACAGGAAGTGAGATATTTGCCCTTTCACAATAAGATTTCGCCTCAAAATGTGCCTTTTTCAAAAGCTATCTCCTCCAAGACCGTTTATCGTATCAGCCTTAACATGCACAGGTGACAGTTCACACCCTGCTGAACAAAAGCTCTGTATAACTTTTTCATTACTCGAACAGTTTGGATTTTATAAGCTCTCAAAGCTGACGATGCACACAAATCCTGAAAATCTTTGAAACTTGTCCCATAGGAAATGAATGGGAGCAGGGGGAGAAAGGAGCCAATCATTGGGGTTCTTCTCACCTCTAGAGCTTTGCTATACTTTCAGCTACAGACTCCTTTCAAACTGTTCAATGTTGCCGCAGTTCTCATCTACTCAGTCATGTCTCCATCTTTTTTATATCTTTTACAGTTTTTGATCAGTGCCTGTGAAAGTACCATGAGCAATTCTTGAGAAATTTTGAGTTTATAATGGGTGTCTATGAGACGGAATGTTGGCGGCTACAGTGGGTGATGTCATCAGCTAGAGCTGCTGTGAAAACTGTCTAAAAAACTTTTTGAAATCGCCCTTACGGGCACATACTTTAAGCTAGACACACCATTTTCTCAACTGAAGAAAATGCTGTGTCACTGTGCTTTGCAGCTGTGTGGCCTCCATTTTGTGTTACTATGAGGACCATTGCTTTTGATTGACAGCCACACATCAAGCATCACACTGTGAATTGGATCCAGTCTAATGTATATTGGGTACACCAGTGCTCCTCAAGGTGTTGACTCATATTAGTCCCGCCCTGAACACATTTATAAGACCATATTTCCTGATAGTCATAGCGCCACCTAGTGGTGACAAAAATTGACATGCCACGCTCTTTAAAGTGCGGCCCAGTGACAAAAAAGTCTCTTGGATCCACTGCCTAAAGCCAACAAGACATAGGCCATTTTGAATTCCGTGGTCATTTTTGGTGTTTCCCATGTGTTACTGGCGTCAATGGTCCGATCTCCATCAAACTTCACATGCCTCATATTAGTCCCGCCCTTAACACATTTAAATCACCATATTCCCTGATAGTCATAGCGCCAACTAGTGGTGACAGGAAATTACATTTTTTTTAGCCGTGTTTCGCCTGGCATGTTGACCATATCCAACTCAAATTTGGTCATGCAGTCCTTAACACCTTGGTAATTTTATATTCAAAGATCCACCTCATGTTGAAAGGCACGCCTGCTGCTGGGTGTTGAATTTTGAGGTCTCACCATGTAACACGAAATTGCTGTAACTTTGGTGTAAATGGTCCGATCTCCATCTAACTTCACATGACTCATATTAGTCCCACCCTGAACACAATGATATGACAACATACCATGATAGTCTTAGCGCCACCTAGTGGCGACAGGAAATGACATTTTTTAGACGTATTTCTCCTGACAGGGTGACCATATCCAACTCAAATGTGATCATAAAGGCCTTAAGACCTTTTGTAATGTTATATTCACAGATCTAACTCATGTTGAAAGGTATGCCTGCTGCGAGGGGTTGAATTTTGAGGTCTCGCCATGAAACACGAAATTGCTGTTACTTTGGCGTTAATAGTCCGATCTCCATCAAACTTCACATGATTCATATTAGTCCCGCCCTGAACACAATTATATGACAATATACCATGATAGTCATAGCGCCACCTAGTGGCGAAAGGAAGTGCTTCTTATCAGACACTTATCTTTGGATTCACCTGAAATTAAAATGGTCCAATCTCCATCAAACTTCACATGATTGATATTAGTCTCACCCTGAACACCATTATGTGACAATATACCATGATAGTTATAGCGCCACCTAGTGGCGAAAGGAAATACTTCTTATCAGACACTTATCTTTGGATTAACCTGAAACTGAAATGCTGTGGTCTATATTTGATGTATACAAACATCCCTTAGGTCAACAGTGGAGTCACACACACAAACACATAAACAAAAACACACAGCTGGAGGTGGAGGCCGAAACGGGCAAGAGTGCGAGGTCCCACCCAATGCTGCTTGCAGCTTTAATTTTAAATGAAACTACAAATTTAAACTACCAAATTTAACCAAATATTATTGTCCCCTAAACGTACACTGTGACTGCTGCACAAAATAAACCACTTATTTAAAAGTGTTACTTTTGAAATTGACTATCCATTGGTGTTTCCATGTTGCCAGCATGACATTTTAACACATTATGTGTCAATATAATGCAATGTTAAGAGATTGTGGTCATTTCACACATTTCTGCAAAATGTGCTTGCATTAATCATTTCACTTTATTAATCCTTAAGGCACAGTAACTCATCCAGTTAGTGTATCACATACAGTGACCAAAATAAATGGTTTTGTTTATCTTCAATATGTCATATGTCATATGACATATGACATATGTCATGTGACATATGTCATATGTCATTGAGACATCATAAGCTCTTTAAAGTAAGAGTAGGCAATATGTATAAAATCTTTTACTGTGCTATGTGTATATTATTGTACAGGATTTTTTCTGAATATTCAACTGGGAAACTGTTGATGGATTAAAAAAACATCTTAAACAAGTTTTCTATTGCTGTAATAAAACAGTATGCTCTTTAAAACAGAATCACCTGAGCATACAGAGTGACCTTGGTATGAATGGGATCATAATTCTCTGACAGCTGACACATTTGTATTGTCTGTTAAGCTTAATTCCACAGAATGCACTGCAGAAGAATTAGACTGGATCCAATTCACTGCACATAATCTGACCACCAGATTTAAGACTGGTTAATGCTTTGTGACAATGCTCTTTTGAACTGTTGTTATGAAAAAACATCTGATAACAAACACAGATGTGAAACCAATCTGCTTCAATTTCTGCTGTTGGAAATGATAAATAAAACTACATTTATTTACTTTTTTATCCAGTCAGACCTCTCTAAGAATTAATCATCATCACATCCTGGAAACTCAAATTATAATTGCTTCAAACTGTGTTTCCACATACATCAATAATTCAAGCTAATGGATTGTTTAGCTTCAAATCAGATTTCCAGAGTCTGAGAATATGTGCTGGATCATTAGAAATGATCTCAATCACAGGAATGCAACATAACAGACTCAGCTTGAATAAGCTACAGACTGAGGTTAAACATAGTTCTAATGCAACAGCATTAAAATTATTTGGATTTGTTCATTATAAGAGCACGGCAGAAACTGTAAACTGCAGAAGTGCACAGTATTGTGAAAATCATGTCACAGGTAGCTTTGTACAGCAATTTGACAGGTGTGTTATCAACATGTAATCAAATGAGAATGTCGCTAGTGGTGAACCCTGTGTTTTCTTTTTGCCACTACTGTGGCTGCCTTTCAACAAATTCTAGCAGACTATACTTCATTTCTCACAAACAGTGTTGACCTTTGACCTTAACATCTGTGTGACAGACAGACACTTACTGGTTGAGCACACAGACTATAAAAGTAATGCACGTATGATACATGACGTAGGCACCATGATGTCACCCACTGTTTTGTGGTCTCCCGACTCCCCTTGAGAAGTCATGGGTTTGGCATTCTAGCTGTTGTCATCTTGGATTTTTGGAGCCACAAGTGACTATATTTGGATAAGACGGTGGGGGTTACCTGAAACATGGATGTGTAAAAAGAAGTTGATACAGCATTGGAGGCTGGGCCTTGTTCATTCCTATGTAATGTACCCAGTGGCGCATGGAGCCAAAAAAGGTTCAGCTGCCACATATTAAATTACCTGCATGATCAACACTGCTGTTGCACTATGTGGTCCGTAGACCAGGCACACTGGAGACCCTCACCAGCCGAGCCAGCTACTTCTGGTTTAGTGTTCTATTAAGCTGAATGGAAATAAAATGATTCAGTCTTGCAGCCCCCCTAGACTTACGTTATCAGACCGAATGGTCAAATCAATCCTGATAGTGAAAGAGTCATTTCATGGGGGCTGTGACACTCAAAAAATCGTATCCACCAATTCACAGACGTCACTTTTGTGATGCAAGTCTAAGGAAAAAAGTCTTTTGTGGCCTGTTGGCACCACGTGACAGATGTAATTCCACTGTTTGGCCACTACAAATATCGGCTTTAAAGTCCGGTGCACCTCCTGGGGGCTTTACCCAAATGCTAGCTGTCGCAAGCTCGGAATGCTTCAATGTTTTGTCTCAGGTGCAAATATCCTCGTCATGTGTGAAAGCTGATGAACTCAAACTGGCACCTGACTATGTTAAATTAAAAATCTCTTGCTCGCTCACTGAGTAGACTGCGTATGTCCATGCATGTGAACCCACGTGTTAAAGGTACCCTACAAGTGGGCAGGCAGTTCCTGTGTGTACTATGAAATATCATCCTGCCGGCGCCACTGGTTGTAATGGTATCTACTTGTCGAGAGACAGCACCCACCTGTCACTCAAATTGAACACGCCCTTATTATGCATAACTTTAAACCTTAAATTCCCCCGTACAGTTGTCATTAATGTTGAAATCAGCTATAAAGACCAAAACCAATACCGTTTTTTGTACCAGGCTTTATTTCTGCTGTACAGTTGGGCATTTTAACATGGGGTCTAAGGGGATTGACTGGTTTCTGGAGCCAGCATCAAGTGGACATTAGAGGAACTGCAGTTTTTGGCACCTCAGTGTAAGCTTCATTGTTCAGCCCAGGAGGTTGCTGCTTGGTTTTGCATCAAAGAGAAAAGTATGAGTTGTTTTGATCAAGGCTTTCTTGTCCTGTAAATAATAAATAAAAGTTTTTTTCTTCTTTTTTATTTGTTTGTCTTTGTCAGCACACACTCTAAGGAAATCAGTCCATTTGTTTGTGTGTTACAGATCGTTGTCTTGGCTGTATCCATTGTGACCCTCATCCTCGGTCTTGGACTTGGTCTTGGATTGGACTTGCAGAGATGTCAAAACAAAGGTGCTGTCACACACCCACATACACACACACACACACACACACACACACACACACACACACACACACACACACACACATGCGTATAAATATCTCTGCACTCTTGCATACATCAAAAAACCTTCCTTTGATCTGAAACCTGAGTTTTATTATCAATATGGTCAAACAAGACGTCATAACACTGATGACACAGATGTTAAGTGTTGGACGCCCAAGAAGTTCGCATTTAGTACTTGTGCCGTCATAGAAGCCTTGAGCAATGGTATGAAACACCCTTTTAAGATACACCTAACTAGCTCTTTGTGTGAGATGACCACTATACAACATTAGTGGAATGTTAGTTTTGTTGATTGAAGCCAGTTGCTTGCTACTTCCCAGAGAATGGCTCGTTGTATGTAGTTTCTGGGAAAGCACTGCAATTATCAGCCCTGTCATCAGAAGAAAACAGTTGCATTGTTTGTTTCTGCAAACCAGGGCCGGAGTGGGACTCATTCTCAGCCCTGGAGTTTCATGCCTCAGACCGGCCCACTTTAGATCACGACCTATTATTATTAAAATCATGTAATTATAACCTTACATGTTAAGTCTACAATAGCGCACTGTTCTGTAAAGCCTTGTAATTCAGTGTATTTTTCTAAAATATTTCCAATTCAGTGCAAGTAAGGGTTGCTTCACAATGTAGATTTATTTCAACATGAGTGCACATCTCCAACATTATTCTTTACAACACATCCTTTTCAACAATATCAGAATCTATATTCTGTTCAAATAAGTGTTCACAGATATGCAAACCTTAAAAATGAAATGATAAAAAAATATAACGGGTCACTACTATCGTTTGGGCACAGAAAGTGGTTATATTGGAACTAATGCTTGCTTGTTCACACACTCTGTTACAACAGCTCACCTGTTCCTTCCATACTGACAGGAGCAATCCCCTCATCGCTACTGGCTCCTGGCTCTGCTGCTGACACTAAATCACATCTTAAAAATGGTTCTCAGCACAAATCTTCCCATTTTACAAAGCCTTCTGATCAGTTCAGGTCAGTTTATTAATGTAGTGCTGAATCATGTAGCATCTCAGGGCACTTTTCATATAGAGCAGGTCTACACCATACTCTTCATCATATTAATTCTAATAATATTCACTCAATGAGCAATCCTACCTGCCCACTCTGGACTTGTGGGCTCATGGCTGGTGCTTGGTGCTGGATCTTGCTTCTGACTCTGAGGGGCTACAAGACAAAGTTTCCCAGTTATGTGGCGTCTCATCATACTATTATTTAAATTATATAACATTATGTTATATGCCACAACGCCACACGATTCATAGACTTGAACTTGAACGGTGGTTTGCAGGCAAAGTTCAACATCTTGCCTTACCCGTTTCATCGTCCTCATTTGTTGTTTCAAACTGCGAGCTCATTTTAGTGAAAAAGTTGCCAATTTTAGCGCATTTGGCTGCGTCTGTTTCCAGAGCTTTCCTCTTTTTTATTCTTGCTTTCTCCGCGCCACCCTTGCTCTTTCTATTGTCCATCTTTCAAACACCACTGACCGAGTGCACGGACGTGTTATGTCAGGGTGCGTCTGCAAAAAAAAAAAAAAGAGAGCTGCCAGTGGAGGCGGAGGCGGCCCAAGGACAGCGGTAGTAGCATACGTGATTAACCCAGTGCCATGACTAGCCCAGTAAAAAAAAAAAAAAGTGAACACCAGCCCTCGTGGCCCAAACATCAGTCCGGCCCACCGGGAATTGTCCCGGTCCTCCCGATTAGCCACTCTGGGCCTGCTGCAAACCACAGATACATTTGTGCATCTCATATGTATCAAACTAACATATCCGTTAAATAACTACATATAATTGTAACATATACGTGGTTTGCAGAAATGTACAATGCCAGTGTTTATTCTGGGTTGCAATTAAGCTACATGTCTTTAGACTGTTAAAGGAAGCCAGAGCGCCCATGTTGAAACAGAGAGAACAAACAAACTCGACACGGAAGGAACAGTTGGTTTGAACTCAGAATGGTCTTGCAAGCCCCTTTGACACCACCTCTTAGTAGAGTTAAAAAAAAAAAAAAAAGGATTCTTCTCATGCTATTCTGTTTTCTCCTCTCTATGTTTTTAGACATCCTATCCCGTGTCTGTTATCAGGTAAAACTGAGTAGAACACAGTAACAATCAGGCATATGCCTATATTAAATTTTAGTAATAGCAGAAATGCAAAAGTTAACTTATCACCTAGAAAGTGGCCGATGCTGTTGTGTCACATGTCATGCCCATCACGCCTCTTTTGTTTCAGCCATGTCAGCATGCTGTCTAATTCTGCCGTTGGGTGGTTTTGTGTAAAAATGCAAGGGATGCTCAAAGACGGGACTTCATAGCGGCTCTACAGTGCCATTTCTATGTGAAAAGGGCAGCTGTGAGGCAGCAGTGCAAACCACTGCACCACTGGCTGCTGGGTCACAGAATCTGCTGTGTTAGCTTCTAACAGTAAACAGCAATGTTCTCTCTTCAGTCAGTTTATGAAGGCATCAGATGAAACTTTGAATGTAAAACATTCAGTTTGTCAGCCTCAGACCTGCAAAACCTTAATATCCCCCAAAACCCCATTAGATATTTGACCAGCTGACAGGCTTGAAATTAAAGGTTCATCTCAATATAGTTTTACTAAAAAATATTCAAAAAATAGGACAACGTTGTTGTTTTCTAAAGCTGATACTACTGACTACAATACCGTACCCAGCAGGTCAGAGTGAACAGGACTTAGACAGGTCTAAACTTCAACTTCTCCCCTCAGGCAGAGGCTTCAGAGTCCCCTAGGCATAACTTCAAGGAAACTCTTTTGTCCCCTTGTCCATTAAAGCCTTAAATGGGAAGCTAACTTTACAATGTGTATGTGTAGGTATGAATGTGCATGCAAATATATATATATATAGTTGTAGTTATAGTTATATTTATATTTATTTTTATATATATAAATATATACATGTACATGTACAGTAGGCACTGTGTGGGATTGTGAATAACGACAGCTCTGTGTATGGACTGTATGTATGATATATGTATGAACTGTGTGTATACCTGTTTTGTATCTTTTAAGGGCAGGTACTGCATGTATACAAGAAAAATTGCCTTTAGGAGAATGAAGTCTATCTTATCTTAACTTTATCTTATGACAAAACTTGATTGATTCAGACATTGAAAACACCTCTTTTCTGACTGTCATTATTTATTTTAGCTGAGAGAAACTAAACTGAGAGAAGCCCTTTTGGTAGCTTTTGAAAATTTCAGATCAGCAACATTCTGGAGACATCACTTTCCCACATCTTTTCTTATCATGCCTCATGGCTTTTAGTAATAGCAGAGTGGTAGGCCACCTGCGTTCACTGCCTGCTTACTAAGCAGTGTCAGACTAATGTGTTTAATATTTGGCGCACTTCCTGGGGGTGTTTACCTAACCCTCATTTCAGAAGTATGCACGTAAAGACAGTCACCCCAAACTTCAGCAGCACTTAAATGCTGTGGTGTGTTACTCCCTTTGTTTTGTCAGCAGTTGTCCTTGCCAGTGACCTGGATGAAGCGCTGACTGATACGAGGAACAGTCATGCTGTTCCATATAAGGCCACAATTTTTGGCCTTGTATTGTAATACCATTCTTAGTGACGAAGCAGCTGGCAAGACTATTTTGTTGTTTTTACCATGTGTGATTATAAACCCAAAACTACTACTACTGCTACTTCCAGCATATATACCAATATGATGAGTCAAAGCTTACTGAATTTTTCCACTGTTCAAATCTGACACACACACACACACACACACACACACACACACACACACACCGGGGGACAGTATTCATGTGACTCCATGTGGATGAGTACAGTAAAAGTCTACATGTGAGGCAGTAGAACAGTACAAGACTCAAGTGTCCTGTGCACTGGACACTGTTCTCCCAAAAAATTGCTTGATATGTTTCTTCAGGTTTATGTATATTTCATTTACATGTATATTTTCATCAGATTGAGTCAAGTCATTCTAAGATAAATTAATAAATAAAAACAAGGCAAAATTAAACAAGCATACATGTAATTAAATCAAATTAACCTGAGATGGATTAACTAAGATCATTTATGTAACTAGCTCATAAAATTTACCCAAATTACTTCAATTCAGTTTATGTCAGTCCTATGAATAAACTGCGCATTTCAAGTATGTTGAAATTGCCAGTATAAACAGTAATGAGATAAACCTTATTAAGTAAATTCAGCATATTTGAAATACATAGCATTTATTAAAGTTAATTACATAAATGTCATTAAAGTAAACACATTTCAAATTCTTAGAATGTATTAATTAAATCAACTTTACAAGAGTAAATTCAACATATTTGAAATGCATAAAATTCCTCAACAGTAATGACATGAACTTTATTAAGTAAATTTAACATATTTGCAATATATATAATTGATTAACAGTAAATACATACTTCATAAAACAACCTATATTAAAGTAAACTAGGTAAAAATCTATGAGGCACTGTTATATTAATTCTCATAATCTATTTATCTCAGTTTTTTTTTTAAATTCAATTCCTAAGTTTCCCTCAGCCTTATTAAAGGTTCTTCCCTGTGCTACATACACAGTATGGTATTTTATGGTTTATTTTAAAATTATTTGACTCAGCTGGATGAAAATGTTATGTTTAATTGAAATATGTAAACCTGACAATAGATCAAATAATTTCTTTGAGTGTTATTGAGCGAATGGGGGCACAGTATAACAGCTAAAGGTGTGTGGTGGGGCTCTAAGGCTGTGTATATACACTCACAGGCAACTTTATTAGTTGCTACTGTTGAATTGCTGATCAACTGGGATTTTCACACTCAACCATCTCTAGGGTTTACAGAGGATGGTCCAAAAAGGAGAAAATATCCAGTGAACAGCAGTTCTCTGGGTGAAAATGCCTTGTTAATGCCAGAGGTCAGAGGAGAATGGCCAGACTGGTTCAAGATGATAGAAAGGCAACAGTAACTCAAATTACCACTCGTTACAACCAAGGTATGCAGAAGACCATCTCTGAAACTATCTTAAAGCAGAAGGGCTACAGCAAATATGGTAAACAGAAGATTGGAAAAGCGTTTCCTCGTCTGATGAGTCTGGATTTCTGCTGAGACATTCAGATAGTAAGGTCAGAATTTGGGGTAAACAACATGAAAACATGGATCTATCCTGCCTTGTATCAACGGTTCAGGCTGGTGATGGTGGTGTAATGGTGTGGGGGATATTGTCTGGCCTCTTAATACCAACTGAGCATCATTTAAACGCCACAGCCTCCCTGAGTATTGCTGCTGACTGTGTCCATCCCTTTATGACCACAGTGTACCAATCTTCTGATGGATACTTCCAGCAGCATAACACACCATGTCACAAAGCTCAAATCATCTCAAACTGGTTTCTTGAATGTGACAATGAGTTCAAAGTACTCCAATGGCCTCCACAGTCACCAGATCTCAGTCTAATAGAGCACCTTTGGGATGTTGGAATGGGAAATTCACATCATGGATGTGTAGCCGACAAATCTGCAGCAGCTGTGTGATGCTATCATGTCAATATGGACCAAAGTCTCAGAGGAATGCTTCCAGCACCTTGTTGAATCTATGCCACCAAGAATCAAGGCAGTTCTAAAGGCAAAAGGAGTCCAACCCAGTACTAGCAAGGTGTACCTTATAAAGTGGCTGGTGAGTGTATGTTGTCTTGTCTGTGTTTAAGGGTCTGTTAATACTAGTTTTACCTTTAAAATGTTTTTCCTCCATTATATGCTGAACATTTGGCAGTTGAGTTGAGTTAGGCCACTTTTACCAAGAGAAAACATGTTAGGAACCAGTAGAATAACATATAGGGACTATACTGGGAGTACTTTTAACTTATTTTTACTTACTTACTTTTTATGAATAGCCACAATGAAAACAGTTCAGTTTGTGGAATATCAAAAGAGGACGGTGGGCGCCCGCCAAGCTTCAGACTACTGTTTAAGATCAACAAACAACAAAGCTGCTTGCTTTTTAGTGACCCGTTGTGTTTTCACTGGGGATAGTGCCAAAAAATGTGTTTTTTTTTTTTTTAACAAGACAGCGCTACATTTTCTGCTGGGATAGCATTTGCAATTGCAAGCGTTGTTTTTACCAGCCATTGATGGGTTTCTTTTTATGGGAGGGTGCCTTGAAAAGTGGTTGTTTTTTATCATGACATAGTTGCATTTCCAGTGGATATTGTGTTACCAAACCTGGACATTTTAAGCTTAAACATGTTTTTTTTCCCCCTAATCTTAACCAAGCCATTTTTGCAGTGCTGGCCCTAAGTATAGACAGTATAGGCAAATGCTAAAGGGGCCGTCATCCATACGGGGTGCACCACAGATGGGGGAAGAAAATAAAAATCAAAACGTTTTCCTTTTATTATTTTTTACCAACACTATTATAAGTATTTTGAAATACAACATAAGGCCACAACAACATAACTACATAGCATAGCCTACTAAATTATACAGAGGCCCTTTCTCTGGGCTCCTGCCGCCCCTCAGCCCCCCTCCCCAGCTCCTTACTCTTTACCTGCTCTCTGGGGGAGATAGACAAGTTATCTGATGCCACGTGAAGCCCAAAACACACTGTATTGTTATCATGTCAAAACGACAAAAGCTCTCTGGTGCCCACTCAACTATGACTACACTACTGAGAGGAATGGATGTGGAGAGAAAGAACATGAAATCAGCAGGAGGAGAGCTCATTAGGTTAGCTGTTATTAGCTAGCTATCATTTCCATAAGGACAAAAGGAACAGCTGACAGAGGTTGCATTCATTTGAGCTGTGAAGCGTTCAAGCTCTACCCAGTAAAAATGAGCATTGGGACAAAGGTAAATTAAAATGTTCTAATGAGAAACTTGAATAAGTCCAGCTGTTTGAAGGACTATAAAAAGATATTACAGAGGGAATTATGATGTATATATATAGTTTTTGCTTATTTTTAAAGGTGTTTTCTATGTGAAAGACCGTTCTGTTAAAGGTTGATTCATAAATCTGTATTATTAAATTTGTGTTTTTGTGAGTCTTGGTGGCATTGTTGAAACATAGCGAAATGTAAAGTTTCAACTTATGTGCGTGCCACATAATAATCTGAAAATGTGATGTATTTGCAGTTTGCAGAAATGTACAACACCAATATTAATTGTGGTGACTGGATTGAGCTGTCTGCATGGCTTGATACAGTTAGGCCAAAGTGGGAAAATACATTAACCTTGATCAAAATAAAAAATACTGATGAAGATTTGCATCGGCATGAGGAAAAGGTTTTTCCCCCTTCTGTTTTTGTCTGTTCAGGCTTTCACCAGTTTATAACAGTTTCATATGTATGATGGCTCTAGGCCTGTATGGGTTTTATTACAACATGTTCTATCTCAATTGTCCTTCAAATTCGGTGAAACCTAAATTCTTACTTTTTGGAAGATATGTGGTCTTGTGGCAGAAAGTCAGAGGTGTCATCTCGAGCAGATGATGAGGCTACAGTTCTGCTGGCTGTACAGAATTTTCCAGTTTACTTCAGCAGGTGATTCACACCTTGATGTCACATCTCATGTGACCACACATGAGAAAAGGGTGACTTGAAATGTGACCTATGAGTGTATCTCATGCGATGTCAACATCCCTCCACAAAAAACTACGAAACTGCTAGTGAAGATGACACACAGGAAAGATGACGAGCAGGACTTAAATACAGGATTAACTGGGACATGTCAGTACTGAACACTGAGCCACTGCAAAACCAACATAGTGGAAAAAATATCTGAGATACATCAGCCTTCATTAAGACTAAGTCATAGTATTATGTGAATGAACTCTTATTTTTGGAGAATGTCATAAAATTACAAGAATCAATATAAAAAAGTCACAAGTTCAGTTTAAGCTAAAAGTTTTAAATGTTTAAAGAACCTTATATTTACATTAACATTTTTTTTTAATATGTTACATGTCTAAGTCATAACATCGTTACAGTAAAGCAGTTATTTTAATTAATAAAGAGTAATATCATAGAATAAAGATATAATATTTCTAGTGATAGTCCGAGCTACTTTAAGAATCTTTATATTTCTGTTAAAGGAGCAGTGCATAAGATTTAAGGGGATTTAGTGGAACCAGCTGACAGTTGCAACCAGGTAAAACTTCTCCTGGTTAGAATTCCTTCAGTCTTCATTGTTTTTACCGTAAGCTGAATCATCCACAAAGGTCTTGTCTTCTCCAAAACAAACAGACCTGGTGATTAAAACCAGTAAAAACACTGAATAAAGCTGTTTCATGTTAAAAATAAAAATGTTCCAACGCTGTTTGGAACATTGCATAGGCTGTCAGTTTAGCATTTGCTAATGTTTTGCTTACTTTATTTTCTATGATAACTTAAGATCCAGACACTTGGGAGGTTTTTACCAGAAGCTGAATTATCCACAGAGGTCTTTTCCTCTCCAAGACAAACAAACCTCGGATCCCATTTATAAATACTGCATATACACAAAACCAGGCCTGAAAGAGGCGTACGCCACTGCCCACAGAGAAGTTGTGATCTATAAAGACTTAATGGAGGAAACTTTGACACATGCTTACAATCATTTTGGAGACAGGAAATTGGCAATGCAGATGGTGAGGTGGAAGCATGCCTGTAGAAATCATCGAATATTTTTTGATGTACACCTTTTTTCGGCTTTTGTCCATATGTACATTTTTAGCTCTCGTCGCTAAGGAGCTGCTAACTATGCCCAAAACCTCGATTGTGTTAAGATCCAGACATTCAGGAGGGTTTTACTGGGAGCTGAATTATCCGCAAAGGTCTTTTCCCTTCCAAAAACAAACAGATATTAATTGGTAAAAACACTGAATAAAGCAGTTTCATGTAAATGAAAACAAAAAGGGGGGGGCGCCGGTATAAGACAGTGCAGGCAGTGCAGTTGGGGGCCCATCGACAGAGAGGTTGGAGGGCCTACTCTCTCTAGAACAGATAACGGGCCCTTGCAAATGATTCCACTTACCACCTCAGAAATACGCCTGTGTTCAAAGGAGAATTTGTGTTAAAATACAAATGCTTTCATCTACTACACATGTCCTCGAGAAGGCTAAATTATATTTTTATTCTACAGAAACTATAAAAACTATAAACTAACTACATAACAAATCCATTTAATGCATCATTTCTTATTTTATTTGGTATTTTCGTCATATACAGGTTTGCAGTGATGATTGGTAATATATATGTTGATGTTGTCCAACTTCAAGTCTTTATTTGATCATGTCAAGTCAATTTTATTTATGTGCTAGCACATTTCATAGGACAAGCCTAAACTCAATGTGCTTAAGATATCATACATGATGTCATACATGAGTAAGTAAGTAAGTAAAACTTTATTTATATAGTGATATAATGCCCTTCACAGCACAAATGCACAGAGTGCTTTACATCAATAAACAATACAATAGAATACAAGATAATAAGATAAAATAAGGACTTAGAAATTAACAAGGTAAAAGCATAGAAAAAGACAACAAATATGACGAGAAGAAGACAGTGGTTGGCTATAGGTGGGCAAAAGCCTGCCTGTACAGGTAAGTCTTCAGCTGCTGTTTAAAAGTGCTCTCAGACGGGATTGAACAAGGGGGAGAGCATTCCAGAGCCTTGGGGCCACTACCCCAAAGGCTCGGTCCACTTTAGTCTTTAGTCTAGTCCTGGGGACCACCAGAAGCCCCTGGTTGGCTGATCATAGTGATTGGCTGGGGGAATACAGGAGGATGACATCAGGTATGTAGGAGGGGGTGTGACCGTCAAGGGCTCTGTGGGTAAATAATATGGCCTTGAAATGAATTCTGAATTGGACTGGAAGCGAGTGCAGAGTAGCAGGGATGGGGGTGATGTGGTATGATTTCTTGGACCTGGTGAGCAGTCTAGCAGCAGCATTTTGAACTAGTTGGAGTTGGCTGTCAGATGATTTGTTTAGGCAGGTGAACAGAGAATTACAGAAATCAAGCCTTGATGAGATAAAGGCATGTACTGACATTCCTAATTCGGAGTCGGATATGATGGACCGGAGTTGTTTTTACCGGAGTTTTCGGAACGGAGGGGTCCAAATTAGTCATCAAGGGGCAACATAAATTGGCTATCAGAAATAATCAATAATTATTAGTAATAATTATTAATTATGTTAAATAACATGACTTAATTAACATCAAATCACCTTGTGGGGCACCATTCCCGAAAAGGGAAAAATGATAGCCAGTTCATGATATCAGTCTCAGAAAATTCACTAAACTATTAATTTGGGATTTTGATAAATAATTAAATCAATAACCATTACCAAAATGAATAATAAAGCCTGAAGGAGTTCTTGATGTAGCAGAGGTTGACTATTCATTCACTCTTGTACGACATTAAACAGACAGCAGGTACGATTCCAAAATTATATTCATTTGTAAAGCAAAACCAAAACACACAAATCCTAACTAACTATATACAAGCATGTGTGTGTGTGTGTGTGTGTGTGTGTATATGTGTGTGTAGGTGTGTGTGTGTGTGTGTGTAAGAGAGAGAGAGAAAGACAAAGGCGGGTGTGGTAATCGAAGGACCATTTGGCCTACAAAACAAAATGGCTGACAACAGAAAACTACAAGATGGCCGAATCAAAGCTGGCTTCAGATTGGAAGACAAAGGAAAAGAAGAAGAACTTTGAGCTGCCTGTTTGGGTGTAGCTCTATTGAAAGCTAATTTGTAAATGAGTCTATGCAAATACGATTTGTGTTGCAAAGGGTCTGGATTAGTGCAGAAGATGTTTAGTTGCATGCAAGACGTCTGTGAACAGCATTAGCAAACTAAACATGACTTCTCTTTGGTAAGACCAACTAATCAGTAACCTAATTGCAGACAATCACAACAGTAACTCAGTAAGCAGCATTAAATCACAATCAACAAGTTAAACAGTCTTGCTTAGCCTGTGCAGCTGTGATAAAGCTATGCCAGTTGTTACATTACCAAATCCTGAATGGATGGTGGGAAGAGTTGGTTTGAGGCGTCTTGTTAGCCAGTGAAGAAGGCTGGAAAGAGCTGTGGCTCTAGAAGCAGTCTTTGTTGTGTCCTTGTTCCAAAGGTGGAGATCCGAGGAAGCCGGTCTCTCGGGGTCCTTGCAGAGTTAGATGTTGGGGTGCTAACTCAAGTTGGTTCTCCTTATTGCTGAAAAGTTAGTTGCAAACCTTGTGTTTGGCACACTAACTTCCCTGGTCTCCAGGTCCTCCTGCCTATGTACTACCATTTCAGAGGTTTAGAAGCAGAGAGCCTGTCCAAGGTTCTGTACAAGGAGCCAAGAGTCTTTGGATTAAGAGCTGATCAGTGGCTCAGGAGAAAAAGATGGGGCTAAGAGCAAGTGCCCCCTTCAATATTTCAGGGGCAAGAGCAAGAGAGTACAAACTTCTCCTTAAGTTTGCTTGGTGACATCACAGAGTCACATGTCACTATGAAATTACCGTCCATTGACTGGCCTCTCACTTAAGTGTGACAGTGAGGCATCCTGTGGAGAAATGGCTGTCCTTTGTTTGGAGAACAAAGAATATGTGGTCTCAGTCACCATTATGAATGACAAGGCCTAGAGGGAAAGCCTTCCCATGTCCAGTTTAGATTTTAAGAAATGACACATCATCTGTGGTCCAGTGAATCCCAACAAGACACTGACTGACTTTAATACTTGGAAAAGCCTTTGTTTACAAGGCAGACAGAAGGTCAGACAGTATTTGATTTCCTGCCTGCATTTCTCCATTTTGAAGAAACTAATCTCTTACAGAGTTCAGATTGGATTTTGGCCCATTCTTAAACACAGACTGTCTTTAAATCTGGGAGATATTGGGGAGCCTGCCCGTGAACCTTTAGAAAGAATTTTACTTTCAAAACTTCAACAATAATGTCCAAAACACTTACTGAGTATTGTTAAAAGGAAAGCTGGTGTTACACAGCGATGTTCAAATGTGTTGCAATCATCAAATTTTTAATTTTTAAAAATGAGTTGGTCAATATTTTAAAAAAAAATCAAAAACAAATAAAAAAGTTTATCAGTTTAAACATTAAATATCTTGTCTTTGTGCGGTATACAGTTAAATAAATGTTTAAAATGACTTGCAAATTATTGCATTGCATATTATATTTATGGTTTACACAGCGTCATTTTTGGAACCAGTTGTACATCTGTTATTCCTCAGTAAGCTGCTGTGAGAGCTGTTTATTTCTGTGATCTGACTGCGTCTAACCAGTATAAGAACACTGCATAGGATTTATTTTCAAGCTATGATTATGGGAATATTTTATTGTCAACAAGACCACCAACGTTAGCAGTGAACACTATTTTTTACACGATGAAAAGCTCACCTGAGCAAATTTAACTGAATGCTATTTTTCACCTCCAGCCACCACTTACATTTGTGTGACTTTTAAGGCAGCTGCCAAAACCACTGATTGAATGTTTAAAGGTGTTGTCCTATCTTTCTTTGTAGTCGTCCCCCATACATCCTGTAGGAATCGATGCTACGAGCCGTACAATGACGAAAACCCTGGCTGCAGATGTGACATGAACTGTAAAGCCAGCAACAGCTGCTGCTATGACTACCACGACATCTGCACTGTGCCCAGTGAGACATTGATTTTTGACCTTTAATTCTGTTTCTGTAACAATGAACATCTCCCGTAATAGCTGAATTATCTGATGCTACACCAAAAAAATAATTCTGCCTTTGGTTGAATGGAACGCAGTGTAGCACACTAACTCTGTAATTGTTCTCTTCAGCCGAGCAGTGGGAGTGCACGAAGCTGCGTTGTGGAGAGAAGAGGCTGATGCAGAGCAAATGTCACTGCTCCGACGACTGCCTGTCTGCAGGAGACTGCTGCACAAACTACAAACATGTCTGCCATGGTGAGGATGGAAACAGAGGATGGGAAATTACATGAAAAAGGATATGGTAAATGGTAATGGTAAATGGACCGGCATTTGTATAGCGCCTTTCTAGTCCTCTGACCACTCAAAGCGCTTTTTACACTATGAGTATCATTCACCCATTCACACACACATTCATACACTGGTGGCCGAGGCTACCATACAAGGTGCCACCAACTACTCAGTTTTTAACACTCACACACCAATGGAAGCATCATAGGGAGCAATTTGGGGTTCAGTATCTTGCTCAAGGATATGACACGTCTAAACTTATCTCATGAGGAATTTCCTCCTCGCCCCTATGATGTGCATCAATAACATGCAACCATTTTTAGTCACTCTTTCCCCTCTTCTCTCTCTCAGCCATCTCAATTAGAGGCACATTAATGAAATAAATAACCATCAACAAACAATGCACTAATAAACACCCTGATGATGGAAGCATCATCGGGAGCAATTTGGGGTTCAGTATCTTGCTCAAGGATACTTCGACATGCGTACTGGAGTAGCTGGCGATCAAAACTCTGATCTCCCGATTGGTTGACAACCGCTCTACCTTTGAGCCACATCTGCCCCAAATAGATGAAGATAGGTTAAGGCTGGGGGAGATAAAACCTGTTAAAGAAACTTTCAATAAATAATGTTGGTGTTACAAAAACTCCAGGCCTGTAAGTCTGTAAAACATGTTCCTTTCTGCTTCTAAGTGCCTCTTCTGACTATAAACCACAGTTTATCCTTTAAGGGGATTTATCAAGCAAGATGGGGCTCAGAAAGTGATATTTTCATTGGCATCTTTACAGCCCAAGTCATTTCTGATGCTTTTTTTATATAGCTTATTGCAGTATGGCTGCTACACAACATTTCTCAGTTTTTTCAGTATACATCTATTTAACCAACTGGTGTTACTTTAAGTTAGTGCTTAGATTCTGAAATGTTATGTGACTGTTAATGTGACTATTAAAATGCTCTGTGTTTTTTTCCACCCTGCTGTAGGAGAGAAAGAGTGGGTGGAGGATGAGTGTGACGACCTGTTGACCCCCACATGTCCACTAGGGTAAGAATGTATAATCAATGTGAATAATCAGAAATCAGGATTACTGATCTGGTGAGAGCACATCCAAGTTCTGTACGCGTCACTGGAATGTCTTTAGACGATAAGGGTAAGGGTAAGCCACTGCACTTGGCAGGAGTTACCTCCTGCACCTTATGTGGGGTGGTTGGCATAGAAATCGCTCCCTTCAGATGTCTTCATCTGAGGGCAGAGCTTTATGTTTCAGACCTTGTGAATTCACTGAGTTTTCAAGTGGGCACCCCACTTCACTGGTGTTTTGTTAACTAGCCCACGACACCTCAGTGGGGCTTGACAGCAGAACCAGCATCCTGAAACTGCTCCCTTGGCCTTTCAGGTCTTCACCAATCAGCTCTGCCCCCCCTCTCCTCTGCCAGCCTGGTTTAGCCACCACTCACTTCTCTTTAGCCACAGCCATCTGGATGCTGTCTCTTCCTGTCTCTTGATGTTATTCACCAGGTTCTTGTGGGTTGCCCCTCTGACCCCAAGCGCTCCAGTGCTCCAGAGTGACTGTCCTGGGAAGCCCCTGCAACCAACCTCCACTGGTAGTTTCCAGGCTCTCCACCCCCTCTACTGGCTCTCAAAGATGAGGGACTGATATTTCCCCTGGTTGCACTCATGTGTCTCCTCAATCCTTTCCTCCCAGGGTACCGTCAGCTCTATGAGGGCCACCTGCTTTGACGCTTGGGACCACAACACGATATGTGGTCGGAGGCTGGAGTCTGGACACTTTTGAGGTCAACTCTCATCTTCCAGTCCTTTGCCATACTGAGGATCACTGAACATCCATCGTCCTTGCCTGCCTTCTCCCCAGGCCTGAGAAAGCAGATGAAGCAGGGGCTTTTGGCTTGGGCCTTGGTGGCTTTCCGCTTCCTCTCCTCCAGTCCATCGGCCAGTTGTGCCAGCACCTGATCATGGCGCCATCTGAACCTCCTCTTTTGTCATCCTGCTTACTTGGCAGGATGACAAAATGTGTTCCGGGTTTGCTGGTCTCTTGCACTGCACACAGGAGGGACCCTTTGTCAATCTCCACCTTTGGAGGTTTGTTGGTGCTGGCAGTACATCATACACGGAACTAAGGAGGAATTATCTGATGCCCCTCTATATTCCAGATGTCCTTCCAAGTGAGAGATCTTCCCCTGACACTGTCCCACCGGGTCCAGCTACCCTGCTGTCTCATGGCTACAGCCCTGGCTTGCCTGCCCTCTTCCTCCACTGCCTGAATCTCCTTCTGCACCATCCCTTTCTGGTCCTTTGCCTTTGCCTCCTCCCACCTTGCTCGGGCTTGACTCCTAGGCCCAGCCTCCCCTGGGTCACTGTCCCCATGATGTCTGCATGTTGTAAGCACTCCTCCGCTTCCCTCAGAGCTCCACTGGCTTTCCACTTCCGTACTGTATTGACCATGATGCCTGCCTGCCGCACAGCCTGATCGTCACTGTCTGGCAACGTCATGGCTATCTTTGGCTATCTTAAACTCTTAAACTGATGTAATTGGCAGCTGCAGCCTGCTCCTGGAAATGTAGAGGCCAATAAAGCAAAAGCTTTTTGGAACAGACAGCCACCTCCTGAGGAAGTTGTTAATTTTCCTTTCCAAAGCTTCCACTGTTGTCAAGCGAACCTCATACACAAACAGTGGCCACAGGAGCCTTGGGAGGATGCCGTGCTGGTAGCCCCATGCCTTATACTTGTTGGGCAGGCCACTCCTCTCCAGGGCTTTTAGCCACTCTTTTGCATAGAGATTATAGATTATCATAGATTTTGCATAGAGCCCTATAACTCACATTTTATAATTTAATAATATTTATTTTTCTCACATGACACAAGAGCAATTGCAATTAATTGACTGTTGTGTGATATTGATTGAAGGATCAGAATTTGCACATTGAGCAGTTTTTCGTGCCTCGAGTATAAGGCTTTCATTCATCTAATTAAAATGGAGGGCATCTCTGTCCTTTTATTTTCTTGACAATCATCCTCACACTTGGCGGGTGTGTTGCTGAGGACCCAAAGCAGTGCAGTGTCCGGTGCCAGCTCTTATTTATTGGTAGTGCATTACTTGTTAAGCAATACTGGAAGTCAATCAATCTGCTTGTTAACTGGCATGGCATGTTTTCACAGTCACAGATTGTAGTTAAACTCATAAGAACACATTTGTTTCCTTGTTTCTACCTTGAAAGTTTTCCAACCAAATCACAAATGTTAGCATTTTACGTTGCTGCAGGCCTCAGAAAACTTTTATTATATAATGTATACCGTAAAACTATATGTTTCAAAAGTGCTGTGGTTAACATGTGGTTGGGTTTGGGCACAAAAACCAAATGGTTATGATTTGGAAAAGATCATGTTTTGGCTTAAAAGATGCAGTTTTGGTGTCCCAAGCCTTGCTGGAAATGCAGAAAAGTCTCGTTAAAAAACAACAACTTCGGTTGTCTGTTGGTCTCCAGCAGTGGTCTGCAGCTTAGCAGACGTCTCAGCAAGTGCCACACCATCCACCACATTAGAAATGCTAGTATGGCACGAATGAAATGTGCAAATAGAATGTATTTGTGGTTTACAGAAACGTACAATGCCATGTGGACAATCACAAGCTCACAGGCAGGGGTGGACTGGCCATTAGGCACACCAAGCAGTTTCCCTGTGGGCTGACATGCCTTTTGGGCTGACATTACTCTGGCCAATAACATAGGTAGTCTGGCCTATTGGTAAAACCCCTCCCCCTTTGGGCTCAGTGCTGTCATTAAACAGCATCTGCAACAAAAAGTGTGCTAAAATGGATCATACAAAACGGGAGGCGCAAAGTGAGGCACGGAGAAATTGCAGGTCAGACACTTTTAACCAAGACTTTTCACACCCTTTTAGCCATTTGCTGGCTGCTCAGAGTAACTCCGTCTTTTCCCTCTCTTTCCTCTCTTGCTGTGAGCAGGCATGCAGGAGAGTTACTGTGGTTACCCAAATGGCATCGCCAGGTCATTTTATCATAAGCCTGTGAGCTTTTGTGCATAGTCTTTGTAACATGGATGTTGTCATGCCTGTACCTCTGCCTATTATATCATATGATTTATAGGGCTGTGAAGCAATTAAAAAAAATATATCAAATTAATTATATGCTCTGTGATGAATTAATCTAAATTAATGGCATACATCAACTTCTGCTGTGAAAGTATTTTAAAAATTTTAATTCAAATTAATATTGGCCGATGTGTTGTAGTAGAGCTGCTGGATTTTGGACACAACTGTCCCCCTGTCCTCTACCACCCAAACTGGTCTGCAGTCCATTTTGCAAAGGAGTTAGTTAGCTGGTCACAGGCAGACTTATTCAGTTTGCGTCTGAAAGCCTGGTTTAGTGTGGCTTAATGAGGCTGGCTGCTAGCATTAGCATCCGAGGCTGTGCTAGCTCAGACCTCCAGGTTTGCTGCTAATTGCTTTGTGTTGAGGTGATATTTCAGGCATGCAGTATTCCTATGGTATAAAAAGGTCTTACTGCAGAAATCGCAGAGAACGGTGCTTGTATCACAGTTCCATCTGGCTGTTTTTTAAATGTAATTGTTCCAGCCACGGGGCCAAGCAGTGTCATCTCGTCTGCCTCCATCATGTGACAAAGTCACTGTGGCCTTCAATGACACACCGACTCAGAGGGCACCACGTGACATGATTAATCTGACTTAATTCTTTTTACACACTATATTGACGGTCCTAATGATTTATATTTGTGTGATTGATTGTGGCTGGTTGGTGGGGGCCAACTTTTTGTCCTTGTCCACTCTTACAGCCAACCACAAAGCTGTCTCAGAATTTTAAGTCTTTTTACAGCAATTTTTTTAAAGGAATTTTTCAAGATTTCAGTACTTACCTAAATGTGCTGCTGGGTAACCATTTATGTCCTGCAGTGAAAAATGATCAACAGTCAGCTCCTGAAACCTCGTGTTTTTATCCAGCACCGGCAGCAGTACTCTGTTTTTCATCACTGTGTGTTTTTGTCTGTAATATCCTCTCTTCCTGATTGAATTTTTTTTCTCCGTCACAGCTTTAAACGCCAGCCTCTGCTCCTCGTCTCTTTGGATGGACTTCGGGCTGAGTACCTGCAGACATGGAGCACTCTCATTCCTGTTCTGGACAAACTCAGTTAGTATCAACCACATTATGCTCTACTCCACTTTGAATGTTCATGTTCAGAGGGCAAAATATGTAAAAAAAAAATATATCTGAGGGAAAACTAGTAGCTCTTATGTACAAAGACCTCTAATAGCCTGTTCACTGTAAGGAATTTAAGGGTTTCTAGTGGGAAAAAACAGGCAGTGACCTTGCGTTGCCCTCACCAATCTGCATTTCCAAAGGATGTTTTATTTTGATAAGCCTTGCCTCTCTTTGAACAGCCTTTGGTTTCAGGCCTTTTCTGTACAATATTAAAATGAACTGGAAAGATAAAATATGACAGGTAATTGGTCACTGCTGCAGCAGAAACTGTTTCCAAATGTCTTTCTTCAGGGTGCATTCAAAATTAGAATCTTGATGAATAAGGACATAGTTTTTCAGTCAAATGCAGGGTCCAAAATGTTTTAGCTTAAAACTCAAAAGAGAAATTTGGTGTCTCTCTGGGCCCCAAACTACCCAAACAGTAACATATTGTGAAGACCAAAACAAACCATCAATTTAAATCATTTTATATAGTATAGTATAGTATAGTATAGTATAGTATAGTATAGTATAGTATAGCTGTCGCTGTGGAAACCTTGTACTTCTGTATTTGGTCTTTTTCTTTTAATGAATCAATACTATTGGTCACTTTATGTCTGTGTGTGGGTTTTGCTAATATTTAACCAATGAAAAGTATAAAAAAGAGCTTGTGACTAAATCCTGTCCTGTCACTGGATCCAAGCATCAATTAAACCTTATACCTCCACCTGGCCTCCACTGAATGAAATGTCTACACAGAGACGGAGCACAAGTCCTAAACTTTGAGTATTAAGTCCTAAATGAGTCATTATGCACCCTTCACCAAATGTAATTCAGTTTTAACAACAGAGTACTAATGTGTGAAATTTAAAAAAATCATGAATGCTTTTTAAAATTTGTATCTATTTTTTTAACCATAGGTTTGTTGAAACAAGTCTGATTGAACTCAATCTTAAAAGGTAGTGCTGACATTCACTTTCAATGCACATAGCACTATTAACCCAATACGTTCTCACTCCAACCTCGTCACATATCGTTGTTTGGTCATGGACTTTCCACGTCCAGTTACGACCTGCAAGGTACCCTGGGTACATTGGTTATTGATTTTCTGGGACGCTGTGCCAACTTAAGCCTGTTACATACATTGTTGTTTTTTTTTTTTTTTCAAAATACACTTCTATTTCACAGGAAATGTACAGTTTGCATACAGTCACTTTCAAAATAAATACCTTATGGTGGTACAACACAGCAAAGTGACTTTTTTTTTCCTTCAACAACTCATGCAAGTGGTTAGGTTTAGGAAAAACGAACAGGGTTTGGCTTTATAATCTTGAAAGCCGGTGTTTGTTGGACCCATTCATCACCCTCCTGCCTGCCCTACTTGGACTTTGGCCAAGCAACTTTCGTGTTTGTCCCACCACGTTTCCCCCTGCAGTTAAACTATAATGACGACCGGCAATGTCAGACAGCTTTTTCATCTGTGTCTGATGTCACAAATCAGATCCTGTCTTTTAATGTTGTAAAACAGTAAATAGGGTACTTTGATGTTGTATACGACATTGCTAACATGCTTTTTAATCTTTGGGCTTGGGCAGGGTTGTCCAAACTTTTTTGAATGGGGGCCAGCTGCTTCTTGCATCATATGGGTTATCAAAAATACAAAACAAAACAAACACATACAATTGAGACAAACAATTGTTCATCTTACAGTGAAAAAGTATGAAATTTTCCACCACTCCTGAAAGCAACAGCGTTCGATATTGACTTTGTGCTTCTTTGCTGTGGCCATGTTTGCTATCTAGCAGCAAATATCTGCAGTTGGGTAACTGTTTGTTTGCTTGTTTCCTGTCTGTTTATGGAAAGTCATTAGTTCCACCTGTGTATTTTCACCTTGGGGCATGTCTACAAGTTGTATGATAGTCCTGCAATTGTAAGGCAAAAAGGAAAAATGCAAAGTGATCTTGCTTTATTAACCAATACTGTGTGGTAGACCACAAATAGTATATTTTGAAAGACATGCCTCAGACTGATTACACCATAGACCAGACTTAGGACATGCCTGGGCTTGGTTTTTTAAGACAAAGGCTTATGTCAAAGTGAAGTCATTAGTCATTGGCATTTAAGTGAAATTTGAGTTGCATCTCTTCTTGCATTTTTTTTTTTTAATTTATCAATGTAAGTTTAAAGTCATCAAATTTTTCACTTGAGTCTGAATCGAGTTCAAGTCATGTGACTCGAGTCCACACCTCTGTTGGCAACACAGTGGTGCCCAACAGACACATGAAACTAGGGCTACCCCCTAGTAGTAAACCAAATGTTAGTCGACCAGAAAGGTCATTAGTTGGCAAGGTTTCACTGGTCACTTAGTCGCAGAAAAAAAGAAAATTGAAACTCTATTAGGAGCTGTGCCTTGTCATAATAAATCAAAACCTATATCACTGGACCATGTAGGAATTAATTTGAAAGGACACACACAGGAGGTCAGACTGAGTCACTTTACAAACCAGTCATAGCCTAAAGATATCTCTTATACACTTATAAACAGCACCTGGAAGAACATTAGCTCTGCTCTAAGGATTTGCGGTACTAGGCACAAGAGTAGTGACCAGCGCCAGATCTTGCATTGTCCAGGCAGTTAAAGATGCAGCACATGTGTGCAGTCCTTAATTTCCAGGGCTGGTACCTGCGGTTATTCCACAGGCTAGTTAATAACATGTCGGGCAGGAATTCCAAAGCGTGGGATCATTTTGAGAAGGTGAAGGATGAATCCAAGGTGATATGTAAACTCATCTTCATTTGTTGACTACAAACATGACGCATCAGCTGAAACAAGGCAGTAGCTACATGCCCATTAGCCACTTAGCACAATCATTACTGCTTTGCCGACAGCATCATTATGTGCACTTATAGATCAAATATAGGCCTATATTAATGAAGGTTCATTAGTACGGTTTTGTATTTCTCTGTAATGTAGCACAGTGTTAACAATGTTAAACCATTGTGTTGCCCTGCCCAAAATATATCATTTAATAATTAAATTAATATCATAAACATGCGGGTGACTAGTCGACTAATGGCTCTAAATGATGACTATTAGTTGACTGGGAAAATTCTTATTTGGGGGCAGCCCTACAAGAAACAAACAATTCAAATACTACACAAACAAACACATGACTGACTTACTTTTCTCCTTTAAAAACATTGTCTCTTGAAAGTCTCTCTGCACACGACAAATTCTCTGGACTTGCCAAATTCTTGCTTCGTTTGGAGATGACTTTAGAATTTGTATATTTTTAAGCTCTTCTTTCTGAGCATCTCCTCACATACAAAACACTGAGGCCTCTCCTCTGCATTTCAAATGGCAGAAGTCACACTAAATATTACCGCAGCCAGAGAGCAAGAACACACTTTTAGGTCAAGGTTTGCAAGAAGACAGCAAGAGAGAGAGGTAAACTGCTCGACCCAGCATCTGAGCCAAACAGACAAGTGGAGATTTCTTCTATTTTATCTAGGATGATGAATTCACATATCTCAGCACTGTTATGCATTTAACTCTGCTAAGTGTTAACTTCATGTAAATGGGCCTGTAGCCTATTTGAGGTTTGGTATTTGGCCTTCAAGATGTTTCACTTCTGATGAATTCTCTGAATCACAGCTGAACTAATTGTCTTGGATGAGAGAACAAAACTTCTTCAAGACATAACAAGTCAAGTTTCCTTAGAATTACACTTTCTAAGGAAAATGAGAGCGTCAGCTACCAACAGGCAACAGGGGACTTCTTCCATCATTCATGTCAGGGTTGGTTTTCTGAATACATAACTCATGAGTCATCCAGCTCTCAAATGATCTTTCTCTGATCAACTTTTTAATGTGTGTGGAAATTTGAGTGCCTGTGTGTAGGTATGACTGTGGGTCAGTTATGCCCTCCATAACAAATTTTTCCAGCCCACATGCAGGGCAATGACACACACGCCTCCCTTTTTTTAATGGAAATTTAAATTTCTCTGGCATAGTGCTCCCAGCTCAACATGACATGTCTTTTGTTCTTTACATCACAGAGAAGTGTGGGACCTCGGCACCATACATGCAAGCAGCATTTCCCAGCAAGACGTTCCCTAATCACTACACCATTGTCACGGTGAGGACACAAAGCACTCACACTGCTGCATATGGAACCATGAACACACGCATGCAATCATACACATGCAGAAACTGTGACTGCAGATTGCAAGTGAAGACATTAACTGTTATTGTTGCCTTTTATTTAGCTACAGAGTTCAGCAGCTTTGATTTGACTTTTTTAGCCAGTGGCTTTAAGAATGGCAGTGTCAATCTGTTGGTGGGTCGGTCCAGCACTTTTGCCCAGATCGACATATCCCCAAACTATTATTTCAGCGCCACGACATTTTGCTCAGTCATCCGTAGTCACAAGAGGATAAATCCTACAAACTCTGGTGACCCCACTTTTCTTCTAGCACCACCATCATGTTGACATTTGTGATTTTGGAGGAAATGTCACAATATGTTTGAATGGAATACCAAGAAATATGGTACAATGCACATGTCCCCCTCAGGATGGATGTTTCATTTGTCCAGTTCTTTGGTTTATGACCAAATTAATCTCTATAAACAGATATCTGCATGTGTATGCAGAATCTGTAGGCAACAGGACAAGATGTTGGTATTGGAAGCATTTTGTTTTCCATTTGTAGTCCCAGAAGTATTGACCAATCATGTTTGAGCTGCAGGTAAACAGTCCCTGTGAAGACAATCTTGAAATCCATTGGCTATCACCTAATGACAATTTAGCTTTATTTTAGCTTTTGAAAAATGTATCTGCAGTCATATGCAGATTTCTGTTTATGGAGATTAGTCTAAATGACAGGCACACAGAAGGCAAGTCTCAGCTCGGTTGTCTGCTTGCTACACTGGATCAGTCAGATGTAGGTTTTAAAATAAATAGAACCTCATCTTGTGTCAATAATGTTTGCACACTGACTCCAACACTTTCATCTGTCATAAAACTTTTTGGAATAGGTTCAATTTTCTGAGTTTTGTCACATCTGTCAAACACCTTTAGAGAGTTGTTCGACCAAAACACAGTTCAGAAAATGTGGCATAACCTGCAGAACAGGCACATCAGCAAGAAGAGAGTGGAACAGGGAACCGTGGAACAATACCATTCCATAACTCAGAGAACCAAGTGTCAGGAGGTCAGATAGTATTATTCAGGTAGATGATGATGACAAGGAGGATTTGGACTGCACACAGACAAGGAGGGGGTGCCACCCATAAACACATAGGCCTGAAATACACACACATGCACAAACAGGACCTGTACATGCATTAGATGGAGAGATGTCAGAGTGAGGGAGCTTCCTTGAACAGGCGCCCTGAACAGTTAGGAGTTCATTGTCTTGCTCAAGGGCACCTTGACTGTGCCAAGTCTAAGTGGACACTATATACAGTATATTTTCACCACGTTACCTTACCATATGACAGCCCCTTACTTTTACAAATACAAGATAATAAATCTATGTGATAATGACAGTGATGACAAAATGCAGTTCACTGTGAAGACAAAATCATACCTTAATGAACCAGGGTATAAAGAAAAAGAACTTTTGCAGAGAGACACTGAATGGATTGAAAAAGACAGAGGGGAAGCTTCTGCAGAAACTGGAGGCCCAGAAAGAGCAGAGGCTAACTGTGAGCTGTAAACACATGCTCAAACACCCAGAGCGCTACTGCTGCCCTGACTTAGTTAAAATACAAGCTTTCTGTATCAGAAGATTCCATTAGGGGTGGGAATCTTTGGTCACCTCCCGATTCGATTACGATTACGATTCAGGGGCTACGATTCGATTATAAAACGATTATTGATGTATCTTTAATTTATGTATATTGATGCACTTTTTCACAACACATTTCTTTTTGTCTCACTGAATAAGCAGTCATCACTTGCAATTTTTAAAAACAGTGCATTTGTAATAGCAGTGCTCTAAATCCCTGATTTTCCATGACGCTATAGGGACGCAAATCCTTCGCAATAAACGTTGCGATGGCGTTAGTTATTCGCTTCGCCTTTTCCGACGAGGGTGGCAGCTTTCTCATTGCTTCCTCGATCGTTCTCTGGTCGGTAGCAGTAGTAGTAGCCACAGCAACAGCCTGCCGTCTCCCCGCCTCCTCAGTCGGGTGGAATCAAGTGAGATGGCTTCTCATGTTTGTTGTGTTGCCAAAGTATTTTATTTGAGCACGACACAACTTACATACAACCTGGCTCTTGTCCAGTTCGCTTCCGCCTTCGACACTGTAGAAGCCGAAGTGTTTCCACACGTCTGCTTTTAAATGAGAAGGAGCTTTGCGGATTTCACGGCGAGGTGGGTGGGGGTCAGCCATGTTTGTTTTCCTTTGTGCGCCTCCTAAAGTGTCCCGGAGATGACGCGTACCGCGCTTCTTAGTTCCGCATTATTTAGAACCTTCTGTATTACTTTATTTAACACATTTAAATAATCGAAAATTGGACGTTTGTGAATCGATTCAGAATCGTCCACGTCCGAATCGCGATGCATCTAAGAATCGGAAATTTCCCCCACCCCTAGATTCCATAGTTTCACGCTTCACTAAAAGTTTGCAGTCATATCATTTATTTGTACGTATAAGATATCCTTTATTAGTCCCATAGCGGGGGATACAGCTGCTACAGTGCTACAGCAGCAAAGTGGTTAGCAAGGATAGGGAACAACAGTACAGAGACAATAAATAGTAGCAATATAAACAGTACATAAAAAGTATGAAAAATTAAAAGAGGAACACGTGGAGTATAAAATATAGAAATAATACACAATATATATACAATATATACAGTCTTTCCAAATGTGCATTATAGTGCAGTCTGTTGATGTGTATGTGTGTGTGTGTGTGTGTGGTCTACTGGGAGCACTGCTGGTTGTAAAGTCTGACAGCTGCAGGAAGGAAGGACCTACAAAAGCGCTCCTTCACACACTTTGGGTGAAGCAGTCTGTTGCTGAAGGAGCTCTCCAGTGTTCTCAAAGTGTCCTGCAGGGGGTGGGAGTCATTCTCCATCATGGATGACAGCCTAGCCATCATCCTCCTCTCACCTACCACCGCCACTGAGTCGAGGGGGCATCCCAGGACAGAGCTGGCCCTCTTGATCAGTTTATCAAGCCTCTTCCTGTCAGCTGTCGAGATGCTGCTCCCCCAGCAGACCACTCCATAGAAAATGGCTGATGCCACCACAGAGTCATAAAAAGTCTTCAGGAGTGCCCCCTGCACTCCAAAAGACCTCAGTCTCCTGAGCACATAAAGTCCTTTCCTGTGAAGTGCGGTGGTGTTATGAGTCCAGTCCAGTTTGTTGTTCAGGTGAACACCCAGGTACTTATAAGATGTCACCATCTCGATGTCCATACCTTGGATGTTCACCGGTGTCGGGGGGGAGAGTGTTCGCCTGCGGAAATCCACCACCAGTTCTTTGGTTTTCCCCGCGTTGATCTGGAGGCGGTTCTGCTGGCACCAGTGCACAAAGTCCTGCGTCAGTTCTCTGTACTCTCTGTCGTCCCCGTCTGTGATGAGGCCGACGATTGCAGAGTCATCAGAAAACTTCTGCAGGTGACAGGTGGGTGTGTTGTATGAGAAGTCTGCAGTGTAGAGGGTGAAGAGGAACGGAGCCAGGACCGTTCCCTGTGGGGCCCCCATGCTGCAGACGACCATGTCGGACACACACTCCCGTGTCCTCACATACTGTGGACGGTTGTTGAGGTAGTCCAAGATCCAGTGTGTGAGGTGCTGGTCCACCCCGGTGTGCTCCAGCTTGTCCCTCAGAAGTGCAGGCTGTATGGTGTTGAAAGCACTGGAGAAATAAAAAAAACATGATTCTCACAGTACTCCCAGGTTTCGCCAGGTGAGAGAGAGCTTGGTGTTGGAGGAGGATGACAGCGTCGTCCACCCCGATGCCAGGCTGGTAGGCAAACTGGAGTGGATCCAACGATGCGCTCACCAGAGGGCGGCGATGATCAAGGACCAGCCGCTCCAGGGTCTTCATCAGGTGGGATGTCAGTGCCACCGGCCTGTTGCTACTGAAGTCCTTGGGGTGCGGAGTCTTGGGCACAGGTACCACGCAGGATGTTTGCCACTGCTGTGGCACTCTCCCCAGCTTCAGGCTCAGATTGAACATGTGCTCAACAATCCCACACAGTTGATCTGCGCAGGACTGTAGGAGCCTGGAGCTGATGCCGTCTGGACCTGCAGCCTTCCTTGCTTTGATCTTCCGGAGCTGGTTTCTCACCTGGGTTGTTGTGAGGGACAGGTTGGGGCAGGGGGGCTGTGTGCTGGAGGGTGTGAGTGGGGGGGTTGGGTTAATGGGATGAGCAGTGGGGGGTGGCTGTGAGCTGAGTGTTGTAGGGAGGGAGGAGGAGGTGGGGAAGGAGTTGGGGCAATGTGCACTGGGTGCGGGGGGGGCTGACGCATGGAGGACTGGGCCGGGGAGGGGGTAGATGACCGATCAAATCTATTGAAGAATGTGTTCAAGTCATTTGCCCACTTTTGGTCCCCCGCAGCTTAGGAGTCTGGTTCCCTGTGGCCAGAGATGGCTTTCAGGCCTCTCCAGACGCCGCTGACATTTTTTTGCTGCAGCTGATCCTCCATCTTCCTCCTGAAGGTGCTTTTCCCCTCCCTGATCTTCCTTCTCAGCTTCTTCTGCACAGCCTTCAGCTCATCCTTGTTTCCAGACCTAAAGGCCCTCTTCTTCTCCTTAAGGAGATTAACTCCGACATAAAGGCTCTCGCCTTTATGTCGGAGTTAATCCACGGTTTATTGTTGGGAAAATACCGTACAGTCTTGGTGGATACGATGTTTTCCACACAGAAGTTAATGTAGTCCGTAATGCAGTGTGTGAGACTGTCGATATCCTCCCCGTGAGAATCACAAAATTCCTCCCACACAGTTGTGTCAAAACAGTCCTTCAGAGCCTCGTCAGCCTCCTCGGACCATCTTTTCACTGTGCGGGACATGGCTGGTTGCCTGTGCACAAGAGGTTTGTACACAGGCAGGAGATAAACCAGGTTGTGGTCAGATCTTCCCAGGGGAGGGAGGGGGGATGAAGTGTATGCCTCCTTGGTGTTGACATAACACAGATCCAATATCTTGTTGTCTCTGGTGTGGCAGGAAACATACTGGGTGAATGTGGGCAGAGTAGAGGAGGGAGAGGCATGATTTAAGTCCCCAGAGATAAGGAGGGCCTGTGGTTGCTCTGTCTGCAGTCTGCTTGTGACAGAGTGGAGGACATCACAGGCTGCATCAGCATTAGCAGAGGGGGGAATATACGCAGCTATCGCGATAACATGCGAGAATTCCCGTGGCAGGTAGTATGGCCTCATGCTAACGGCTAACGGGTCAATGTCCTTGCGGCAGAGCTGTTCTTTAATAGTGATGTGTCCAGAGTTACACCATCTATCATTCACAAACACTGCCAGCCCTCCTCCTTTCCTCTTACTGCTCTCTCTCGTCCTGTCCGCCCATAGCAGCTGGAAGCCGTTCAGCTCCACGACCGTATCTGGAGTGAGCGCAGTCAGCCATGTCTCCGTAAACATCATGATACTGCACTCCCGGTCGTCCCTCTGCTAACTCATCCATCTTGTTGGGAAGAGATCTCACATTCCCCATAATGATGGACGGGAGGACAGGTCTATATCTCCTCTTCCTGACGCGGCGGTCGGCTCCGGCCCGGCTCCCCCGTCTCCTCCTTTTCAGCTCGCTGGGGACATCGGGTCTTTCGTGGGGCAGCACCGCGGTGTTACGGAGTGCTAACAGCTGATCCCTACTGTAAACAATAGAGCCATGGCTGCGTACGGGGTCCCCAGACATGGTCGAAAACAGAGAAAAAAGTAATAGAAAGACCAGAACAAACTCGGCGACTTTAGGCTCCATGGTTCACTGGTCAGTTTAAAAAGACAGACACATAGAATAAATTAAAAAATAGAAAGAAAGACAGAAATAAAGCAGAAAAAACTCAATAGTGAGTGGGAGCTCCTGTAACAGGCTGCCACTAGTGCGGCACCATCTTGAATATGTCAAGTACATCTTGAGTATCCAGTGTAATCTGACCTGATGGTCAGGTACAGCAGTGTTCTTTACCAAGTGTCTCTCTTGCTTATTTGGCAGTGGTTTTACATTACAAATGTGAAAACATCAAGTTGTCTCAGCCTTGCAGGTGGAGTGTAGATGCCTTTATTTACTGTAACTAGCTACAGCTGTTTTTATTTCTTTGTTTGATCAGCCTGGAAAAACACATGCATGTACCATCTTTAAATCTTAAGAAAAGTAAAGTTTAGTTTCACTCAGATCGTGCATTACAGTAAGCGGCACAGAAAAGCTGAAAAAAATAAATAAATAACGGTGCGGCATTTCAGGTGACAAGTGGTGTCAAGTGGGACCATCAAGTGCCACCCCTAGAACACACTGGACACAATCACACTGCATCTTGTCAAGTTATTACTACTTTTACTCAAAGATCTATACTTCCTCCACCTCTGCATTAGCTTAAAATCATGTGTGGACAGCCACTAATTAAACTTGATTTCTCACTGGAAGAGCCGATTTCCAGAGCTATGACTCACCAAGCAATACCTTTATAATAACAAGATTGTGGGTAATTTAGCTCTGGATATTTCTCGACCTCAATTCTTTGTCACACACAAGACAGCAACAGCAACAAAGTTCTCTTTATACATCAGTGGTCAGGACAAGAGTCAAGCTGCCATAGGAGAAGAGAAAAAGAGCTGCTTTGGCAGCTGGTATGTACAAGCAGGGAGCGAGTGAAGGAAAAATGCATTTAATTCTAAAGGGTAGCGAGGCTGGAAATAGGACAATAATTGCGGCATATTTTTGGATAAGCAGGGTTTGTTGCTTGTGTGTTTTGGCCTTTAGGCCTATGCATTAGAATATGGAATTTTCTTATTTGAGAAAACCTTTTTACGCAGGATTTTTTTTTATGGTGGGTAAAACACATTTTGTTGCTACCCCTGTGTGACGGAGCGGCTCCGTCACTGACTGTTGGCAGTGCGCGCACACAGACGCACACATACACACACATACGCACACACACACTCTCACTCATAATCCCTGTTCACTTTCCCCGTCGTTCGAGAAGTAATTAAAATATCCAATAGCCATCCCCCTTTCCTTCTCCGTTTCTGTAGCGCAGCCAAGGGTGCACACTTGGTAGTTCTACCTTTATTTAAGCATACATTCACACCGCCATGTATCACTTACCATGTGGAAGTGCGTCGCGTATTCTTCCTGCTGTCTCCCGCTGTCTGAGTTTGGTTGGCCAAACAGAGGCGTAACCTACTGCCCCGTTAAATAGTTTGAGATTGCGCGGTTTCATGATCATGTGACCTACGTTATTATGTTTTCTGTTTGTAAAGTTAGTTTTTGTTGTGAATAATTTGTGATGGTTAAAGGGGAACACTTATGAAAATACAGAATATTTTTGTGTTATCTATATTTGGAGTTTTGGAAGCTATACATGTGTTTGTGGTTAAAAATATGCTGATTATGGGTTTTTTATGTGTATACCGAGCCTAGTGGGAGGGGCAACTGGTTTAAAGGGGGCTGCTTTGGCCCTGGATGAGTCAGTCTTGTCTTGGTTACAGAGAAGGTAACATCTGGTCAGCCTTCCAGACTGTGTGCTGGAATTTGCGACTTTGGGAAAAAGTCGTTGAGTTATTGAAGAACTCTTTTTGTGTAATTTCTGAATTTTGTAAGAAATACTTTTTTTTCCCTTTCTGCCTGTTTTTTCATCTTTTTGTAAATATCACTGTTTGCACCTTGGGAGGCCGGCAAATAAACCACACCAACCAGATATCTTTCGACTACGCCTGTGTTTTCCCATTTTTGTGAAGAAGTTGAAGCAGAACCCCGCGACATATGGTGTCAGAAGTGGGATGGCTAGTCGAAAGAAGATAACCCGCCTTCCAACGAGGCGCACAGGACTGCGTTCTCAGCGGCAGGGGCAGTATGAGGGAACCGCGACCACCAGTGCGGACCTGGCTTGGGAGACAGTGCCTCCATCGTCATCGTCAGAGGAGTATGAAGAGGAGGACATACCCGGGGTGGCCCCGGCGGCTCCAGCACCAACAGCTACAGTCCCAGCATCGACAGGTGGGCCCGGGGGAGAGCTACTGACATTAATGAGAGACTTTTTGGCAGGTCAGCAAAGGAGGGAGGAGGGCCTGTTGGCAGAGCTCCGAGGTCTGAGGGCCTCTCTTCCACGGACTGACCAGCTGCCCCAGCCACATCAAATTAGAGTCCAAGCGCCACCTGCCCCAAATATGCCAGTTGCTGCTGCAACCCCAAGCGCTGTAACAGCAAGTAGCCCCCGACTTGAATTGCCAACACCAGTACCTCGGCGTGTGCGACAGGAAACCCCATCAGAGGCACACACGGCCCAGCTTCCAGATCCTAGCAGCGGGTCTGACCAGTCAAGGCCGGAGTGGAGGCCCTACGCTGAGCCGAAAATTCCACAATATCAGATGGGGGAGGACATTGAGAATTATCTGTTACGGTTTGAGCGTATTGCTAAAACATGGAGGTGGCCAGAGAGTGAATGGGCATGTCGACTCGTTCCACTGCTGTCTGGGAAAGCATTGGAGGCCTACACCGCAATGGATGAAGAGAGCGCTCACAGCTATCCAGACCTGAAGGAAGCTCTACTGGCCAAGTTCGACATCTCTCCCGAGACGTATCGGCAGCAGTTCCGATCCACCGCCATACCACCTGGCGAGAGCCCCATAGAGACTTACCACCGCCTTAAGGGCCTCTATCGATGTTGGATCCGACCAGAACAGCACACCAAAGAGGAGGTGGGTGAGGCTTTCATTCTGGAGCAGCTACTCCGCGTACTTCCCATGGAGGCGAGGACCTGGGTGAAGGAGCATGAGCCAACAGAGGGACTCGGCGCCGCCAAGCTGGCTGTACAGTATCTCAACGCTCACAAAGGAGGACCAGCTACACGTTCCAACAGTGTGGCAAACCGACCGGGACTTCAGCCACCTCAGCCCCGGCCTGCAAGGAGAGACAATACCAGGAGCTTCCAGGTACCTCCAGCACTGCCCCAAACCAACGAGCATCCGGTAAGGACCTTGTTTGTTATTATTGTCAGCAGCCAGGCCACAAAGCTTCTGTGTGTCCCATACGCAAAGCTAAGGTCACAGGCACTTGCTATGCACCCCGGCCTGAGGTGGGCCCTACTGGTGATAGGGAAGTACGAGTTCAGCGCTATAAAACTGTGACCATCAACGGCCAGGAGGTTACCGCTCTGTTGGATACTGGCAGTTTCATGTCTCTAGTCAAGCAAAGCCTGGTGCCAGTAGGCAGTGTGGACTACAGCAGGCATGCAGACATTTTGTGTGTTCATGGGGATAAGCATCCCTATCCTAAAGCTGACTTAACTGTTACCATTGATGAGCAGCAGTACCTGTTAACTGTTGGGGTGGTGGAAAACTTACCTGTAGATGCCATTCTGGGCTGGGACTTGTCTGTACTCATGGACTTGCTGCAGGAAAAAGAACTGCCAGTGGGAACTGACTCTGGGGAAAATGGGGAAATGAATGTTTCTTGTCCTGTGATTACACGAGCCCAGGCACAAGCCGGGGTCCAACCACTCCCAGACCTTGACAGTAGTCTGTGTGAGGGTGGCACCAAAGGGCCAAGAAAATCACGTCGCCAACGCCGCTTTGAGAAGCAGCTAAGGCTAACAGAACCTGAAAGTGTGTTGTCCAACAAAATGTGGGAAGTGCCTGAGAATATTTCTGTGCTACAGAGGGGAGACGAAACTTTGAAACCTTTGTTTGCTAAGGTGGTAGAGGAGAAAGAGGGGAATTGTGTGGGAAAGGAAAGATTTATTGTTGATAAACATGTGCTGTATGCAGTTGGTGATAACCACAGACGCCTTGTTATCCCTGCAAACTGTAGAACACTCATCATGCACCTAGCACACACACTCCCCTGGGCTGGGCACCTCGGCCGCCACAAAACTTATCTGCGCGTCAGTTCACGTTTTTATTGGCCCTCTATGTACACAGATATTCAAAGATATTGCTCCACATGCCCCACATGTCAGAAAACATGCACTGCCCGCAGGTCTGACCGAGCATTCTTGCAGCCACTGCCAGTAATCTCCACTCCATTCCGCAGGATTGCTATGGACATTGTGGGCCCACTGGTGAAAAGCAGTGGTGGTCACCAGTACATCTTGGTTGTGTGTGACTATGCCACCCGTTTCCCAGAGGCTTTTCCCCTTCGCACCGTTACTGCACCCGCAGTTCTACGTGTTTTGGTGCAACTGTTTTCCAGAGTGGGAATACCAGATGAAATTCTGACGGACCAGGGGACCAACTTCATGTCAAGGTTGATGCAGCTCTTCCACAAACAACTGGGCATCTCGGCAATCAAGACCACGCCATACCACCCACAGACTGATGGCCTTGTGGAGAGGTTTAACCAGATGCTGAAGAAGATGCTGCAGAAGTTTGTGGATGACACTGGTAAGGACTGGGACCGCTGGTTGCCATTCCTGCTCTTTGCCTACCGAGAAGTTCCCCAGGCCTCAACAGGTTTCTCCCCTTTCAAGCTGCTGTATGGCTGGGATGTTCAGGGACCATTGGATTTGCTCCGGAAGGGCTGGGAGGCTCCTTCTACCAATCCGAGCAGTAAGGGGGTGGTGCAATTTGTGCTTGAGATGAGGGATCGGCTGGCAAAATACAGAGAGGAGGCAGAGGTCAACCTGCGTGAGGCTCAGAAAAGCCAGAAGGCCTGGTATGACCAGCAGGCTCGGCACAGAGAGTTCCAGCCTGGCCAGAAGGTTCTGCTGCTTCTCCCCTCCTCCAACAGCAAGCTCCTGGCAAAGTGGCAGGGACCGTACATCATTACCCGCAAGATGGGCCCAGTCACCTACGAGGTCTTTCACCCAGGGAAGAAAAAAAACGAAACAAACGTACCATGTGAACCTCCTGAAAGGATGGAAAGATCGACCAACCCAGGTTCCAGGACAAGCACTGCTGGTGAGGGAGGTAGACAGTGAAGAGGAAGTGGAGATGGGACCAGAAACCGTAAGAAGGCCTGCCACTCCTGTGCTCGCACATCTTGTGCCAGAGCAAGCTGCCCAGCTCCTCCAGGTCTTCCAGGAGGCTTCCTCCCTCTTTGCAGCCGGCCCAGGGAAAACCACCCTTGTCGAGCATGTCATCCGTCTAAAGGATGGCCGACCCATCCGCCAGCGTCCCTATCGTGTCCCACAACAGCTGGTGGGAAAACTGCAGCAGGAGGTGGAGGAGATGCTCAAACTTGGAGTGATTGAGCCATCCACCTCGGAGTGGTGCAGTCCAGTGGTCATCGTCTTCAAGAAGGATGGTTCTCTGAGAATCTGCATTGATTTCAGGAAACTCAACTCGATCTCTGAGTTTGATGCCTACCCCATGCCAAGGATTGATGACCTGCTGGAGAAGATTGGAGCTGCCCGATTCATCACCACCCTTGATCTGTGTAAGGGATACTGGCAGGTGCCACTGGAGGAGTCAAACCGTCCATACACGGCATTCCGCACACCAGCTGGTCTTTTCCAGTTTACTGTGATGCCATTTGGACTGCATGGAGCACCCGCCACCTTCCAGAGACTGATGGACAGAGTCCTCCAGGGCTGTGGCCACTGCAGCTCGGCTTACCTTGATGATGTCCTGGGAAAGATTCAGAAGGCTGGATTGACACTCAACCCTGCCAAGTGTGAGTGGGCACGGCGGGAAGCACGGTACCTGGGTTACCAACTGGGACGAGGAGAGGTGCGACCGCAAGTGGATAAGGTTGAAGCTATCCGGAACTGCCCCCGACCTCGCACCAAAAAGGAGGTGCGGTCCTTCCTGGGATTGGCTGGTTGGTATCGACGGTTCGTGCCCCAGTTTGCTACCATAGCAAACCCACTCACAGCTCTGACCAGCAAAGACCAGAGGAACCCGGTGACCTGGACTGACGACTGTGAAACAGCGTTCAACACCTTGAAAGCTCATCTGTGTTCTTTGCCCGTCCTCAAGAGTCCAGACTTCAACAGAGGGTTTCTGGTGCAGGTGGACGCCTCAGCAGTCGGCCTTGGAGCGGTCCTGGCCCAAGGTGACCCTGGAGAGGAGCGTCCAATCTTGTTCCTGAGCCGCAAGTTGAAGCCACGTGAGACCAGGTATTCCACTGTGGAAAAGGAGGGCCTGGCCATCAAGTGGGCCCTGGAGAGCCTGCAATATTACTTGCTGGGACGGGAGTTTGATCTGGAGACGGACCACCGAGCTCTCACCTGGATCAACTCCATGAAGGACCACAACAGCCGCCTTACCCGATGGTACCTCTCGCTCCAGCCCTTCAGGTTTACCATCCGACACCGATCAGGCAAAGCAAATGTGGTGGCAGATTACCTGTCCAGGTTGCCGCACATCGCCAACCGTCAGGAGGAGGGGGATGATGTGACGGAGCGGCTCCGTCACTGGGCAGTGCGCGCACACAGACGCACACATACACACACATACGCACACACACACTCTCACTCATAATCCCTGTTCACTTTCCCCGTCGTTCGAGAAGTAATTAAAATATCCAATAGCCATCCCCCTTTCCTTCTCCGTTTCTGTAGCGCAGCCAAGGGTGCACACTTGGTAGTTCTACCTTTGTTTAAGCATACATTCACACCGTCATGTATCACTTACCATGTGGAAGTGCGTCGCGTATTCTTCCTGCTGTCTCCCGCTGTCTGAGTTTGGTTGGCCAAACAGAGGCGTAACCTACTGCCCCGTTAAATAGTTTGAGATCGCGCGGTTTCATGATCATGTGACCTACGTTATTATGTTTTCTGTTTGTAAAGTTAGTTTTTGTTGTGAATAATTTGTGATGGTGATGATGAAATACTTTTTTTTCCCTTTCTGCCTGTTTTTTCATCTTTTTGTAAATATCACTGTTTGCACCTTGGGAGGCCGGCAAATAAACCACACCAACCAGATATCTTTCGACTACGCCTGTGTTTTCCCATTTTTGTGAAGAAGTTGAAGCAGAACCCCGCGACACCCTGTCCACAGCAGTACATCAGTTAGCCTCTGAGACAGTTCTCCTGTGTGTTTCTCCTCACTGGGGGCAAGGCAAACGCCATCTCCTGTAGGTAATACACTGACTATGGATAGCTACCTCATACAACCCCACTTTAAAAATTCTGAACTATCCCTTTAACTTGCAGTTTCAGAGGTATTTCAGCCCTAATTGTTGCAGGCTAACAGAACCCCCTCTGGGTGTTGACCAAAACACATTCAGGAGAATTTTTCTTATGACAGCATGCTCCTCCAGAGGCTGAAAAAATGAGATTTATCTGAAACCTCATGAGTATAATTTTGTAATAGTCAGGGCATGTTTACATAAGCAAAAACACAGACACAGATATGCAACTGAAGGTCAAACTACAGATGTGTGTTAGATAACTCCTGCTTTCCATAAAGGTCACTGACTACACCCTGTCACAAATTAATAATGACTCATCTCATACTTGCACGTTTACAGAAGTATTTCATAGAGAAACTGGTTTATATTCAAATAACTGTCACACATTCTCCTCTCCTCTCCTCTCCTCTCCTCTCCTCTCCTGCTCCCTCTCCTGTACCTGCTCCTGCTCCTGCTCCTGCTCCTGCTGCTCCTCCTCCTCTCAGGGTCTCTACCCAGAGTCCAATGGTTTGATTGACAACACGATGTACGACCCAGTGTTTGACGCCACCTTCAGTTTGTCCAGTCCAGAGAAAGACAACCCTGACTGGTACCTTGGACAGCCTGTGAGTCTTGTTTGGTTTGATTTATTGAAATTACATGAACTTCAGATGCAGACTGAATGATGAATTCATAGATGTTAATAAATATTTTGTATAAAAGATAATGTACTTGCATCTTTGCTCCTAAGGAGCAAAGATGCCATTTTATCTTTGGCTGATGTTAAATTCCAACACTAGCTTCTTACTAGAAGAACATTAACTGCAAAATACCCCAGAAAGAGTAGAGACAGACAAGATTATGCTGGATACCTGAGGGAAAAGGACTCTGAGAATGATTACATTGGATTTAATGCAGTAGCCAAGAAAAAAACATCATCTTGTGGGTGAAGATTTACCTCAGTATAAGTGTGTTATAAATGTGTAAATAATCCCAGAGGACAGACTTTATTTCAGACTCCTGAGTATCCTGTCCCAAGTTGACATGTCCCGTTTGTCTGTGTAGATTTGGCACACAGCAAAGCACCAGGGGCTGAAGTCTGGGACTTTCTTCTGGCCAGGATCAGACGTCAAAATCAACGGAAGTTTTCCCGACCTCTACAAACTTTACAATGGGTAAAACTGACACCTCTGTCAAAAGCTTATTAGGGAACCAGAGTGCTGCTATGAAATATCACATCCTGCTGGATGATTACCTGGTTTGAGCACCATTACCAAAGAGCAGGCAATTTAATATCCTAAACAGTAGGATATGGGTAAAGCGTTGTATTTTTGATATTAGGACTTAAGGTAGCAGTTTGTTGGGGCCAATTATAACACCAGAGGGCTTTTCAGTGAGTTCACTGGAGAAAACATGGTCAGGCTGGCTGATCACTACTGTGTTGCTGAGTGTAGGCTTTAGGTGGATATATTGGCAGAAATGGTCAGTGAAGGTTCTCAGTCATCCAGGCCATGGTAATGCTAAGTGCTATATTGTAGGCAACTGGACTTGCTTGCATTTCTTGAAGACATTTCGTCTCTCATCCAAGAAACTTCTTCGGTTCTAACTGAGTGGTACGGAGTTGCAGGCTTTAAACTCTGTGTGGGTGTGAACCCGGGCAGAGTCGTTAAGGTCATATGTGAGCTCTTAGTTTCAGAGTCATTAGGTTCACAATGTGAGTCACTGACCCACCTGACCATCATGTGTGTCGTAAGGGTCAGGTGGGACCAGGTGTGAATGGGTGCAAAGTCGTCTGGGGAGGGATCCCAGGACTGCATTGTAGGTGGGTGATAAGTGGTGTCAGAGTCCACCTCCTCTGTTTAACGATGGTCGTTCCAGTTTGACATAGATGGCTTCTTTTACACCTCTTTCAAACCATCTTTCCTCCCTGGCCAAGATGTGAACATTGCTGTCCTCGAAAGAGTGTCCCTTCTCCTGTGTAAGTGGACAGCTGAGTCTTATCCTGAGGAGCTGGCTCTCCTGTGCTGTGCCATGCGCTTGTGGAGTGGTTGTTTTGTTTCACCAATGTACAAGTCTGTGCATTCCTGGCTGCACTGAACTGCATACACTACATTACTCTGCTTGTGCCTGGGTGTTTTGTCCTTGGGATGGACAAGCTTGTCTCAGTGTGTTACTGGGTTTGAAGTGCACAGGAATGTGGTGTTTGTTGAAAATCCTCCTGAGCTTCTCAGATACTCCTGTGACATAAGGAATGACAATGTTGTTACGTTTCTGTGTCTCTTCCTCTCTGTCTGCTTGGGGTCTCTTAGAGGTTTTGGCAAAGGCCCAGTTGGGGTAGCCACAGGTTTTTATGCACTTCCCTGATGTGTTTCTGTTACTTCATCTTCCCCTCTGCCCTGGTGGGCACATTTTCAGCCCGATGGTTCAGGGTTCTGATGACTCCCAGCTTGTGCTCCAGCGGGTGGTGAGAGTCAAACAGCAGGTATTGGTCTGTGTGAGTTGGTTTTCTGTACACCTCTATGTTCAGAAATGGAATATAATATTCAAAACTACGCTGCTCAAAAAAATGAATGACCTAATGGTCACAGTCAGTTAAACTTCAAGGATATCAATCTGACCATTTAGGGACTCTTTAGGACTCTTTTTGTGAATCAGTTTCAGCTGCTTTGGTGCAAATGAAAGTGACAACAGGTGCAATGGAGAGGCAAAAACAAGACAACCCCCCAAAAGGGAATGGTTTTACATGTGGTGGCCACAGACAGCTCTCTCCTTACCCTTACTGACTGATTCTTCTCTAGTTTGGTGTTCTGCTAGTGTCCTTGTCACTACTGGTAGCATGAGGCAGTACCTGCAGCCCAATCATGTTGTACAGGTAGTCCAGCTCCTCCAATTGCACATCCATACATGAGGTTACAAGAGGGTTTGCTGTGTCTCCCAGCACAGTCTCAAGAGCATGGAGGAGATACCAGGAGACCGGCTGTTACATGAGGAGAGCTAGACAGGGCCATAGAGGGGCATCAACCCAGCAGCAGGACCGATATCTGCCCCTTTGAGAGAAGAGGAACAGGAAGAACACTGCTAAAGCTCTACAAAATGACCTCCAGCAGGCTACTAGTGTGCATGCACACTGAGGACACTTGACAGGCGTGAAAGAGTCTGGAGACGCAGTGATGAATGTGTTGCTGCCTGTAACATTATTCAGCATGACCACTTTGGTGGTGAGTCAGTGATGGTCTAGGGAGGCAAATCCTTGAAGGGTCACACAGACCTCCATGTCATAGCCAACAGTACCCTGACTGCTGTGAGGTACTGGGATGAAATCCTCAGAATGATTGTCAGATCTTATGCTGGTGCAGTGGGCCCTGGGTTCCTCCTGGTGCAGGACAATGCCCGACCTCATGTGGCCAGCATGTGTAGGCAGTTGAATGAAGAAGGCATTGATGCCATTGACTGGCCCTCTTGTTCTTCTGACCTAAATCCACTTCAGCACCTATGGGACGTTGTGTATTGATGCATCCGACGCCGTAACTAATAAACAAAATTATGAAGTGTTTTACAGATGTGGCGAGCGGGGACGGGGAGTGATGCAGTATACGAGCTTTTGGTCAGATTAACAACGCCACTTGGGGAATTTCGCCCCAGGAAGTAGTTTAACAACCAAGTTCACCTTTAAGGCACACAAGTTCGTTCTACTCAAAAGGCGAGGAGACACGGTTCCATTCAAAAGAACATTCTTTATTTTAACAATCAATTTAAAACACTAAAACAACACCACTCACACAGGGACAAATTAACGGGGGAAACTAAATTAAAGCTGAGGCTTACCGGGGTACGTGGGCTACTGACTGATGCGGAGAAACCCCAACCAAAAAATATAAACACCCAGGCACACGTGACAGTCACACACAGCACACTCAGTGAGGAGACCCAGAACCCAGGGAAGCACAGCACACGAAAAAGGGGGGGAACCCCGCCACCAGGTCGTCACCACCACCACCACCGGACCTCAGCAACTAAAGAGGAAAACAAAAGGAATTAGTGGGGTCACAACAAAATTCAATGAACAGAAATATCCAAAACTTACACAATTCAGAAACTAAATACAACTACCAACCACAAATGAAAGAAATAAAGACAGATACTGAAAGAATAATCCTCTGCCCAAACAATATCAAAACCACAGAAATTAGATAACAAATTAAGCAAACAGGCAGAGAAACTGAATAAAGTAACTAAAGAGAACAAAAACGAAAGAAATAAACAAATGTGGAGAGGGATCTAACCCCACTTTTCACAACCACCACATTAAAATAGGTGCATTAAATGCCAATTGAAACCTTGATACCAAAAGCAGGAACCAAGAAAAAGCAGCACAAGGCAGCAACCAAAAGCAGAAACAAAAGCAAAAAAAACATAAAAGGAAACAGAGACAAAACAGCAGCGGTCCCCCGTAGCTGGTGGCTATGTGAAGTTCTGGCCGCCCCTGGTCAGCTAGTGCTGACGTCACTCACGCACCATTAGCAGACGTCACTCACGCACCATTAGCTGAGGGATCTGAGGACCCGACAAATCTGTCATCAATAAGTTCGCGTGTGCATACAACAATCAGGAAATGCAGGAAGCTACCTACCAGTTAGCAGGTCGACCACAGCATGACACACGCACACCAGAGAAAGAGGGAGAGGGTACCGCGCAGCTAGCAGCGTCCACCTACAATCAGGCTATGGTTAGCCGCGGTAATTATCAGCCGTTTAACAGGCAGAGAGGGAGACACTCACCACAGCAGGCCATTAAGATGACACACACACGAGCCTGGGGAGCACCAAGTCGGTCACTCTGCAGCACAACACAAAATCATTAGCCCCCTGCTACGTGAGACAAAAGCAGCAGGTGAGCAGACAAGCCGCGTTACCTGTCCGAAGCAAAGCGTCCGGTCCGGAAATGACGTCACCCGTCAGGAGCAGCGAAAGAGAGCCGGCAGGGAGGGATCGCCCCTCTTATAGGTGGGTGCGCCTCCGGTGGTTGGCTGCGCCATTGCCAATTAGGCATGACAACCCACTGATGTCTGTACTGCCACACAGACATTGTAGTTTATTTGGAAAAAGACTGTATGCACCTAACGAGGAGACACCGTACATGTCCTGTGAAAATGGAACAGTATTTTGAAAACACACAATGCATGTAACAGGAAAAAATTGATACGGTGTCCCGAAACATCAACAACAGATGCAGGAGGGTATCTAGCGTGTCATATGTAGATGTGAAAGTCCACTGACAAAGTGGCAATATTTGATGATATGGAATGAGAATGCATCGACATACAGAGTGGGTCCTCTTCCACAGAGTCCACCATGTTGTTTCTACAGTTGGCTAAAATGTGCAAACCAAACACTGGCTCTAGATAGAGTCATTCCAATTTTTTGCATTTTCGCATCGTCACTGTAGCTCTTCTACACACTTGGCACACTGGAAAGGATTCAGTTTGTTGCAATCTGCAGCCTCACTACTAGATGCCACTAAAAACTATATTTTTGACCTTTGAGCTTTCACAAAAGTGGATTCTTTGTTGCCTGTGCTTGACAATTGACTATGTGTTTACATCAAACTTGAGTTAAGAGTTGAACTCTAATCCTATGTGGCAATAATTTGAACATCCTTGCTATGTATAATGCCAGCTGTAAGGTTGTCACTGTTCTGCCCAAAATCAATGATAAATGCTTTACTGTAATTTGTTCAGTGCATCAAGGTCAAAGAAGTTATCATCACACCATTTCACAAAGGCAGGCAGGTCCAAGTGACGTGTTGAGATCTCTGAAGCAATATCAATAAAAGTACAATCATATCACATAAACTCCTATCAAAGCAATTATAAGCAATAAAGTAGCCTGAACCAACTGATAAAGTACTGCGGTTGTTTCACAGAGGTTTTTATCTCTGCGTGGGTTTGTAGACATTGGTTTCATTGGGAGTACAGATGTTGTTAACTTTTATCACCCCTGGCCCTAAATTAAGAACATTACTGTTGAGACTCAGCGGCGGTATCAGTCAGTTGAGTTTGTTTACCACTATCTCTGATTCCAGTAAACAGGCATTTACATTGCATTCACATACTGGATGTTCTCCCTTACTTAAGTAGATTTATCCACCTAAGAGCAATAATATTCACTTAATGAGCACACAGAGGTACCTAGAGAGGCTCTTAGTCTTCTTCCGAGAGAGCCCTGGAGTCATCTGTTTAAAATTAGAACACTTTAGGTCTGGTATTAAACCCAGAGAAGATGAGTCCATCATTACCTGAAAAAAGGTCACAGGAACTGGAATCCGATTACACTTTTATACAGTACATTCATGGCTCCCTAAACAAACCAAACATGTTTTTTATATCATGTTTTATTAAGATAAGGCTACACAAATCCCATGAAAAGACAAAAAAAATCTCACTATGTCTGTCCATGTCTCAGTACATTAGCTTCCCAACTCTGTCTGAAATCTGAAAACAGGCTCAGTAAATGTTTTTTAACAGCTGGCAGGTATCACTTAACAATTTAAAATGGATCCATGAGATGGCTGTGCTCATAACACTGCACCCTGCGAGGCCTCTGGAGAATTTATCACTACAGCTGAAGTTGCTGAGATACATGAACAAGTATGCAGCCCTGTTATGCACATCTCTTGAAGCTGTTGCACAGTCAACCAGAAATAAATGTTGCAAAATTATATCTAGAGACCAAAGCCACCTTTTCCATTCTGTTCAGACAAACAAAGCAGATTTTAATGTCACTGCTGCTGCTAAAATGTCTTTTAAAGGAATACTTGCTGGAAACTGCAGTTCTCATAAACTGCTCACGTTTACCTATGAAAAGTAAAATTCGTACATATCCCACGTATTTTGAAAGGCTCTGGCCATGTGGCCAGTGCGCTGTTAGGAGTAAACAAAAAAAGTCTTGAGCGGTCTTGCAAGGAGGCAGATTGGGGTGTTAGATGTCACAAAAATGCAGACTTACCCCCGGGACTCTCCCCTGCGGATGCATGTTAGATACTGTGTGACTTTTGAGTCCTTTTAAGGTCAGTCCTCACCATGGTTCTATTCCTAAACCTAATTTGCCATCTAATATTTGTATGTATAATTTGTGAAGCACTTTGTCACACTGTTTTGAAAGGTGCTAAATAAATAAAGTTATTTTCACATCCCTACTCATCATATTTGCCGCTTGGAGAGAAACACTGCAGCAGTGGTTAACACTCCACTATGAGCCATTAATCCACACCGACACAGAAATGGCTCGACTTTGTCATTAAGTCTGTTAATAGCCTTTGGCTAAGCAATGTGATGCTATCAGGTAGCTCTGTCACTCTGTGTGTGTGTGTGTGTGTGTGCGCGTGTGACTCTGTTCAAGGCACAGAGTTTCAGTCCCTTAGCAGTAGTCTCATGATAAACAGAGAAAGAGTGAGAGACAAAGCAAGTCAATACACTGCATGTAGCTCTAAAGTGAAATTACATTTTACCAGTTCTAAATTGTTAAATTTATGGCAAAGTTGGAGTTTGTAAAAGGATGTTTTACAATAGTTTTGCTGTTGTTATTCTCAGCCCTCCTTCACTTGAAATCATCAAGATATTTTTTCAGTTTTTGGATTCTTTTTTCAACGTGAAGGTATGCAAGAAAAAAAATTTCCTCCGGAATCAACATAACACAGGGTGAGTAATTGATATGCAGATGACCATGTGGAGGCTAAAGTGTTTCCTTTAAAAGGCATTTTTAGAAGAAACATTGGATTGCTTTATTTTGTCTGACCAGAGTAGAAGAGGAGACTTTGCCACATTTTTTTGTATTATGTTTATGAAAGTTCACACAGAGCAGTCTCAACTAGACTGAAAAAGCACAGTGGTGACCGGACATAACATCTAGATATAATTTTGCAACATCAATTTCTGATTGACTCATATCATATATTTTAATCCCTGCAACAGTTTTAAGAGATGTCTTACAGGTAGACCTAAAAAAAACATTTTGTGAGTGAAGAGTTCCTTTAAAGACATCACGTCCAACACTGTCACCCTCTCTTCTCTCTCTCTTGTTATTTTTTAGTAAAGTGCCATTTGAAGAAAGAGTATTCAATGTGCTGAAATGGCTTCAGCTGCCAGATGATGAAAGGTTTGTTGTTCTTCTATTCAATTCAGTAAAAGCAGTGAGGTCAATAAAGGAATCAAAATGCTTTCATTCAGCAAATACCTTCAATGTTTTATCTAGTGGTGTCATTGCTAAAATTAGACTTTCAGTAAAAATGACTTTTTCTCTCAGACCAGACTTCTACACTTTATATCTGGAGGAACCAGATAAATCTGGACACAACTACGGTCCTGTCAGTGGAGGGGTAAGTTCACCTGACTCGCTGAATCACAGGAAGTGATTTAAACATTTCTTTTTTTTATCCTGTCAGTAAATCTTTTATCAGATCTTCACCTCACCTGACTTCAACACTAAACATTAAACTAACAGTGCCAAAACAAACCCCATCATCATATCAGACACATTAGCCTCATCAATGTTGTCCATTACCACCAGGGATCACAGATGACTCTTGTTACTGCACAATTAAAAAAGTCTGAAGTCCTTTAATGGCCACAGATAAAAGATCTCTATAAAGAGTTATTCCAATGTCCAATAAAATTATTACAATCACATCAGCAGAGTCAGACTCTGGGCCTTGATACTTTTTTGGACAGTCATTTACCAACTTCATCTTATTTGATGCATTTATTAAATCTGGGAAATGACATTTGATCAGAGGCAACTACATTTACCCCCGTTACTAACAGGTGTTCTTGGTGCCTTGATTCTGCCCGCTTGGTTGCAACGGTATGAGATTATCATGGTACAATAACAGCCTCAGAGATTATCATGGTGTACAGTATTACACAATTATTATTTTTACGAGTTAAATGACCCTTAAAGGAATGAAAACAGAAGGTTTTTGTTGAAACAAATGCTTTATTATAATTGACACTTGAATCATTTTTTAATGGAAGTATGTATAAAGACTCGAAAGGCAGTCAAGAAGGTAAGGTGATGTGCACATGCAGATTCTCTGTCTGGTTGCATATGTTTATTTATACCACAGACAAGCAAATGTACACAGAATGATATCCGTCCATTTTTACGGTATACTGCTGCAGCCCTGCGGCTCACCCTGTAAATGGATCACAATATGTAAAATTGTAAGAGAGAGCTGGTGGCTTTGTCCCTGTCCTTGACGCTGCATGTCCCTAGTGTTAGAAGAAGTATTCAGATCTGTTATTCACGTAAAGGTACTAATACCACACTGTAAAAATACTCACTTACAAGTAAAAGTCCTGCATTTGAAACCCTATTTGAGTAAAAGTTCTAAGGGGTGGAAGTAACAGAAATTAAGTGATAAAAATGGAGGTGATGAAAATGTATGTGAAGTGAAAAATAGAATGATATATTATCTAGTGAGTGATAAATTCAAAGGTGAGAAGTAGTGTAGTGAGAGAAACAGATTATTTTTCCAATCTAACATTCATTGCTCATTATTCACAAAGTTGCCTTTTATCATTTGAGAGTAGTGGGAGAAACAAAAAGTAACTGAACAAAATGAGAGTGATAAAAATGCTTACAAAGCCATAAAATGTACCTGTCATAAAAAATAGACTGAAAAATCATCAATTGATTTGATAACCTTGATTAACATTTTATTTGAGACACTGTTGCTCCCAAATGACATTTCCCATTTGATGTCATCATTTGATGTTAAAAGGTGGATGTCAAAAAATTTTCCTAAGCTAAACTCAAACAAAACACAGATTGTTGTTATTGGGGTAGAAAGCATGTTACTCAACAAATTCTGCCTTTGGGTGGTTCCCCGTTGGATCATATCAAACTTGTTGCAAGAAATCTTTGAGTCTAGTTCAACAGTAATTTCAGTTTTGAGCAGCATGTCATAAAGCTTGTGCTATCATGTTTTGGCTCCCAGTCGATTAGCTGGAACTGTATACTTAAAATGCCTGTGAGCACTTACAGTGCAGCTTTTGATAATCCATCTTTCATGTTTGCATGATTCTGTTAAAATAGATCAAATATAAGAACCATAATAGTTATAGCATTCATTCTTTATGTAGCACAGAGCTAAGGCCTCTATCTTCCCTGTCATCATGTTATTGCTTTATGTTACCATTCCTCATGCATGTAGTATTTCACCTTATTTACACTGTATTTCCCAGTAATGGCTGAGGGAGACTGCTGTCACCATAATCCTGTGTGTATGGATCTAAAATAAAAACCATAGTAGTTAGAAGGTTAAATATTTTTGCAGCAGAAAAAGCTAAGGCTTCTGTCGTCCATGTTATCAAGTTATACACTTGTAGTGGTCAGTAGCAGGGGCGTAAATATAGACAGTGCAGGCAGTGTGATTGCACTGGGGCCTGTGGGGTTGGGGGGCCCATAGAGAGAGTGGGCCCTCCAACAATTAAACAGTGCCATTTGCTGTATGTGCCTGTGAGAAAGACAAACATATTACTGTCATGTTTATTTTTTCTTTTTTTGGTAAAATAGTCAGTAGCATTTAGAACAAAATTATGTACTCTATAACTATAAATCAACTATTCTATTAATCAAATATAATATAATCTATAAGTATAAATAAACTATTATTAATATAATAAATTACATGTTTTTTAATTTCCTTTGTTACTTTTTGTTATAGAAAGATATGTAATGATGATTACTAGGTAATATGTATGTTAATGTTATACAATGTAAAGTCTCTAATCATGTGATGAGATGATATCTGCATGATAGTGTGCACTGGGGCCAATCGTGTCTGCTTTATGCCATTGGTCAGTGTTAGTCATTGTGCTACATTACGCGTGGTGCAAAAGCACACAATGGCATCAGTGGAATACAGTAAATGATGACTCCATCACAGCACCTTTGCACTCTACTCATAAAAATAATCATATCTCAAAAAACTAAATTCTGTACATAATTAAAATAACTTATGGAGTGGTAAGAAATATTTTGTTTATGTTTCTACATTTAAAAATAACTTTTGGATCAATGTTTTGTGTTTCTATTTTGTAAAATCTGATGAAAAAACATGTACAGTTTTTCTGGTTTTTTTTACTATTTCAATACTTGTATCACTTATAAATGTTACTGATTTCCATAGCCTTTTACCTTAGGTTGCACAGATTTTAGAGATATTAAGCATTTAAAGATACAAAAGTATTTTGTTTGGTTTCCTTTAAAGTGGTGAGGCAGTGCAGCACGGCTCAAAAGACTTTCTTAGGAACTGTTTTTTTTTGTATTTGCAGTAAGTCACTCAGCACGAGAGCTGCACCAAGGACTTGACACAATCAGACAAAAGCTAAAATATTCACACACATTTCATGTGAAAAGACACTTGTTAAGTGAGTCACAGACATTGAATACAGGTTTAGGAGGTGTATTTGTAGAATGTGAGACAACACCTTGTGAACTCCCCTGCCAACAAACATCAAATGAAAACTGGAACTTTGATCATAATGAGCTTCTAAAATACCCTAAAGTAACTTTGTTACCTTGAGGATGAGGTATGTGAAAAATTGTCCCATTGCTTTTTTTATTACTATGATGACAAAAAGGGAAACAGAGAATGATTTACTTGGCAGCGCTGTTGGAAAAATCCTGGAATCACAATAGAAGTTTAAAGGAGGGAGAGCAAAGGGATCAGACTGCTTAAAATGGTCACATAAGAAGTTGTAATTATTCCTAAAACAAGTAAATCAAAAATAAGAAAAGAAAAGAAGTGGCCTGTTTTGCAAGGCATGTACAGTAATCTTGTGTTTAATCAGCATCTGCAAATTTAAGCCCAGTTCAGGCCAAAGATTTGCGATGAAATGAGTTGAAACAGGCAACTTTTTGCAGTGTGCTGTTCTGCAATGTTCTAAAAACCTGCCAGTTCAAACCCATGCAACCAGATGAGACGGTGTTTCAACTCTATGCAACAACTCTCTGTTCTGATTTGCAGCTTTTCAGGCTTATTACAGTATGTGGCTGAATATAATTTGTAGCTTCTTAAAATATGAATGAGGATAGTGGTAGTGAGATACTGGCTACAGTTGCATTTGTAGTAGTGATGAAACAGTGAAAAACATAACCTGCTGCAGCAAGCAAACAGGCCGTCTGTGGTCATTTTGACTTGACCGGTGGACCTGGTTGTTGAAGCAGATGACGCACCACCAGCGATTTGACCAGCTGAGTTGCAGGTGACACAAGCTCAGACAAGCCAGTTCACACCATTGCAACTGTTCTCTGCAATGCTGTATTAAAAGAACAGAATTTGAGAGAACTAAGGCTTTTGTATGCATAGAAAAAGTATTACATCTTTTGTTATTTTAACTCTGAAGTATCTCTGACTTTTATTTTGACAAAATTAAAGACATTTACACCATAAATTAATGCAGAAAAGGCACTGATTAGTGCATGAAAATTCACCAGAATGCGGAAAAGTAAGTGTTTGATGGTCAAAACTTTCTGGTGGAACACCCTTGAACCCTCTATTTCATATGTGTCCATCCCAGTGTTAAAACAAAACCTACGCCTTTGGCCATACCCAAAGTCAGGCATGTGTATTCAACAATCTCAGATGACAAAGGTGTGGAAAGTCCCTTGACCTCAGTGTCAGATAATCTATATCTGTGGCATCCATCTGTTGCTCCAGTCTCTTTTCTGGCAGGACTCAGTGTCTTCCACCATCCATGCTCCTCATCATATCACCAGAATAACAGTTTTCCATGAGACAGTACCTCCTTTTTCAAATTGCCAGCAGGGAAATCTCCCTTTTAAAGTGCTTCTCTCAGGTTGCCGCAAGTTTATAAAGAAACTATCCGCCTGAGCCCAACCTTACCTCTGAGGAACTAATTTTCTACCTTTCTATAACCCTCTTGGCACAAGCAAAGCCTTAAATTACCGTGCCTGCAGGAATTCTGTCTGAGTCCTAAATGAAATTGTGACACTCTGCAGGTTCCACCCAGTTTATCTGGAATCGAAATACTAGCAAACTACAGAACTCATCCTGAATCAGCATCCTCTGACAGATACCTCCAGGTGTTGAAACATCCACATCCTGTTTTTCTCTAGCATGCAGGAACCTAAGGTTGCAGACGAAGTTTTGGTTCAGTGTTTCATCTCAGTATATGGTGAATGAAATGCCTCTCTGGCATCCCGAGATGAAGGAAGACAAAGCCTCTTTTGATTGCTCACAGCCAGAGCAATGTTAGTTCTGCACTTCCATCTAACAGTCATTAGTATAGTATTTGACAAGTTCCATAACAATGACCCAGCAGTCCACTGGTACATTACAAAGGACTGTTTGATTGATGGATGCTCTAGAGATGCAGCTTCCTTTGCCAACACTGTGTTTACAACATGTGTGCTGTCCCAGTGATGTCCACGCAGTGGGTCATTATTGACAGAGATAAAACATTTAAAAAACTTTGTGAATGAGACCTGCAGTGTATAACCCAGATTATAATAATGACGTTAATATATTCTTGTATGTCTTGACATCACATTATATCCAAAGCTGATGGGGGCTTTCTGTGGAGAAAAGAACAGCCAGCTGCTGAATGTGTGAGTTTGTTTCATCTGTTTCCTGCAGCTGATTGAAGCAATCCAGGGAGTCGATAACGTCATTGGCCAGCTCATGAACGGTCTGAAGCAGATTGGCCTCCACCGCTGTCTAAACATCATCATCGTGGCAGATCATGGTAACACACAATATGTCATTAATATGGCATTATTTAAAACCAGTGAATCACAGTGAAGCCTTGGATCTAAACTGTTGTTTTGAGTGGGTTACAGAAGGAATACTCTTATACAATAAGCAGGACTGACATCAGGGCAGATACGGACCAGCCATGATGGAACTGATCTAGTTTTTTTCTTTTTCAATATCATTATATAAATTTGTGTTTAATTTATATGCTACTTTTATTTTGTCACGACTGGCAGCTGAGTCAGGTTTTAGTGTCAGAGCAAACGCCTGGATAGAAATCAATTAAATAAAAACCTGTATGATGGAAGTGTAAAATGCAGGCAAGTTTATAAGAAAACATGCAAAACCACTGGTATATTCTTTTTAGGTCCTCAGAGCCAAGGAAGCACCAACAGTGTGATGGAGCATGATATAAGAGAGTTTAATATAACAGCTCATTACTGTTGCAGGTATGGAGGACACAAGCTGCAACAGGAAGGAGGTGCTGCAGGAGCTGGTGGGAGACGTCAAGAACTACTGGGTCACTGAAGGAACATTCGGGCGCATCAGAGCCAAAAACAAAGAAACAGTGTGTGAGTAAACATATTGAAGCTACCTGCTCTAACAACCCAATTATGGGGGGAAAAAAAAGCTTCTGCGAACCAAGGATTTGTTACATTTGCACATTATTATGTAGCGGACATGTTAAACTTTTAATAATGTTTAGGTTAATGTGTGGTTAGGTTTAGGCACAAAAATCACTTGGATATGGTTAGGAAAAGACCATGTTTTTGCTTAAAATACCCACTTTTTGTACCAATATCCCTGCTGGGAAAACAGCAACGAGTCTCTAAAAAAACATCCATGTTTGGGGGCTAGAAAGTTGCTGGAAACACGGCAATAACAACAGTTTTTGATGTTTGTTGTCTTGAACAGAGCTCTGCAGCTTGGCAGACATCTCGTCTAGGTGTTACACCATCCACTCACCCCTCCACCTCACAATGACAAAGTCAGCTCATCTACCAAATGTTGACGTGATACTTATAAAACATGCAAATGTAACATATTTGTGCTTTGCAGAAACATACAATGCCAACATTTTCTTCTGGAGACTGGGCTGGCTCCAGTGCCGCTGACTGAGTAAGAATCCAGGTGATAGCTGTGACCCAAGAAACGCTGACATTATAAAAAGGCTTGTGAAAGAGTTTCATAACCTGCCTTAACATTTTATTCAGCAGACTGACAATAATGTCTGCTTTTACAACAAGAAAAAACATGAAAACCCTACCTCTTTTATCCTCTGTTATACTGATGTGAAATACCCAACACGTCCTAATACCGGAATGGGGGAGGTGCACTAGACAGGTCCACCCAAAATTTAGAACATATCCATTACCCTCACTGAAAAAATTGAGGTTGCAGAGGACTTTTATTTTGACAAAAACAAAAATATTTACACAATATGTATTGATGCAGAAAATGCAAACTGTCACAGTTTGGTTAGTTTTAGGTAGGGTTTAGGTTTCTACTGTGTTAGAATTAGGAAAAGATTGTAATTCAGGTTCAAATAAGTATGTTTTTTTATGTAAGTAATGTGCATTACCTAAATAAAATTGAAAGTAAATTAGCACTGAATTTTAGCGTCACACGGTACACAAACAGTGGTCTCCTAGATGAAAGTCCTGTTTGTTTGACACATCCATCCATCTAAACATCCTGCTGAAGCAGAGTTTGCAGCTCTTTATACTACGTCACCTAAATTCCCCCTTTGCTCCTGTCATAATTACCATGGCTACCAGAGGAATATGAGTTGTAGTAAGCTGCTTGTTCAGATGACCTATATGAACTTTTTTTTTAAAGGGGGACAGCCTGGAGCCGTCACAGTGACAGAGTGCATGGATATAAAACAAGCAGCACCCACCGGGGCTAAAAAATGAAGCCAACAGAGAAGTGCTAAAAACTGCAAAACTGCAGTTCCTCCAACATCCACTTGAGACTGGCTCCAAGAGCGAATTAATCTCCATAGACCCCCATGTTAAAATGTCCAACCTCACAGCAGAAATAAACATGTTTACACCCTGGTACAAAAAACTGTTTTGGTCTTTAGCTAATTTCAACATTCATGACAACTGTATCAATTCGTTCTAATCCCAGTTCAAAAGTGCGCCACTATGTCAGTGGATCTAAACGTCAAAATATGACGCACTAGGCATCCTTCTACGTCAGTTTTGGGACAGCATGTCAATTTACACTTGTTGCATGCATTGTGTCTTTCAAAATCCGTTTTATCAGGATGTACAGTTTCTGCTCATTGCATGAACACAGTCTTTTTCAAAATAAACCTACAATGTTGGTAATACACTTCATTTTTGGGTTTATTTCCTTAAGCTTTGGCAACAAAAGCATCTGACTAGGTTTAGAAAAAAACATCATAGCTTGGCTATGATGTTGTTACTAACATCATTTAAGGTCATGTGACATACATCATGTAACATACTTCACTACCATAGCGTGCTACACATACTAGCACACTATTAAAATAACTTAATGTAATTTTGGTTTCACACAGGAAATGAACAGAAGATCACAGTCCATTTGTTCTATGCTGGCTGTGTCAACAGCTGCTGCCACAGGCTGACTGTATGGGGTGAATTTTTATGTAACTCACCCATTTTAACGTTTTATTAAAGCCTAAAGAATAATCGTGCATAATTAAGGGCGGGGACACTTTGAGTGACAGGCCGTCTGGAAGTCATCGCTACAGTCTACGATTCAGATCCATCCCTAACTCCTACACAGCTCCACCCTCATGTTCAAATATGGTCACTTCCAGCTCCAAAAATCCAAAATGACAATGGCCAAAATGCCAAACTTGAGGCTTCAAAATGCCAATCCACGAATCTTTTTTTTTTTTCAGTCTATGGTATAAGCGGTAGTCCTGATGCTGCCAGTGGCAGGTGTTGTTTTATTGCCATCTCTTTGTGCCAACTGTTACTTCCAGCCTCTCAACCTTGACCTCTTAATGTCAACTACTACAAACAAATTCTCAACCTGTGACAAACACCGCTCAGTGTAAAGTTGTCTGGCAACAGTCATGTCACTTCTACTTCTGATAACAATTAAATCCATACTAATTATTTTGCATGTTGACCATGTTCTCTTCTACACACAGCAACAGCCTGAGATGTTGATATACGAAGTACATTTAAATATTGAAATGATGACACATTTTGGGTGGTCAGATTGTAAACAGATAGTGCTTGACTGCATGAAAGTACAGGTGTAAAAGCATGAGGACGGATTGTGATCCACTCAGACAGACCACCTCCAGAGGTGGTCATTTGACCTCACAGTTGTATGCCTCTGTGAACCAGTCAAGTTGCAGTGACAGTTTAAATCCTTGTCTGTTAAAACATGGATGCTTCACACACATCTTACCCCCAGCAACACAGAAGATCTATACAATCAGCACAATTTCAAGGTGGACACCCAAGATTAGTGTAACCTTTTTTTGGTGAGTGTTTTTGCAGAACATTATGATGTCACAGTGAAGTTGACCTATAACCTTTTGGATAAAACATGTCATCACCTCATTTTATTCTTTTAGACATTTGTTTGAAATGTTGTCATAATTAGCATATGACTTATTGAGTTATGGCCAAAACATGTTTGATGAGCTCACAGTAACCTTTGACCACCAAAATCTAATCTGTTCAGTCTTGACTTTAAGTGGACAATTATGCCAGATTTGAAGAAAATCCATCAAGGTGTTACTCAGAGACCAACTCCTGTTTACAAGAATGAGACAAGGTCACGGTGACCTTTGACCACTTAATTGTAATCAGCTCATCGTTGAGTCCAAGTGGATGTTTGTGCAAAATTTGAAGAAATTCCCTCAAGGAGTTCTTGAGATATCGGAATGAGAGTGGTATGGACAGATGCACAGAAAACCCAAACAAACCTTATGCCTCTGGCCACAGCTATCAGCGGCACAGATGCATGAAAAAAGCATTAAATGTAAGAAGATGAAGTAGGAATCAAGATCTTGGATTTCTTCTATTAGATCAGTTTTTCATTCTTAATAAGAAGAACTTAGAGAGTTGATTCTCAATCTTACGAATGTAACAACATGGTTAAGATATCAATTCAAGTTATGCTATAATTGCCTGGTTTGGTTTGGTGTAACATTAAATTGGATAACTGTTATTTATTGGCAGAAGTTTGGGCTTTGTCTTTGCTGTACTGACAAATGTTAACGTCATTATTTTTTTCTTTTCAAAAGTGGATTCTGCCGGACTCATTGCTAACATGACTGTAAGTGTTTTATGTCCTTACAAACACCTACATGTTTAATTTACAGTGGAGTTTCTAATGTGATAATGACCTGCATGCAAGTAAAACTTACATTTAAAAGGACTTTACTGTTTGTTTTTTTCTTGTAATGCTGAAAAATCTCCCATTTTTGCCAAATATAAGAAATGAACTATCATAAAAATATGTTTGTGGTTATTTCAGTGTAAGAAGCCAGACCAAAAGATCAAGCCGTACCTGAAGGCCAACCTGCCAAAGCGCCTCCACTTTGCTAACAGCCGTCGCATTGAAGATGTTAACGTCCTGGTCGATCCAAAATGGCTGTTTGAGAGGTATCCCTGTCCACTCTCCATCAATTTTTTAGTTTTTTTTTTTTTATTGCAGTCATAGGCTGGAGTTTCAGACCCTTTTTGGTAGCAGTCACCAGTGTTTAGAAAATACACTGTCATGGAAAGTACCAACCACACACAAATAATGCCACAGATTAAAATCTGAGCTGTAACAAAAGGCACTGCTTGACATCATAATGAAAAGACTGTGGGCTGTGAAAGGAATACATGCTGATTTTTATTTTGTGGTTAACTGCCTGGGAGGTACAGAATACAGTTGGGTAAGACATGGAAAACACAGGTACAGGTATTAAGAGATTAAACATCCTGTAAACAGATCATTAATCTACATTTCTAAGAGGCTGATGATGCAGTCTCTGCAGGGTTCTACAGAGCTAATTGAAACCAGTGACTTTTATTGACGACATCCTTACCTTTTGTCTAAATGCCCCTACCAACGGAGTTTTATTACTTTACACACTCCAGCTCTGCACACTGAGCATTTCAGTATTTATCAAAGACTGCACAGATTTTTTGATGCTTGAATTAAAAATCTGTTCTGTGTGTCCTCACAGATATCCAGGATCTCTCACATTCTGCTCTGGTGGGGCCCACGGCTATGACAACGATGTTGAGAGCATGCATGTGAGCACTAACGATTCCTCAACTATTCTGATCCATTTGCCATCGATCAACAGTAATGTCAACAAAACAAATGTCTGCTCCCTTTCAGCTCAGTTGCCAGAATTTTACATTACATTAATTTTATAATTTGTATAATATTAAATGGGAGAGATTATGCAATATGTACAATTATGATTGATGTTGATCATATTGGGCTGTTTTGGTGCCCCCTCTGGTACTGGTGCCCAGTGCACAGTGCGTGCTGTGCATGCCCTTAGCAGCAGCGCTGGTGATGGGTCAAATAAAAACAACCAGTTTTGTTGTTTGTTGGCCTCAAACAGTGGTCTGAAGCTTAGCAGGTGTCTCATACCATCCACTATCCCCTCGACTTCCAGTTGACAAAGTCAGCTCATATACTTTAGAAACATTAATATGATATGTATAAAATACAAATAAAATGTATCCCTGGCTGGCAGAAACGTACAATTCCAACATTTTCTTCTGGTGACTAAGCTGTCCATCTGAAATTGAGAAAACAATTCTCTAACACTGCAATTATCTGCAGATTTCCTCTTTTTTTCCCAACATGGTCACCATTGCCATTGCAGCACTGACATAAATGTTTCAAACTGTTCTTCTTCCTTCTTTTCTTGCAGGCCATGTTTGTCAGTTATGGACCCAAGTTCCTGTACAAAACAGAAGTGGAACCCTTTTCCAACATTGAGCTGTACAATCTTATGTGTGGTGAGTTCATAGGTGTTTCTTGGCCAATTACCACTCACAGTTAGCATCCAAATAAACTGCAGACTGCGATGTGTTATGATTTGACTTGGAGTCCAAACAGAGCTGCTATGAGACATTTGCTGGTGATAAATCATGAATCACAGTGACTATTAAGTCTCCCTTGGTTTTTGTTATTAAACGTAGACCTATTGTTATGAGTCGCTTGGGAGTTGTTGGTGCTTGATGGTGAGCTGCTGAGAATTTACTAAGCTCAGTTGTCAGAACATGGACATTGTTGAAAGAATAATGAACTAATGCGTTGGAAAAAGTTTGGCTTAAATGTAAACTACACACACTGTCGTGACCAAACACGCAGTGATATGCTCCACAAAGCTAAACAGCTTCATGTGTTTCATGCAGACGTGATGCAGATCTCTCCTGCTGAAAACAACGGAACCCACGGCAGTATGAACCACATCCTGAGGCGCCCCTACTACACACCAGAGCCCCCTGCAGAACAGAGCAGGCCAGCTCAGTGTCCGCTGATCAGCCTCAACCCTGCAGACACCCTGGGATGCTCCTGTCCTGCCCTGGTGAGTATTGTCACACTTGCATATTGCAGAGCAGAGTTTCAAGATTTTGGTGATAGAAAACAATCGTGAATCTAACATATAGACATTGGTTTGTGGACTCCAGTTGCCTGGAGTTCAACTTGGATTTTTGGAGCCAGAATTGACATTTTTTGACGAGAAGGCGGAGCTAACCCTATACCTCGCTGCTAGCTTGGTTAGCACAGTGCATTTCCAGCTATAGTCAACGGTGATAATGCTAAATTTTGCTTTTGAAAATCAGGTTTAAAACCATTTCAACAAAATGTACCTATTGGATAAACTGAACATCCAACTCTAAGAAGCCCAAACACATCAAACTGACATCAAACTATTGGCAACAAAAGCCGACGGTTGGATGTTCACATCGCCTGCATCAAAAACAGCCAATTTGGACAAAAGTACTTCATCTGTGTGAGAGGAAATAACTCTCCACTCCAGCAGACACCGGTACTCTGTATATTTCACTTATATAGGAAATCAGAGAGCTGACAGGATGAATTATAAATGCTACTTAGCCGGATAGTGTATTAACAACAGAGCCTGATGTTGAAAGAACAATGCATATTTATCATGCGCTAGCAAACAATTACACAAACCACTATGAACAGTTTCTGCTAATAAGTTCAGTGACTAAAAAGTTAATCTTACCTAATATAACAGGTTTGTTTTGATCTCACTCCTTCTTGATTGTAGTCCTTTGTTTGCTTACCTCACTATTGTTTCTCTTCTCGTGGGCTGAGCTGAACTGCCAATCAGAGGGATTTATCTCCCCCTACGGGCCCCTGCCATCTCCAACACTGATTCAACATGCTGAATAACTTGAAAAACAGAGGCCAACAAGGGCCAGCAAGGGCTAAAAAGGGCCAGCTAGTGTCAGTGATGCAGGAGACACACTGCAAAAACTAGGCTGAAAACTCAGTGATGGCCCGGATCTGATTGGTGTGTCAGGGCCCTTAGAGGGTCTTGTAGTACAACCAAATGCTGAACACATTTTTTTCAGGTGGCCAAAACATTACATTACCATAAACTTTAATTAACTGAAAACACACAAAAAATAGCAACAGCTGTAACTATGCCTATACTCTGTGAATCTGGGGTCGCTATGTTAGCAACTTCTTGTGCTTTTTTCTTCTAATCAGACCAGGGTATTTTAATTCATACCTGACATGTTTCGACGGAGCCTTCCATCTTCCTCAGAGGTGTCACCCGATGTTAGTGTGACGTGTCCTTATATCAGCCGATCTTACGGAGGCGTGATCGCCCTGTCAGGTTTTCCGGTCAGCTGGACAGCTGGAGGCGTGGTCGACCTGTCAAACCTGACAGGGCGATCACGCCTCCGCAAGATCGGCTGATATAAGGACATGTCACACTAACATCGGTCTTTAGAGGAACTGCAGCTTTTGGCCGCCACTTCGTCTTGTTCTGACTTGCCTTGGCAAACAGGTGGTGTATCCATAATACAAAGCCTATCCCAGCTGACATTGTGCAAGAGGCAGGGTACACCCTGGACAAGTCACCAGACTATCACAGGGCTGACACAAGAGACAGACAACCATTCACACTGTGTGGTTTGCGTTTCCACCGCACCTCAAAGTTCCGGAAAATTTATTTAAATCAGGCTGATGATGTAGATGATACGATGTGTGCCCTATATTTAGCTCCATCAGCTTGTTGGCTGGTAACGTGGTAACATTAGTGATGGTAGAGAGAGGAGGGGCTGTTTGTCTCAACCAGCAGCTATGTTTAAAAGTATTTTACAATCAGTGCCAAACTAAGCTAGTCTACATACAGACAGCTGTCATTTGAGCTTATTAGTACCAATTTGCTGTTAGCCGAACTAGCGTGCTGTCTAAATTAGCATGTAAGACATAATGTTAGCGTCGGTGGATGAGAGACTGTGGGCGGAGTATAGCGAATATCACAGTCTACATTTTTACATTGTTTCATGCTTGCTGAGCACATGTAAATAAGAAATTATTGACTTCTTACTCGCTAGGGTTTAATTGCACTTACAATAACGAGTCATTTTTGAGGGTCGTGTAGGCGCGTGTGTGTTGTGTGGATGTGTGTGTATGTGGAGGAGTTCAGCCCCGGCACAGAGTTACCGTTACCACTTATCAATACTACAGTCTTTGATAATTTAGCCCTGGGGCTAATTTAATACTGGGTTTTGGTACCCATCCTTAATCAAAACACAAACAAAGTGAAGCTTGTAGAAATGAAATAAAGATTGCAGCCACACTGGCACGGAAGTGCAAAACGCTGCAAGTGTGTGTTCCACCAATCAGTGTTCTTCTTCAGCACACAAGAATTCTGGCTTGCTTTGGTCTGAAAATCAGGGACTGATTTTGTTACAAGGTTGCATAATTACCTACAGTTGGTTTGTGTTCTCACGGCAGCATTTACGAACTGACCAGATAAAATGCCTTGCACAAGAAAGCAGCTCTTGATTGGTCAGAATTTCCATGCAGGAAAATCCAGAAGAAGAAGAGTATACTTACGAGATAAATGCCACATTATCTCATGTCACAATGGAGGGACAACTACGGGGGTTGGTTTGGTTGATTGGTCATCGTGTACTATATTGCTGTCATTGTTCATTTTAGGCAAACCATACAGTTTGAAAACGAGGCGCGGCTCTAACTAGAAAACAATGTTTTGATGCATTGGATGTGCCAAATGTGCATATTAAGACAGTACAGGCGGAGGAGCACATTAATAATCATCCAGGGACTGTAACATGCTCATGTTTAACCCAATCAATGCGTAATGTGACTGCAGTCGGTTCCGATCACAATCAGGACACATTCTAACCACAAACAAACCACACCAGAGTTTGTTAGTAGCCGGACCAAGACCACCTCTTCAAGAAGGTCTCAGTCCAGTTGTTTTAGTGCGCTCCTGAGTATGATTGCTGTGCTCACACCTGCCCAGATGAACCGCACTCAGGGGGCAAACGAACTTGAGTTTGATGAACTGAACCAAACAGGGCAGGTGTGAAAGCACCCTTAGTCTCATGTAGCCAGACTTCTCTCCACAGTGCTGTATCAGTGCTTGAGAAGGGTCTGGAATCACCACATAACCGTTCTGTAGGGGGGAAAAATTGTTTTAGCTTGTTTGTGTTTCTTTAAACCAATCACAATCCAGCCTTGTAAGACTATTACGTGATTACGTGAGCTCAAAATTCTGTTTGGCTCTCTGTATCAGTCTGGACTCATTGCCACCTCAAACACTTTTAGTGTGCAGAAGTACTCACCTTGACAGATAAACTCCTTCAGCCAATTAGCATAATAAAACACAGTGGAACATCTTCATCAGCAATGGCACCAGTTGATAAATCACACTTTTGCCAAATCTCTTACCAAAGAACGGCAAAAACATCTTTTCCTCTGAGAAACTCCACGAGTGTATACTCTTGTTCTTGTTTAATCGTTGTTTTTGACTCCATTTCTGCAGTAACTTCTCTTGTTGCTGTGTTTACTCTACTAATGTTACAGTTAGAGCTTGTTGTGTTCCCCTCCGATACCCTTGCAAAATGGTATCGGGGGGGAACACACACAGTGAATGGGCTAAATGTGGGCTAAAATTACCTAATGGTTATTAACAGGTTTAACGACAGTTGTTTCGGTATTAATGCAAGTTATTTGGAATAAATGTTAACATTGCACATTTATGGGCAGCACAGTGATGCAGTGGTTAGCATTGTCGCCTCACAGCAAGAGGGTTCTCGGTTCAAATCCAGGGTGGAGGGGTTTGAACCCCCAGGGTGGGGGAGCCCCTCTGTGGGGTTTGCATGCTCTCTAAAGTGACTTTAAATTGCCTATAGGTATGAATATGAGTGTGGATGGTTGTCTGTCTCTATATGTCAGCCCTGCGATAGTCTGACAACCTTTCCAGGGTGTATCCCACCTCTTGCCCAATGTCAGCTGGGATAGGCTCCAGCCCCACTGCAGTTACGGAAAATGAATAAATTGTACATTTATGCAAATCACTGATATGTAATATATGTACGTTGTTATGTAGCGGGTTTGTTGAAACTTAGTGTGGTTATGTATTGGCACAAAAAGATTATGTTTGGTTATAATAATAACAATCAACTTCATTTATATAGCACCTTTCAAAACACAGTTACAAAGTGCTGTACAATAAAACTTAACATATTTAAAACACAAGGACAATGAAATAAACTAAAATGTTATAAAATATTAACAAAATAAAAGATAAAATAAGGAAGGCCAAAACTAAAATCAAGATAGTAAATGGGAAATTAAATCAATAACATAGCAATAAAATGGACAGACAGCTCAGATAAACTCAGGATACAGTATGCTTTCCAGTAGAAGGTTCATAAGGGACTGAAAGGTCTGAAATGTAATGTGGAGCCATGAAGAGCTTTACAGGTAATCAGTAAGATTTTACGTCAATCCTAAAACAAACAAATTAATGTGATGTCATTGTACTTCTTGGTTTTAGTAAAATGCCTAGCAACTGAGTTCTGGACAATCTGGTCGTTTTCGATTAAGACAGAATTAGGGCTGTTGCAATAATCAAGGCACAAAGAGATAAAAGCATGCACAGTTTCTGTATCTCTAAAAGTTTAAGTACATCTTATTTTTGCAACATTTCTGACGGGATAAAAATGTGACTTGACAAGCTTAGTGACATGTTATAAATTACATAAATTACAATTAAACATGACACCAAGATTTCTTACAGCAGGCTTTATGTGTTGTGACAGGCAACCAGTAGATGACAGTATTTGATTCATGATATGCTGTGATGAATTGAACTGAAGAACATTAACAATATCCGATTTTTTTTACTTCCTATACACAGTCCTGCAGAACACTCAACATGCTGAGTTCAGTTGGTTTAATCAGAATCAGAATCAGAAATACTTTATTGATCCCCAGGGGAAATTGTTTTCATTACAGGTGCTCCTTACAAGTGTAAAAAGAAGAAGATATAGTGCAGATGTAACTCTTTATGTCAAGGTTAAGATAGAATTACCAGGTTGGCCTGGAATATTAACATTTACACTGCACACCAGGGCTAGGTTCGGCTCCTGAAGTAAATTGGCAACGACCACAATTTATATATGAGCAAAAAGTAATAACAATATTTATTCAATATTTTTGCAGAACCCAAAAAACACAGGTAAATAAAACAATATTTTCCCCCAATAGTCAGTCAGTATGGAAAGTCCAGTCAAGTCAGTAATATTGAATATCTCAGTTCAGTTCAATTCCTGTATCCAGAGGAAGAATCTTTGTGCACACTTGTATTGTTGGACAAAAGAAATTAAAGCTAAAGGCCTTCTTTTTGTGAATCACTACCCGGGCAGTGTGAAAACAGCGTTGGAGATCTCATAAGTCTTATCTGTAATCCAAGGGAGTGTGTCCAGTCCACTGGCTCGAACAGGTTGGTGGGCGCTGGTCACAGGCACGCACATGGACATCCGGAATCGCTGGCTCGCCGTTCAACCAACCAACAGTGGCAGAAATCGAAGTGTACAAGAAAAACCAATCTGCACACAGCGGCACAGAGTATTCCATTAATACTGTACAGTGTTTTGTTATCACTCTCATTTCAATAAACATTCAACTGTCGTATTGAAACTTATCAATCTCATCTCAGCAACATCATTCAAACTTGTTACATTGAAGATGAATGCAAATCTATATCACTCAGCTTAAACACAATGGATGTTTGCCATAGTGTAGCTTAACATCAGTTTCATATGACTTGGGACACAGTCAAAGAAAACATGAATAGTGCAAAATGTTCCCTCACATAGTAGACTAGATTCCTTAAATTGAGAAAAATGTTCATGTTACAGTAACATCATACCTCATATGAATTACATGAAATTAGCTCACAAATATCTTTAATGCGACTTCAAGCCTGAAAACATTAGCCCTGTAGAGTTACCTGGTAGCTGTAAACATAAAGTGAACGCACTCACATCGTGCCATTTCACGCTTCATTACATGGCGCACGTGTGTCTAATTAAAATGGCGTTCAAATCCAGAACGAGAAGATTACCACGAATAAGGAAACAATGGCACTGTCAAAAATCAGAACGAGAGTTAAATATGACATCTCTGCTGTCCTCCGATTGGTTTATGACACAAATAGTAACAACAGCAGCAACGTAAAATACAAAGTCTTGACCTTGTGAATTTAAGTGAGACTGAGCTAGCATGCTAGCGAGCACGCTGCCGCTGTACTCGCCGGAGACTCATATCAAAGTTATCCAGGAAGGACGCTGCAGACGGCTATTTTACCAAAACAATTAACTGTCAAATACTGTAATGCAATCAACTTCGGCAGAAATAAACTCTTATAAACACCAACGGCACGCTTCATTTACTCCAAGCTGCACTCTCGATAGCTTCTGATCGCGGCTCTTCCGAGGGCGAGGGCGAAAAAAGGAAAAAGAGAAAAAAAAATAGAAAGTCGATTTTCTCTACGGTGGCTCTATAGGGTGGCCCCGCATTACTGCGGTGGGACAGCACCATCTATTGGAGAGATGAATCATGACAACCACAATTATAGCAAACCACAGTGTTGATGGTTGTGTGTGTGTCTGTGATGTTTATTTCATATGGGTTACACAAACAAGTGTAGAAAAAAGATATAGTGCAAAACGAAGTAAAATATAAGAAATATAAGAGGATAATTTACAAAATATATATGTAGAGACCACACAACATAATTTACAATATATACAGGAACCTTATATACAGACTGAACAATGTAGCCAGTTATTGCACAGATTATTTAGGAATAAATATGTAATAATTTATTATGAGTTGGTGACAGTGGTGAAACAGTCCAAGGACAACTCAGAGGGAGGAGTTGTACAGTTTGATGGCCACAGGCAGGAATGATTTCCTGTGGCGCTCAGTGGTGCATTTTGGTGGTATGAGTCTCCCACTGAAAGTACTCTTGTGTCCAACCAGCACATGGTGGAGTGGGTGTGAGACATTGTCCAAGATAGTTCGCAGTTTAGACAGCATCCTCCTCTCTGACACCACCACCAGAGAGTCACACGCCATTCCCACAACGTCACTGGCCTTGCAGATCAGTTTGTTAAGTCTGTTGGCGTCCACCACCCTCAGCCTGCTGCCCCAGCACACAACAGCATAGAGGATAGCACTGGCCACCACAGACTCATAAAAAATCCTGAGCATAGTCCGGCAGATGTTGAAGGACCTCAGTCGCCTCAGAAAATAGAGACAGGCTCTGGCCCTTCCTGTAGAGAGCATCAGTGTTCTTAGACCAGTCCAGTTTATTGTCAATGTGGACCCCCAGGTACTTATAGTCCTCCACAATGTCCACACTGACCCCATGGATGGAGATCGGGGTCACCGGTGTCTTGGTTCTCTTCAAATCCACCACCAGTTCCTTTGTCTTTGCCACGTTGAGCTGCAGATGGTTCTGCTCACACCATGTGACAAAGTTATCCACAGAGGGTGAAGAGGAAGGGAGAGAGGACAGTCCCCTGCGGGGCCCCGGTATTGCTGACCACTCTGTCTGACACACAGTGTTGCAAGCGCACGCACTGTGGTCTACCAGTCAAGTAGTCCACAATCCAGGACACCAGAGAGGCATCCACCTGCATAGCTGTCAGCTTGTCACCCAGTAGAGCTGGACGGATGGTGTTGAACGCACTGGAGAAGTCAAAAAACATGACTCTCACAGTGCTCGCCGGCTTGTCCAGTTGGGCGTAGACGCGGTTGAGCAGGTAGATGATGGCGTCCTCCACTCCAAGTCGGGGCTGGTAGGCGAACTGGAGGGGGTCCAAGAGTGGCTGGACCATGGGCCGGAGCTGCTCCAGGACAAGTCTCTCCAGGGTCTTCATGATGTGAGAGGTCAATGCCACGGGTCTGTAGTCCTTGGAGCCACTGGGACGTGGCGTCTTTGGCACAGGAACGAGGCAGGATGTCTTCCACAGCATGGGGACCCTCCGGAGACTCAGGCTCATGTTGAAGACATGCTGAAGTACTCCACATAGCTGGGGGGCACAGGCTTTGAGCACCCTGGGGCTGACACCATCAGGGCCTGCAGCCTTGCTTGAGTGGAGTCTCATCAGCTGTCTTCTCACATGATTGGTGGTGAAGCACATTGTGGAGGTGTCAGGCAGAGGAGGGGTGTAGTCTTCAAGACGAGGAGTGTGGTCAGTCTGGCTACTGGGGGAGGAGGTGTGAAGGGGGCTCACACTGGAGGGTAGAGGGGTGTAAGCAGGAGGGGTGGGGGAAGGTGGAGGGGCTGTTGGTTGCACAAGACAGTCAGCAGAAGAGTCAGTGGGGGGGTGGGCGGGACCAGCAGTGTCAAATCTGTTAAAAAACTGATTCAGTTCATTGGCCCTGTCCACGCTGCCTTCAACTCCTCTGTTGTTGTTGGTCCTGAAGCCAGTGATGGTCCTCATTCCACTCCAGACCTCCCTCATATTGTTCTGCTGGAGTTTCCACTCCAGCTTCCTCCTGTTCCTCTCCTTAGCCTCCTTGATCTTCACCTTCAGTTCCCCCTGTATCGTTCTCACCTCCTCCCTGTCACCAGCTCTGAAGGCCCTCTTCTTGGCGTTGAGGATGGCTTTGATGTCCTTTGTTACCCATGGTTTGTTATTTGGGTAACAATGGACGGTCCTGGCTGGGACAGTGGTGTCCACACAGAAGGTGATGTAGTCCGTGATGCACTCTGTGAGCCCATCAATGTCCTCCCCATGTGGCTCACAGAGTGCCTGCCAGTCTGTCACCTCAAAACAGCCCTGCAGTGTCTCATAAGCCTCCTCTGACCACCTCCTCACTGTCCTCATGGTCGCAGGCTGGCTCCTTACTAGAGGCACATAGCAGGGGTTGAGGTGCACCAGGTTGTGGTCTGATCTACCCAGAGGGAGGAGGGGGGAGCAGCTGTATGCATCCTTGGCGTTTGCATACAGCAAGTCCAGGGTTCTCCCTCCTCTAGTGGGACAGCTCACATACTGTGTAAAGTTCGAAAGTGTTGTTGCCATGGTGACGTGGTTGAAGTCACCCGAGATAGCTATGAAAGCACTCGGGTGTTGAGTCTGCAGACGGGCAACGGCGGAATGAATGACGTCACATGCCGACGTCGGGTTGGCAGAGGGGGGGATGTAGACGGTCACCATAATCACATGTGAAAACTCCCTGGGCAAATAATACGGCCTGAGTCCAACAGCAAACAGTTCAATATCCGGGCGACAGATTTGTTCTTTCACAGTAATGTGAGCGGGACTGCACCACCGGTTGTTAACAAGCACGGCAAGCCCCCCTCCTTTGCGCTTACCGCTCACGGTGCAATCCCGGTCGGCCCAAACAGTCTGAAAGCCGCTGATGGAGACGTTGTCGTCGGGAATGTCCTTGTGTAGCCATGTCTCTGTAAAGCACATCAGACTACACTCCCGGTACTCCTTCTGACTCCTGGCGACTGCTGTTAGCTCGTCCACTTTATTTCCCAGTGACCTCACGTTGCCCATGGTGATAAAGGGGAGACCCGGCTTATATATCCTCTTCTCCATAAGCCTCGGTTGTCTCACCCTCGCTCTTTTCCGCTTCTGTTTCATTCCTCCCCTGCATCCTCTGTGAGTTTTCCTCCAAATTTCAGCCGGTATCGCTGATGTTCCAGCCGCCAAGCCGGCCGGCCTCAGCGTGATCAGCTGATCTCTGGAGTAAACAATGCGGCCATGGAGTTGTTGCGCAGCGGTGCCGGGTCCGAGTGAAAGTAGTAAATAAAGAGTAAAGAAATAGACCAGAACTCTCTCAATCAGCATGTTTAAAGAGGGCACAGCTTCGGAATATTGGTCCTAAAATACAAAAACAAGTAATAAGCTATTACGCAGAAAAAAGTAAGAAATTAAGAAAAACAAGCAGGAGCGACCGCAACAGGCTGCACGCACGGTTGGCGCATGCGCACTGATAACAGGCAGATACACCTGAGTGTCATCCGCATTACAGTGAAAATAGACACTATGTCAATGGATGGCATCATCTAAGGGGAGCATGTACAATGAGAACACAATAGGGCCCAGGTTTGACCCTTGAGGCACACTGTCATTGATATGAGGAATGGATGACAAGATGCTAACAGAGACACAAAACTTCCTGTCTGACAAGAAGAGAACCAGGTTAGGGCAGTACCAGATATGCCCATCCAGTGCCTCAGTCTATCTAAATAAATGCCATGATCAATTGTGTCATAAGCCACATTTAAGTCCAGCAGCACTGGAATTGAGCACATGCCTGCGACAGCATTCATTAAAAGGTCATTAGTGACTTGTGTCAGTACTGTGATTCTGACAAAAAAAAAATGCTGTTGTTTTCCACAGCAACAAATATCTGCTTTAAAACTTTTTTTTCTAGAACCATAGAAATAAAAGGCAGTTTAAAGATTGGCTGATAATTTCTAAGATGGTTGGGAAAAGATCATGTTTTGGCTCATACCTGGTTTTGGTGGTACAGTTGTGTCTGGAAAAGCCACTGATGTCTTGCCAAAAAACTACCAGTTTTGTCGTTGGTTGATCTTGAACAGTGGTCTTCATCCATCTGTAGCTTAGCAGCTGTCTTGCTTAACTGTTACCCTATCCTCTATCCCCACCACCTCCCAAAAAGTCAGCTTACATACATTCAAGAACTACATCACTTTAGAAAAGTTGATAGGATACTTTTGAAATGTAATTTGGGTTAGTTTAGGGTTTTAGGGTTAGAGTTACCTAACCTTTAACCTCTAATCCCAATCTGTGGTTTGCAGAAAGGTACAATGCCAACATTTTCCTCTGATGCCAACTGACAAAAACTTTTCTTCCTTTGAATTTTCATTTACTACATGTTTATACATTTTCTAAAGGAGCCTGCCAACTGTGGGATTGGATGGGTATTACAATAGTTTAGTATTGCACTTTCATCACTTTTGGGAAACAAAAAAGGTCAAGACATCCTGACTGACTGTATACCTGACTGACCTAACCATAGTGTGGGTTAAACTTAAAAATGCTGGATTGTACAATTCCTACAACATTACTCAATATCTTTTGACATGAAGTTATCCCTGTCTGACTCCCACATCTTTCAAACTCTTGGCCCACAGTGTGGAGTTAAGCCAATATATCACTGCATGACATTACCAGGGTTATTTTCAGACAGAGAAGATATTATACAACTAGCTTTAACAGAATGTGGTTGCTTCCAGCCTCTGGAATTTGCAGACTTAGAAAAAATGAGCACATGCCTTTATCAGCAGCAAGCCATACAACTACAGCGGTCTGTTTCCTGGTTTATCTACCAAAAGAACTGTTTCAGGATGCTTCTGTCACTATATCACACAATACACATTTTTTCTTGATCTGTTGTGTCACAACAAATGCAATTTTTAATCTAACAGTTTGTCCATAAATTACTAAATGTCACGTTGCTGACATGGTAGTATAAAATGAAGCAGCTACTGTTGAGCTCTTAGATCATCTGATACTGAGCTGCTTTATTTCTGTTATTTATGCATCTGCATCCTGCTCAGTTGCTAGGCAGATGGTCTGCTCTTTTGTAGCTGTATTTTCTTCATATTGGAAAGCACTTTGAGCTTTGGGCTTAAAAAAAAAGGTGCTCTACGAATAAAGTTTTTAAAATTTTTAAAAATGATTTAACTGCAATATTTTACCATTCAGTAAAACCCAGATTAAAAAACCGCACTCTTACTTTCCACCTTGTTACATAAAGGACACACATTCTGCAGGTCAGCAGTTGTTTTTTGTAATATTTTTAATCTAATTGGGGAAATCTCTAAAATCTTGGAAAGACCTTTATTCATTTTTTGTTTTGTCTGTTTAATGACCTTCTCTAGGTGTAAGCCTACTAAGTAAACTGTGTCAGCAAACTACTGGACCAATCAGCCTAATACTTTGTGCACACGTTTATGACTGTTTGCTTAAGGACCGCCAAAGTTGGAAAGATTCACAATGATTGAAAAACCTGATTTACTTAATGTTTTATATCATCATTTACTGCTGACTCCTCTCTCCTCTTAACCAGGTGGTAGGGGCTGAAAGTTTCTGGAAATCGGCTCAGCTAAAAACAACAAGCCTTACCATTTGTTGCAGGCCACATTTTGGCCTTTGTCAGGTTCCATAAATTGACATCTGTAGAAAGGTTTGGTCTCATTTTGAGCCAGAGCATCTGCAGATTATTTCCATATCGATATGTTATGGTCAACAAAAGTTAGGCCCCTTTGTTATTAGGAGAATGTGATCTGCTCTGTACAATGCCCCACAACTGTCAAAAATAGATGAAGTGCGTCATTTTATTAGGTTTTGAGACACCTCTGATGCACTGGAATTACAAGAACTGTCTAGAGTGGCCGCAGTCTGTCTGGGCAGTGGCCTGGCGGGGATCTGCACTCTACTGAGTGTACTTTTGGACATCTGAGGACAGATGGCAAAGCTGTGACTGTTCTGACTGCACAGTGGTGGAGAGAGCTCCTCACTGACATCAGGGCAGCAGAAACTCCACACGTCGTCTGTCTCAGGTTGAAAAGTAATGTGTTTTCATCATCATGCTGATGATAATAAAGACAGAATGAAGAAGAGCTGTTGCAACAAAAGTTGTTTCACAGAACAGCTTTTATTTTACTCAGTTTTCAAACCTTATACTGTTGAATAAATAACTATAGCAAACTGATTGTTTCACAGCTTTACAGGCAGGCATATTATGCTGTATGATAACAATAATAATAATGATAAAAAAAATAATAATAAAATAATAATAAAATAATAATAATAATAAACCATATTTATATAGCACTTTTATTAACAATGTAATAAACAGCTTTTTTTAAAATAAAAAAAACAGCTTGTGGACTATTATTAAAATAAATGACAAAAACTACACAAGAAAATAGGAAATTAATAATTAACCAAATAGTTTTTTATAGTTAATGTAGAATAAGCATATCATAGAGTGATACTATTTTACAAAATCCGAACACCTTAACAGAGATGGGTTTGCCTTTTTGAGGACATATATAGAAAATCACACCACTTTTGATTTAACGTGAGTTTGTTTCTGAGCATGGGCATATTTCCACGCGGCAATCAGGCTCCTCCACCCCAATGCACGTGCACTGCCTGCGCTGTCTATATTTACACTCCTGCCTCCTGCCCACCCTATAGGGACTCTCCAGCTCCCAACATTATGCCAGTGTTTCAAACTGATGATGTCCAGCAGAGTTGTAAACTGATGCTGCCCTGTGGCATACTAAGCCACCAAGAAACATTTGCAGGTTTGCAGAAACATGTAATGCCAGCATTTTCCTCTGGCAAGCGAAAATTAGCTCAGGAGTAATGTGTTCATAATCCTGAGTGCCTGTTATAATTTGGTCAGCAACATTCTTCACCAAGTGGAATCAATGAAGAGAACTCTAGTTGATACCATCATAAAGTACATGACAGTAATCCAGAAAACATAAAAGTATGTATAACAGTGTATATCAGAAGGAGAAAAAAAATCTGATTCAGATCTGTAGCAAATATTATTCCAGATTTCCAGCAGCCTGCTTCATATTTTTATTGAGGGAGGCAAGCTATGGCTGTGATCAAATTTTTATCATTGTTGAAATATAAGGGCTTAGGTTTAATTTCAGATAATTTGCCAGACAATTTTAATCGTCAAACAGTATTATGGTGAATTGTTTTGCACCAGTTTGTCCCTTTTTGTATTTATTTATGGCCCTATATGTCACCTATCTAAAATCTATTTTACCACATCTAAATATGTAATTGTGTACTACTGTATGCTAGGACAACAAAAACAATAACATCAACTTCCACTAATTTCCATTAACATTATATGTTTTGTTTTGTTTTCTTGTTCTCTGTTTTTAGAGTGATAATACTATCAACAGCCGTCTGAATCTGACAGCAGCAGAAGGTGAGCAGGTTCACAGGCCTTTAAACAAAGTTTGTACCTTAAATGTCTCTGCCTCTCTAATTTGAGCCTTTCTTTCCTAGATTTTTGGTTTCTAGGTTGGTTCCTTAAAATCTTGCCATTCTTTTTTTTTAATAATTACATGTAATATCAAAACCGGTTGCACTGTTCGTCTCATATGTGTGTCCTTTTACAAATGTCTCCACATTACTAAATTGACTTCTTTACATTAGCATTCGTATCCCTGCTGCCTAGCATTGTCAAAATTCCACTGACTGAACTTCAATCAATCAATCACTCGATCAATCAATTTTATTTATAAAGCCCAATATCACAAATCACAATTTGCCTCAAAGGGCTTTACAGCATACGACATCCCTCTGTCCTTAGGACCCTCACAGCGGATAAGGAAAAACTCCCCAAAAAAACCCTTTAAAACGGGGGGAAAAAAGAAAAGGTAGAAACCTCAGGAAGAGCAACTGAGGAGGGATCCCTCTTCCAGGATGGACAGACGTGCAATAGATGTTGTACAGAACAGATCAATATAATGAATTAACAGTAATCCATCTGACACAATGAGACATAAAGAGAGACAGAGACGGAGAGAGAAGTTGAGACAGAGCCAGAGAGAGATGCAGGGCAGACAGTAATGATAATAGCTTACAACGACATTAATTTAGGTAACAATATTATAGTCATAATTACGGTAATTGTGGTACAATATGTTGCAGGCATGTATTAATATATAATATTATATATATGTGACAATAATGATATGTGTATAATAGTCCAGGTATGACTAATAGTAACAGCAGCAGTGGGAGGCATCAGGCAGGACCACGGCAGCAGCACAACCACGACACACCATCCAGGCACAGCTGCGGTACGAGTTAACCCGCGAAACAGTGGCGCACAAAGGCTCCAGAGAACAAGCCAAGTTAGTGACATGCATTAAACTTTTGGTCTTTCAGTGTCCACTGCAGAGAAGAAGCACATGCTGTTTGGCCGCCCGCGAATGCTGCAGCCTGACCGGAGTTATTGTGTCCTACATCAGGAAAGATTCATCAGCGCCTATAGCCACGACGCCCTGATGCCTCTGTGGAGCTCCTTCACTATCGGCAAGCCTGTAAGTGTGTCAATGGTGAAAAAACAAAGTTACACAGTAAATTCAAGAGTTCTGGCAAAGGGTGTGCCATATAATCTCATTCACGATAATACTGGTATAATTTTTAATATCATAATAAAACTTCATATCTTGATCGCAATATTTTGATTTGTTGACATATGATGTCAATCTGTTACCCACGGCAACAACAAGTATAGCTGAAAACAAAATTATTAGCGACTCTGTGGTGGTTCCAAAAAGAGAGGCAGCTTCAGTAGAGTGGAATTAACTATGGTGTCGCTAGGCCTGGGTGTCCTGAATGTTTTTTGAACAGCCCTGACTTCTCAGGCTCTTTAGCAACTTACTGTGACTTGCCTTCCTTGCAGAGAGAACTCATTTAGTGGCTCCTCCGGCAGCAGCACAGAGGCTCTCCCTCTCCTCTCTCACAGTGCACACACAGGAGTCAGTGTCGTCAAGTGATTATTGTATACAATATTAATTGTGACTAAACGCCTTGAGTGGCTGGAATGTCCATTAAAATTGGTTATTTTTTTTGCTACAGAGCGGCTCGGATTGTTATTTTAAGTGTCTGAAGTGTCTCTTTACCTTTGACATGACCCAATTTGTTTTTTATTGCTTTATCACCCAGAAGTCTCTTTCTGAAATATCACGAGATGTCAGTATAGTAATCAGAGTAGTTTACAGAAAATGTAGTTTAGTGTTGCCTAAAAGATTTCCAATATCATGGATGATTATTTAACTGATTTTGACAATGTAAATGAGGCCTTTGAATTCATTCACCACCCATATCTCTTTGAGCAAACCCTCAGGTTTTACCAGGGAAACTGAGTTATTAGATTTCCATCTCAAAATGCATGAAAATATAAATTAGAGTTAATGTTAATTAGTCAGGCATTATCCCTTACCAATTGCACTTAATCAGATTACCATAACACATACTGTAGCTGCCAAACAGTTAATATGGGGCTTTAGAGGTGCCTGAGTTAAACACTTCACTGGGTTTGTTATCCAGCCTTGTGTAAAACAGTAAGTGAGAGCATTAATTTCTCACTATGGTGGATTCAGGGTACGCAGATAGATTTTGCTTCATACAGTTATCAGTGACTACTTCTCTGGTACAGTGGCTATTTCCTGTGAAACTGTTTACAATCCAGAGACCTCAGCTGCCCCACAGTTTTGTCAGAGTTACCTTATCTCAAAACTAAATCAAATACAAACAAAATGAAATTAAAAATATCACTTATTGGAAAAAGATGTTTTAATGGTATTGAGTTTAAGGGCAAACTATGTCTAATAACATCTGGAGCTGATTACTGTATTTAAACTGAAGCTTAGGTTTTCCCATTTATCTAGATGAACCTGGACCCATTGCCACCAGTGACACCAAACTGTTTGAGGGCTGATGTCAGACTTCTAGCATCCCAGAGTCCCAGATGTGACCAGTACAACACTGCAGAGAACCTGACGCATGCCTTCCTGTACCCACCCAGTAAGCATCAGTGCCCACCTGACACTACAACTAACAGAGAGGTTCACACAACCCAGAGTCAGTCGGGTCCTCATGCGTCATGCGCACAATCACACAGACACACACATTTATTGATATACAGTTCCTCTGTTTCTCTATGACTCCTTCACACACACTTTTCTGAAGTCCCTCTTTCACAGAAATTTCAGCCCATTCATCCCCATCTTATTGCACAAAGGATAACACATATGTGTGAGACGACGTGGGAATTTTCCATCATTTCTTCCAAATCTGCTGTTATAGGGGCTTGCCAGTGATTCAAGAAGGCAGACTATTAACATAACAAACACTCTCATCTCCCAGCAGCAAAATTTTGTCATAAAAATGTTACTTAACCAGACATTTCACCTTCAGGCTGGTGATCATATCAAAAAAGGCCTGATTTATTCTTCTTCAGAAATGTTTTTGTAAATTCCTGTGAGATGGTACACCATCGGCATGTGAAATTTTCACCAATGACTGGAAGTTGTGTGCAAATGCTGCTCAAGAAATATAATACCAATCAGCCTGATGATAGTGCTGAATTAAAGGACCAAAATTAAATTCAGTTTCGGAAAGGCCTCACACCCCTCATACTGTAATTTAGATTAATTTGAAATTTCACACACAAGTACAGTTCAATGTGCTCTACAAAAAAGCATCAAGAACCTATTACAGTCTGCTGACTAAATTGTCTGCCATTTTGAATGTTTTTGAAAAATACTTTTTTGACGCATCTCCCCCAAGCTGTAGCTTAGATTTGTACCTGATTTTTTGCAGATTATTGTTAGACCAAGCTTATCAAAAGTTACCAAAGCTTGTTGATAACTTGTTGTGTTTTAAAGATGATAACCACTTTAAAGGGCGTGGCTCTGCACATAAATAGCCTTAATTCCCCAATTGTTGGGCCAATCATTTAAAAATTTGCAGGAAATGTCCACATAAGTACCTGAAACATACCCTGAAAATTTCATTAAAATGGACCACTGGGGGGCACTACAAAGGCAAAAAAATGTGCATAGTATAATTCAAATGAGACTAGAAATCAGAAATTGTCTGTTAAAACATTAAAAAACTCACAGGATGTGTTTTGTAGCACTGTTGAACTATGTGTTTCTAATTATTTTGAAAGTTCTAGACAAGGGGCTCTGCAACTCTTTTTTTTTTTTTTTTTGAAAAACACACTTTTGACATCCGATCAAAGCTTACCACATTTTCTGTGGATGATTATTGGACCAAGCGCATCAAAAGTTACCAGAAGCTTGTTGATATCTCCTCGTGTTTTTAAGTTATTGACCAATGAACTTTAAAAGGGACATGGCTCAGCACATACATAGACCTAACGCAACCACATTTGGACCAATCATCACGAAACTTGTAGGATACGTCCCCACAAATACCTGAAACATACTCTGAAAGTTTTATTCAAATTGACCACGAGGGGACACTACAAATATTTTAAAAAAGGGTCTCGCATAACACAAATCAGACTATAAATCAGATATTGTGTGTTTAATCAATACAAAACTCACAGGATATGTTTCATAACAATGTTGAACCACATATGTAAAATTATTTTTAATTTTCTCAATAGGGGGTGCAAATGGTTCCAAACATGTGCAATGGTCTTGCACAAACTTTCACCATAAATCAATGAAAGTGTTTAAAACATCACTAAACTGTGTGGATATTTAACAAAGCCACTGAAGCACCACCACAATACAGGAAGCAAAAAAAAACAAAAACATTCAAAAGCATTGGCATGGTCTGTTAAGGTTTAGACAGAAGGTTCTCAGGAAGAGCAATTTTGAGTCACAGGCACTCACAGGAAAGTGCTTTGTGTCACACCTACTTAATATTCTGCTGGGAAAAACCACATTTTTGTTACATGGACCTCATTTTTATTTTGGGACCATTTCAGAAGTTTCTGTAAGGCCAGATTTCTGCACTGTGATGACAACAAAATGGTTGGCTGGTTGATTCATTTTGTGTCAGGAAATCAGTCAGTATTTGCTAATACTAAGCCTGTTCTCATTCCAAAGACATCAAATACTGTCGCTTTGTCAGTGACTTCTGCATCAGACACCGTCACCAAAAGCCATGTTTTGCGGTGGTATGATACACCACCGGTTGGCCAGATGGCATCTGTTACGTTAGTTTGATACGTAGAGAGGCAGCATCAGTTCATAATGGAGATGGACAGCATCTGTTGCAGTGGTATGACACGGCGTCACTTTAAAATGCTGCCGGTGATGACATAACATAAGGTGTTGGAAAGTTCCTCTATGGCAGGTAGGAGGGGTGGTGGGAGGGTCCAATAAATCTTGGGGTTCATCCCAATACCTAATCTTGCATCCATGTTTCCCTCACTTGTGTCTGTTCTCACGTCAAGGATAGAAGGAACAAGGAAATATGCCTTTAGAGAAATTAGACTTTTTTTCCTCTGAAGCGTCCATGTGAAGTGATGTCCGCTTTTGATGATGATGATGGCATCTGATTACAGCTAGATCAGCTGTCAGTAGGCTTTATAGGTTTAAATAATGGCTATAAAAACATTTGTATGTATATCTATATCTATATTTATATCTATGGCTGCAGTTATAGATCTTCTGCAGGCTGTAGCACGGAACTCCATACACTGTAGTTTAAAGTGATGGGGTTTTTTTGGTAGTTGTGTTATCATTGCTCACTGAATACAAGGATAATCACTTGATGTAAATGCTCAGGTGATAACCAGATGAAGAGAACACAGATGTGTGGGACATGTTCTGAATGTGCAGAAAACACATGCCTAGATGTGTGTGTTGACTCAGCAGAGATACCATTAAATGAGGCATGTTATGCTGCTCTTTTTTATTAGAGCAGGATAAAAAAAATCAAAGCCAATAACGAATATCTGAAAGCCTTACTGCATTATATTCCATATTTAAAATGAGGGTAAAGCAAAAATAAAAAATATGGGACCCACACTGTAACAAACTGCACTCCCTGAAGACATATTGTCATATTTTTGGAAAAAAATAATAGTGATTCCAGAGAAAAAAACAGCAAAAACAGGTTAAAAAGACAAAAGCCTCCTTTCCACCAACATTCCCAGGAACTTTTATTATCAGGAATTTATTCACCTGGGTAAAAGAATTCCTGGTAATCTGTGTGGTTTGTGTTAACATCTCACCTCAAAGTTCCAGAAAATGTTTTCATATCAGGCTCATGATGTAGATGATTCAGCATGTGCCCTCTGCCAGCTTGTTGGCTGGTAACATAACATTAGTGCTGGTAGAGTCGGGGGGGGGGGGGTTATCTCAGCCAGCAGCTATGTTTAAAAGAATTTGAAGATAAGAGTCAAACTAAGTTAGTCTACATACAGACAGCTGTCATTTGAGCTTAATAGTACCAATTGGCTGTTAGCCGAACTAGCGTGCTGTCTTAATCAGCGTGTAAGACATAACGTTAGCGTCGGTGGATGAGAGACTGTGGGCGGAGCGAATTGAATATCGCTGCCTACATGTTTACATCTTCATGCTTGCTGAACACATGTACTGATAAATTATTGGCTTCTTACTCGCACTTACAGTAACAAGTGTGGCTGCCATCAACTCTAACTCTAATTTTTGAGTTTGTTTCCACTGCAGCCGCTCGGCTGTTCACTGCTTACCATGCAGGCGTATGTATGTTCAGCGCCGGCACAGAGCGCAGAGGAGATAATGAATCAAACCTTAAATGTGTAAAAGTACCAATAAAAGAACCAATCCCATTAGCGCTTATCAATACTACGGCAGAAATGTGTACTTGTCGAAATGAAATAAAGGTTGCAGCCTCACTGGCACGGAAGTGTGGAACGCTGCAAGTGTGTGTTCCACCAATCAGCGTTCTCCAGCACACAGCCCCGCCCCTCAAGAATTCCGGGTAATCTGAAAAGTCCTACCCCCCTATTAGGTACTTTTTCGGGGAAAGTTGGGAGTTGGGGAAAAGTTTTTTCCCCAGGTAATTTCGGTGGATTTTTCAAAATCCTGGGTAAATGAAAAAAGTTCCTGCGGTGGAAAAGAGGCTAAAGATAGTTACATCACTGGTGATTGCGACAGAAGACAATGAATATAAAGAGAAACTTCACCGATACTGAGCCAGATGTGTGGCATCACAGTGTGTGCAGATGAACAATGTTTGGCTTTGCCCCGTGCTGCTGCCAGCACCTGGACCTGCCCACTGGACAGGCAGGGATCTCTGGAGGAAGTCAAACAACGTTCATCTGCACACAATACGATGACATACAGCTGGTTGAATATCAGCAAAGTTTCCCTGCTTCCCTTCACTGGTTCCTGTACAGCAGGGTCGGTCTTTTTTTCACTGCTTTAATCATTAAAAAGCAAAAGCAGCATGTGTATACATTTAGTAGGCTTTATCTTCATTAGCTAGCTAGCTAACCCTACACTTTTCAGGGTTTGATTTTGGTTTTGGAACAGGGAAGAAACTTAAATCTTTTCAACCTCTCCAGGTAACAAGTATCATTAATACACGACGTGTCCCAGGCACAACATTTAGCTCCAAATCCACAAAACCAGCCTGAAAATGAAGGAAATCTGAAACGATTTCATGAGAGTCAATGGAGCACAGCTGTGTTGTTGTTGGACCCTGGTCTGAGCTGGCACAATGCTATGTTATGATTGGCTAGTCTGTGTCTGGCGGCGGGACTTAGTGAAAGGTCAGTTCTCTGCTGAGAGACACTGGGGCTGTGTTTGCTGAATGTGCTAAAGCCACACCCACACATGGAAAAGCTGCAGCCACATAAGCACCATAATAGATGCTCCATCAAGCAGCTTTATTACACTTGTACAGCCATACATGTTTGAGCCATCAGAGCCAGAATCAAATTCAGAGCCAGAGGACACTGACCTTCCCGAAAATTAACCTGGTTCTTCTCAGTCTGCAAAAGAGTGGGAATTTTTATTTATTTTTTCAAACAACAACAAAACTCAATGGCTCTAATTCTCATATAGTGTTGGGGCAGGGCTTATGCTGTGGGTTGTGTCATCAAGCAGAATTTTAGCGATGTCCAAAAGATCCTGAACACAGATATGGTGACAAACAATTCAATGGTGTAACGCCACAATTCAGTACTATATAGTTTCCAGTCTTTTTTCAACAAGTGTTTTTTAACATGTATAATATGTTTATATGTAAATCTCAGATTTTATTTAAAGACCTTTCCACCGTAAATGGGTGCATAAATCTTTACTGGAATGCAGGAAATTAAGTGTTTAATGCTCAAAATGTTCTGGGGGATGACCCTCAGACCCCCCACTTAATGGGTCTCATTCATGACATTTTAGTAAATTTGTGGGCTGGATTTGCACATAGAAAACCTTGGTACTAAAAACCTACACTGGATTCATGAACGCAGTGGAAAACTCGCATTTGATCGTGGTATGGTGTATGTTCATGAATGGCAATGAATTGTATGTTGAGAGAACACTCCTGCTAGTCAGCAATTAGCATACATCCCTGTTCATGAATAGCCAGTGACCACCATATACGGGGGTGATAATTACTATGGATAAGTGCATCCTGTGGACCTGCAAACATGGAGCAAATAAAGAAAGAGAGAGAGATGTAAACTTTTCTGACACCGAGACTGAAGTTATTTTAAGTAAGTGGGGTTGAGAAAAACATTTTATTTCCTTCTGTTCGTCGTGGTGTGACAGGGACAGGTAAATCAAAGGCCTGGAAGGAGGTAACATGTGCATGTGTAGATTTTGTTAGTAGTTATAAAAAGATCAGAGCTACTAACATATTGAAGAATGTCGTAATACATGTAAATTTCCCACTGCGAACAGTTTACACACAAATCCATTCTGCTCACGTTTAATGAATGAGACGTGTGTGTGTCCCTACCAGTTTTCAGATGAAACTATGCCCTTGGGACTAAGAGACAGGCACACTCATCTGAAAAGCATGCAAGGCCTGAGAACTGTTGTGTACACACAGTAGATAATCTGGCAGTGGGCCAGAATATAAACTGCAAGGGCAACTGAGGGAAAGTAGGAACAAGGGCACCAGGATTGGCAAGAGTTGGGAATGGTGTGAAAGAGGTTACTGAGGGAAGAGGGAGCAGCTGGATCTGAGATGAAAGAAGAGTAAATGTGTGTGAGAGAAAATGAATCTAAGGAGAATGAATGACTCAAAGTTGGCTTGAGTTGCAACACTTTATTTAAATGAAAACACCTCAAGGTTTCTCTTCTGTAGAAATGAGCAGAATATCTCTTCTTCATATCTTGCAGTTTGACCTTAATCTGCACACACAAAAACATTGCGGGGGTGTAGTCAACGGTGTGGCCTGACTGAAGAATTGAAAACTCCCTCCACTGAGCTCTGCAGAAAGTCTGTCTTACTCCCTTGTTTCACTTATCACACTTGTGTTAGTAACCATGTTGCTGGAAGTGAACTGTTGGTTTCTACGGAACTGAGGCAGTTTTAATATTTTCTCTCTCTTTTTCTCACAATGCAGCAGGTCAGACTGACTTAACAGATCAAAATTAGCTCTTTTTATATAAATTATAAGTGGAAAAAACATATAAAACATTGTTTATTAGAAGCTTTAAGCTTTTGAATATTTTGAATAGTTTTTGAATAGAGAATGAAGTATGATAAGACCTAAGCAATTGTATAGATACAGTTACTTTGCAAAACGTCAAGGCTGAAACACTTTTAGGGGGATAGAAAGGTGAAGATTATATACTGTAGATGTCAATGCAGTTTGATGTGTGTTTGAACTATAATTTTGATATGTCTGTATGCATTTATTTCTTGTTATAGAAGTATTTCACCACTGGAAAGACAGTCTTTTCATAAAACTGGGATGTCTATGCACTAGATAGATGCAAATACTTTTGAAATTGGTGCTACAGAATCAGAGAAAACAGAAGAACTGTGTAATTCACTTTTCCTTAAGAGGGAGAAAACCTACAACTACCAGAATACACTGCACTGCACTGGACCATTAAACGCCCCTGCCAGTGGATGATGTAATATGAACTCTTCCGTTTGACACAAAGGCGGCCAGCTGTAACAAATGATTTTGTATTACTGTAAAACAGTAAGCTCAAACTTGTTCATGAAAACATTCGAGGCGAGCTAGACGCAACACAGTAACAGAATCATGGTTTATATTTGATCATATATTTGCTTAGTTTAACCATTTGATGTCAGTTTTTTCACCCTATGTTTTTAACTGTTCAAGAAAAAAGTATAGCACCCACATCCTGCTCACAAACTCTCAATATTACAGCAAGACATGGCACTAAAGTATGTTTCTGAAAACATCTTAGGCAAGAAATAGGCAATGCAGTAACATTATTTTGATTTATACTGTATGATCAGCCCTGCCTAGTTTTTGAGTTTGATCACAGTTTGGTCTGAGCTTGAGACAGAGATAGCAGGCACTGGGTCTTTCTCTTGATCTACTTCTATACTCTTTATGTCCATAGTGGCAGCATGGATGGTGGGCAATACAGAAATATGGAAGTGCAGCCTGTAGGTTGAGCAACAGCTTGGGGGCCAACGAAACGATGCAAAAAGTGTCATCCAGCGGATTTTCGCTGGGGGTTGAGGAGGGATATTTAGGCACTGGTAGGATGAGGGGAAGTTTACCATAGTTCATTTACACATGCTACCCACATTGTTAGTGTCAAGCTCAGTTTATTTTTTGACCGCCTGCTCCCATCCACAGCAAAGTTAAAATTACCTGCTCCCACAAGATTTATGTTGCTGGATACCAATCCGGATGCAGTCTACTCGCTTTACCAAACTGAAAGTGAATATTCACAATGCGTATGTGTCTCAAATATCAAAGAGAAAACCTTGGGTTACTTGTACACAACAGCTTTTCGGCATTTCCTATTTCTCTCCTGATGTGACAGCGCTTTTTCCCCTAATAGGGGACACAGCATTGGCAATGATGTAATGCTGGGTTTGGTCTTTTGCTTGGAACCCTTCTATATTTTTCTTTTCTAGGACATAGCAAGGGATCAAATTGGAGATCAATGTTTTGGGATTTATTGTTGGTGCAACAGCCTTCACAGCAGCTCTTCAGTATAGCGTTATTCATTTAAGCCAGTTTGTTTGAAGTAGAAATTGGAGACATGTTCCAGCTTCCTCTATGTTATGCACTACACTGTTGCTGTCTATGCAGGACGCTGGTTTATCAGGATACGCAGTGTTGAGAGCCAGCTCTGCATGAAGTATCGCTCATCTAATGTATGAGACACATCAGACTGTTTTCATGTCCAGTGAGATGATGCATCCGAGTGCATCACTTCTCAGAACTGAGGTTAAGGTTTAACTATTAAACATTTTCATCCAAATTAAGTTGGAAACAGAAAACCTGCCTTTACACAGGATAGGTAGTTGTACAAGTTCACTGACATTCTTCCTCTCCCCACATGCAACCACATGCAGCGGTCATTGTTTCTTGTTGTGTTTTTCCAGATCTGAATGTGACAGCAGAGCAGCAGTACGATGCTCTACAGATGAGTAATGTGGTGCCAATGTACCCCGAGTTTAAGAGTAAGTTACTGGTTAATTATCAAAGCAAAAACTACACTGCACAAATTCCCTTTTGTCCTTGAATTTAATCTTCTTTCCTCTTGCAGAGATCTGGGACTACTTTCACAGCACCCTATTGAAGAAATATGCTTCTGTTTACAACGGCATTAACGTGGTGACGGGCCCTGCCTTCGATTTCAATTATGACGGCCGATTCGACACTCCAGAGCAGATCCAAGAGTAAGTTTTAATCATGATCAATGATGATAATAAAATAATCACCCCTTTAACAACTTATTTTTCTTCAAGACAAACAGCCTTGACTTCTGTACCACTGTTAGGGTTTGTATCCTTTTTTTACTATTAAAATCAAAAACATACTGAGACAGGAAGGAATGAGGAAATGTTTTTAGGAACTTTATTTTGGTTTTTCCTTCCATTTGTCAGTCATACAGATTACATAATAAGGCAGTGATCTGTCTGCGTTGTACTAAGCTTTTGTCAGTTGTGTTTTGATAACCTCCTATCCCCACACAAACAGAGGAGTGGAAGAATCAAAGCACAGTTGGGGCTGTTTGTTATTCATGTTGGGTTGTTTGTGTAGGCAGAATTATTAATGAAATAATTAAAATAAAGGCAAGACAAGTATATTTGTATTGCTCCTTTCAACAAAAAGGCAAATTGAAATGATTTATGACATAAAAAGGCATTACCAGGAATAATAATAATAATAATAATAATAATAATAATAATAATTAAATTAAAGATTAAATTAAATTAAAAAAACAAATGATTACATATATTAATATGAAATAAAATAAAGATTATGTCTATATAATTAATAATAATATCTAAATTAAATTTTATTCACACACACACACACACACACACACACACACACTGGCCAATGTTGCGACTTTTGGCTAAAAAATACATTTAGATGTTTGTTTAATACATATTGCAGGTGTACAGAATAACAGGTGATGTGATGATTAAGCTTTAAGAGAAAGTCTTTGGAGCTTGAGCTTGGACTCTGTGTAATTGAGCAGCACCTGAGCAGCACCAAGATAAATCCCCCATTGAGTCCAGACACTGACAGTGGTGGTGGCTGATGACTCTGAGACTGATTGCTTATGAGGCTGATGAATCTGCGAAGACTAGGTGGTGATGGGGAGATAGCTGTACAGCTGCAGCATAAAAGAACTACAGGCAGGGAGAAAACCATATTTAAAACAAGTAGTAAGATAGGCTATGATAAGCTGACAGAGAAGGTGTGTAGCTGTGCTGCTGGTTAACTGTGATGAGCTGACAGAACAGCTGACAACCCCTGATAATGATGGCAAGAAACTATGAGCGAGCATGTGTGCAAGGAATGAATGGCAGCTGGTATGAGAAATGAATTACAGACCTAAGCATGCAAAAGTATTGTCTTCCTGACTGAACTTTCGCTAGAGCTTCATTGGTTAATTTTTTTTACCCTAGTGTCTTTATGTCTAAAAATGTGTAGAATTTTACAATACCTATCTTTAAAGGATGTTTTCTCAAAATAGGTTTTTTCTTATACTCTGAGTCAAAAATCTCCACTCCAGAGGCACTTACACGCACACCAAACTTTTCAGTTTTATTCCTATCTACTGTCTATTCTGAAAGTTTTTACAGAGGGCTTTGGAAACATATCATTAGCTGCCTGATTCATAGAACATTTAGTTCCTAAAAACATGGTGAACATAGATACTTCATATCTGCTGACAGTGTTTTCTGATAATAAGAGATATCTAAAATTCCCTCTGTAAAAACCTTGTAATCTTATGTGTCAACAAAAACAGCCAAGGATTCTGGATGTGGCTTCATCCAGTGTGTTTTGTCCTGGAAATGTATGCAAATCAGTGCATATTACACAATGTCTAATTTGCATATTGAAACATAACATTTCAGAAAACTCGTTATTTTGCACCACTATGTTTGCAGTCAGCCCAGTGACTTAAGTTTTTTTTTTTTATTCCAACTACAGCTGCTGTGAGAGACAGCAAAACATCCTTTCATTTTATAGTTACAGTTAGGTCTCCACAGTATGAACATGGTTACATAAGCCCCAAAACCAGCCACGCTGTCCGCTATTGACCAATCAATGGACTGCAGTGTTCACAGCTCCACCTTTTAGTACCAGATCTGTGTGCTAGGTACCCCAACAGAGGGGGGACCAAACATGCTAACAGTATGGAACGGTTCTTTTGTTACCATCCACAACTTTTTGCAGTGGAAACAGGAAAAACAAATGTATTGAACTGAACTATTCCATATTGTACTGCTCGGTGGAAATGGGGCAAACAGTACTCTTAAATGTGGGCGGGGTTGTTGTCACTCACTGCTCCATCCAGTACTCTCTACATTTCCTCCTTTATCAGTCTGCACCTCATTTACCGTCCACAGAATGGGGTTGCACGGCAACATTTTCAGAACAAAATAGAGCAGGCTGCAGTGAGTGATCCCTCTCCTTGGGATATTTAAAAATAGTGGATTTGTGCATTTAGTCCTGTTCAGGCAAGCTCAGTGATTTAGTGTTGCCGGAGGCCACAGAAATGATGCTCTGCAACTTTTTTTTTTTTTTTTTTCAAAGTGAGGATTATATGCAGTTCACATTATCCGTAGAAATAAATATATATTTTTAAATGCTTAAAGATCCACTCATTACTAAAAGTCTGTGTCATCCAAGAGAGACAATAAAAACTAGGGTAATAGTCAAAGTTGTCACATTGAAATTCAAGGTGTGCTGATGGATTCATGTCATCAACTGATGCACTGAGTAACATAACAAGTAAACGTTCCACCTTAAAAGGTGCTGGCAGTTGGCCCAGTGAATTAAATTATTTTTTCTCCCACTACAGCTGCTGCAAGAGGCGGCATAACATCCTTTCATTATAGTGACAGTTTACTAATAAAACTCTCCACGGTATGAACAGTGGTTACATACTGTAAGCCTCAAAACCAGCCACAACTCAGCCCTGAGCAGAATTACCATCCGCTATTGACCAATCAACAGACTGCAGTGTTCACAGCTCCACCTTTTAGTACCAGATCTGTGTGCTAGGTACCCCGACAGAGGGGGGACCAAAAATGTTGACAGTCAGAAACGATTCAATTGGTACCATCCACAACTTTTCACAGTGGAAACAGAAAAAAAGCATACCAAACTGAGCTGTACTGTACTGCTTGGTGGAAACAGGGCTATAGTTAGCATCCCTTCCATGACAAGAGCATCAGAAAAACACAAATCTTTATAACACGAAACTGCTTTATTCAGTGTCTTAACAGTTTAAATTACCTGGTCCATTTGTTTCGGAAAGGAAGAGACCTCTGATAAATCAGCTCCTGAAAAACCACCTTAACAATGAACATTGAAGGAGTTCTTACCAGTTAAGTTTCAGCTGGCTGCAATCTTCACTGCTAGATATCACTAAATGTCTCGAATTTTTACACACTGGACCTTTAACATAAGCACACACTGAGAGTTATCACAAGGTGATATATACATAATAGATATGGAAAACAAGGCTATAAAACACACAGAAGATTAGTGTAGGTACACTCTATAGTCAAAAGTATGTAAACCTTTGGTCTCGGGCCCTTTTTAAAATTGTTTTTGGTTTGGGCCCCTCACTTCCAATGACGGGTAATCTTAATGCTTCAGCATACAATTATGTTTTAGGCAATAGTGTGATTTCAACTTTGTGTAAACACTTTGGATTTTGTCCTCCCCTGTCTCAACATGTGATTCCTCTGTGCACAAAGCCAGCTCTATAAAGAAACAGTTTCACTGACGTCAACCCTCTAAAACCCTCTGATGAACTGGAGGTGGACTGTGAGCCAGACCTGATCACCTACCATCAGTGTTGGCCCTCAATAACTCTCTTTGTGTCGAATTGCAGCAAATCTCTGCTGCGGTTTCAACATTTGGTGGAGAGAGGAGGCTGTTAGAGCAGCACATTAGTGTCAGTGATTTTGGAAACATGTTAACTCCCACAGATGACTGGTACTTTAACTTGCGCTGTCTTAAGATTGCTTTTGCCAGTGAATAAGACTGTGTTCTTTTTGTGTGACTAGGTTTATGTCTGGCACAAACATCTCCATCCCCACGCACTACTTTGCTTTGCTGACCAGCTGCAGGGACTCAGCCCTACCAGTGACTGCCTGCATTGGCGAGCTGCAGACTGTATCCTTCCTGCTGCCTCACAGACCCAACAACTCAGAAAGCTGCCAAGTAAGAAACCGTAATGCGCAGGAGTTTCTCTTTTAGATTACACGTTATTGCCTACCCTGTACTCTGCCTCTTTTCTCACAGTCCTCCTATTCTCACCACCTTACACTGAGCCAGACATATAAAATTAGACTCTTTGTATGACTTAGTGTGAAACTCACTGCTTACTGGCTGCCTTTCATGCTCATGGACAAAGCAGCAATGTCATAAAAACACATGCATACATAGTTACTCCTTATTTCAGCAGTACTTCATGTTCTTTAGTGGAACACAAGGGAACGTAAAGATGCCCAGACTGTCCTGGAAAGTATGGATGGATAACTAAAAATTAGTTTGGAAATAAATATGAAAAGAAAGGTACCAGTGAATGAAATGCATTATCTTGTGTGGAGAAAGTGTATAAATATGTCCAGAATGGCAAGATTTTATCCTCTGGAGAGCATAACTGTGCTCAATAGATTCTCTGTTCATCTGTCTATTAGATGTTTATACCTCTAGAGATGAAGCGCACATTTTGGTTCAATGGTCCTAAAAGAAAGGTCAGGGGATCACCAACAGTATTAAGTTACATCATCTGGAGACTAAGAATACCCATCATAGTTTGAGGGATACTTCACCATGGACCAAAGTCTTCGTAAGGTGCAGTGTTAGGGTGTGTTCAGAAATCCAATCTGATACTTTACATTAAAATAAGAGCCCTGTTGTTTGAAGAAATTCCATTTCTATATGAATTAATGAATGGTTAGGTTAACCACACATTCACTCTGTTCAGATGGAGTGCCCAGAAGATGTTATGCCACTCCAAGAGTGTGGTGCTCTGGATAACTGAACAGGTACATTCCAACAGCGCTCCAAATGTATGTACAATTCAGTTTGTGCCAGAGTGCGCATTCAGAGTGAGTATTTCTGACAGACACCTGATACCAAAAGCCTATCATGGCAGTATGGTATGTGCCCGGGCAGAATCAGTATGTAAGGTGGCCAGACATAACCTTTTGTGTTGTTATGATAAGCCGCTGGTCAGGCAGATGACACCTGTGGCGGCATCATGATACACCGCTGGATGGTGTCAGGTTGGAACTCTGCCTGTAAAGACATCATATAAGTGGCTGGAAAGTCCCTACAGGGCAGATAGGAGAGGTGGTAGATGGGTCCAACAAACCCCAGATTTACACCCGGCAGCCAGATGTTTGCCTCTTCAAGGCCAAACCAAGATATATTTTTTTTCTAAACCTAACCATATGCTTTTGTTGCCTAAACCTAACTGTGTGCTTTTGTTGATGTCCTCGCATAAATAGCTCATCCTGGAACATCAACAGCAGATGCAGGATACATAATATAATAAAAGCAAAAATATAAAGCACATAATATGTAGGCGTGAAAGGCCACTGACAAAGCGGCAATATGTGACGACTTAGGTTGGACTCATGTTGGACATTCAAAATGAAAGGAGAGGAGAGCAGAATCATAAATCCTTTTATGAAACCTATTACAAACATGTTTAAAGCTAGGAAGCTGACAATAACAGTGCTTACAATCATATTCTAATGTCATACAAGCGGTATGAGTACGGAGTACAACGGGTTGGTATCCTCAGTAAATTGTCAATGGTAGGATGTTTCACTAGCCTGCAAAACACTCACACCAGAGCAGTGCTAGCTGTTAGCATCAGTACTGAGCTGTTATTCGGCAGCAAGTAAACAGAATTGTATATCTGACAGTGGATGGTGAAGCTGTTGAATAAATATGTGTGTCAGTTGCAGCGGTGGATGTTAGCAGCTAGCTAGCATGCTTATTAGCCACAGTAGATTTATAAGGATATATAAAGACAACTGGATACAGCGTTGAAAGCAGGACACACCATGAGGGTGGAAACAGAGGGCTCAGATGGGACAGAGCATCTGTTGCAGCAAGTGATCATGACATCTGTGGTCATTTTGACTTGACCAGTGGACTTCACTACTTAATCAGACTGTCTATTGAAACTGTTGACCTACCTTACATTCTAAAACCAGCCACTGGCCTTATGTTTGAAAACCAGCCGCTGGTGATTTGACCAGCTGAGTTGCAGGTGACTGCAACACCTGGCTTGAGTCGAGCTCAGACAGCCAGTTCACACCAACGCAACTTTTCTCTGCAATAGTCCACAATGGTTCAATCTTGTCATGAATCTTTGATCTGAACTGGGCTTAAGAAAACCAACCCAAGCCCGTACTGTGTTACAGGCTTAGACAGGATGTGAGAACTGTAACCATAATTTGTTATGTCACTTTCTTTTTTACTTTGACAGAGTACACAACCCGAATCTCACTGGGTTGAAGATCTCATGTGGTTCCATCAGTCGCGAGTCAGAGACGTTGAGTGGATCACAGGATTGGACTTTTACCAGGACAGCAATCGACCAGTCCCAGAGCTGCTGAGGGTGAAGACCCGACCCACAGCCACCATTCACAGAAAACAATGACATCACTCTTCCCCACAAGAAAAAAATCACCAACATCAATATTCAGTATCTGTTAAAGTATTGTACTATTGGGTGAGTAGCCTTAAATTGGGGTATCACTTTGTCAATCCTGGACTTAAGGTACCTATCATCCAACAGAGTGACATTGTTTATTTATTTACTCCACGGTTTAAAAGTGTACTTTTTAATCTATTGTTGTGATTTTATTCTGTTGAATTTTTTCATAAAATACGTATTAAGTATTCTTTCATGCAAAGCCCAAATAAGACAAGCCAACACAGGTATTTAAGGAGAAAAACTTGAGCAAATCTTTGTTGACCTTGCTGGACTTTTAGAGCTGTGTTGCTACAGAACATGCTACAGTAAATATGATCAAACACTTGTTTCTTTTGTTGTTGTTGTTTTAGTTTGGGAACATTTTGGATTTTAGGCCTTTTTGTCTGTATATTGTCTGTGTACAAGGAATTAGAACATTATCAAATATATTTTTCATAGCCCTGGTGAGTACAAGTAAAATAAAACCCGGTCGCTGTTATAGTTTAATGGTACTCAGCAGTGTCAGCTGGAAATGCTGCGGGACGTTAAGGCAGCAAAAGTCTGGGGGAGGTGGGTAGGAGGGATCATTCACTGGGCCCAGTTTTTGAATAATAGAGTATTAAATATCTGGCAGAATGTACAAATATACAAGACAAAAGTGTTTTCTAGGAGCAAAAGCAAAACCAGTGCCTAATAGGGTAACAATAGGAGTACAGTACACTAAGTACAAGTGTTCACCAACAACGACTGACCTTCACCCGGGAGAGCTGTGTTTGTGTCCTATATGATTTTAAAGTCAAACTATGTTTTTTTTTTTTTTTTCCTATACCTAATCACGTGCTTTTGTAACCTAAACCCAACCACATGAGTTTGTTGTTGAAGGAAAAATAAAACTTCAAATCACAGTGTTGTAGTGATGTAGAGCGTTTATTTTGAAAGAGGTTGTATGTAAACTGTACATGTCCTGTGAAAACAGAAGTGTATTTTGAAAAAAGACAATGCATGTAACAGGCTGCAGTTGAAACAGTGTCCCAGAACACCAACAACCAACGCACCCAGGGAACCTTGTATGTTGTATCTGGATGTGGAAAGTCCATGTCCAAACATCAATATGTGACGAGGTCGAAGTGAGAATGTTATAAAATACCATTCTTCTCTAGCAGAAGTTTCAGAGATGAATAACTACTTTAGAACAGAAACCCAAACTGTCTGAATGGCAAGGTACTTGCAAATGAGACTATGTGTGTTTGTCACATGTCTGAAGTGTCTATTTAAAGGTTTTCTCATGTTATACCAGTTACTGTTGATAAACACTCAAAACAATCAGTCATCATAGTTTTTGGACCAATATTGACACAGTTTTATTCAAAGCGTGTGACATATTTCAATTCAATTAAATTTTGTCATATTTGTTTTGCTAATTTAAGGAAAACTTCACCTGAAAGATGACAATGTATATATCAATTACTCACTACATGGTACGTTAATTTCATAAAGACAGCCTTGTTTTTCTCACATGCCTGAATGGAAAATCCAAAAAGGGGGAACATTCTTTAAGAATTCAAGCAAACAACAACAGCAAAACTATATCAAATATCTATTCACAAACTCTCACACAACTCATTCAGTATAATCAAGTCTCATTTATCAAGTCGTACTCTCAGTACTCATGTATTTTTTACTAAAATGTTACAATTTAAAACACACCAGTGCAGTGTCATGCATGGCTAAGTAGCATACATTCTGCTAAGGCACACTCAGGGCGCGCCACCCACAGGTGGAAGTGTTTTAAATAGTAAGGCATTAGTGAAAATGCATGTGCATCCACATGGATCGTTACATCCCTTGAAGAATTCCCATATTTATTATATATCCAGTTGTGCAAGTGAAAAATTAACGGGATGTCATGATGTGATAACATTATCTGAAAATTAACAGCCTACTGTTGCTGAAGTGTAGCTTTTCCAGCTGAGCTGAGTGAGTCTCACTCAACACCAAGTGTTAACAAGGACTGATGAGAAAAATCTGACACACTGGACACTAAAACATGTTAACATGTTGATATCCATATCCATATCAATATCAACATTTTATCTTTGTGTGTGTATGTGTGTGCGTGTGTGTGTGTGTGCGTGTTTGCGTGTGTGTACATTTGTGCGTGCGTGTATGTGTGTTTGTTTGGACGGGGGTGGGAAGGATGGGTTTTCATTTTTATCTATATATATTTTGTTTTGTTTTATTTCATCTTGTTTGTTTTGTAAAGCACTTTGTGTTACACTTGTATGTATGAAAAGTGCTATATAAATAAATAAAGTTGAACTCTGGGGCCAACAATTTCATATATGACATAACATTACAAACATGAAATATCTCTGGAATGCTGCATGCAAGAGACATACTTTTGGAAATGGGGCCACCACACACAAGGGTGTGCAGATATATCAGCATTCACTGGCTGTTGGAAAATTTTAACACATTGTTCAACCCCATCACACACCTTCTGCAGCTGCGTTGTTAGACCAGGAGGTAGCTGTTTAATGAGCAAATTACAGCTCAGCCACATTCTTTGTTTTTTTTACATGTTTACCAGATAAAACACAAAACACACTCTTTACTATGATATGACTTGCTGCTCACACAAGCTACCAGTGAAGTGCTGTTTTATTTGGTCTCCACAAATCACATTTGATGGGATAAACTAATGTAACTGCTCCCAAGTTAAGAATGAGCCATCAAAAGTATTTATGTTTAACAGAAGAATAAAAAAAAAAAGGGATTTTGATAAGGCAATTTCATATAAATGTATTTAGCTTATCCTTATCTTATCCAAGATGGAGGAATATCAAGCAGCCTTCATTTGTTTGTCACACTTTGCCCTGTGCAGAGAAAATTTAAACACGTTGCACAGAAATCTTAATGTCTTGAATCTGTGCAGTAAAGTCACTGTAACAGATTACTGAGCACGACTTCCGAAAACAAGCAGGGATCCATTGTCATACATTTTACTAAAAACACCAAGTTGTCAGGCCAAAGAGTGTACTTACAGAAACAGAATAGGAAACTGTGAACACATTTTTTTAAGTTTGTAAGCTGAGTGATCACATTCTTACAGTAGAATAATGTCTTGTAGTAGGCCTGTATTTCTACAAATTATTTTGTTATTTAAATAATTGTTTAAGTGTCATGACAGTGAGAGAAGACGATAGTCTTTTTTAAGTGTTGGTATCAGAGTCGACCAATTGTGTCATAATTAGAATCAAGTTAGAGCAATCAGCAGAGCTCCTTCTGAGCAGCTGCTAACACTTACGCTGCGTTTCATCTCATCTGCACTTTGCAGAGCTGCTCAGTGGTTTTTAATGTGACAGTCGCTTTGATGGTGAGAATCTGTGCAGGCACTTATTAGGATGTTAGAAGTCTCACACTGTGAAGTTATGGAAAACAGATTCTTTAAGAATGTGTGAACGTTTTACACAATTAAATCCTTTCTCATCTTTCTGATGGTGTAAGCCTCAGTTTGTGCAAAATAAGAACGTCCCAGTGAAATCTGGGGGAGTTTATCCATATTGTAGGCATACTCATACTTTTAAATTAGTAATTTGCACATAATAAAAATGTGCAACTAGCGTGTTATAACAAGAACCCCTGTACAGAAATACAACTTTTATGACTGTCTCTTAGCCGTGCACTAAGCAAAGATAAACAAAATCTCTCCTGTTTTTAAGAACCAACTTCCAGGGGAAACATTGGTTTGGATTTTGCAGTCTTTGATATTCTGCAGGAGCCAGAGTGTGTATTTAGCCTGTGTTATTTATAATGTGTTTAGGCTGCACGTTATTTTTGGTTACTTTCACTTCCAGTATTGTATCTGGCACAGAGGTGTGCATGTTCATGTTTCTTTAAGCATGGGAAAACCCGCTAAAAATAGGTGACAGACTCCTTTCCCGTTGCCAGTAGACTAAAGACAGTCTTTTTTACAGTAAAAAGAATATTTATTAACATGAGCATTTAAGGATGGTGAGGAACCCATGGTCAAAATCCACATGCTGGTGGTGAAGATGAGATGAGAAGATGTGGAAAAGATGAAGTGCTGATGATCTGGATGACTTAAGGAATGAACCTTTGTTGAGCTTGCCCTGGACTCTGGATACGATAGCTGGAGGTGAACGTGGTGGAGGAGGGCATGACAATTCTGCCTTAAGTGACAGCTGACAGCAGCAGAGGAGAGAGCAGATTTGTGGTAGCATCCTGATTGGCTGATAGAGATTGCGGCAAAGTTTGCTTGGATAACTAGATCCAATCTATACCCATATATCCATACATCTGTGCTACTTGGACAGAGACGGACAGTGTTTTATAGCGAACCATCATTCCATCTTGGGGCTAAAATTAGCACATCCATCCCAATGTTGTAATTCCATCACTGCTGATTGAAGCCAGTCGGACGCATGACTACTGTGGAGTCAATTGTGCCAGGAGTGAATGCTGATTGTGACCTTCTCTAATGAATAAAAAAGCAAGATGTTAGGGGGCGTGGATTTTTTGCGCAGCGGGAAAGGGGATTATATATCAGATCCATCCCTCGCTCCTCCACAGCTCCACCCTCTCATCTAAATATGGCTCCAAAAAACCAAGATGATGATGACAGAAATGCCAAACTCAAGGCTTCAATATATGTCTACAAACCAGTGGGTGATGTCACAGTGGCTGCCTCCATTATTTTACACAGTCTTTTGTTCACTTACTGGTGTGATGGCACCAAAGAGGGTAAGTTTGGAACCTATATTTTCTGTTGAATGCCTTGTCTTGTCTCTTCTTACTTTGCTTATTCTAGTTATATGTCTTTATATTTAATAAAATTCATAAAACACATAAGGATAAGGATAGTATCCTTGTTCACATATGGTCCTCAGCATGGATCTGTTTCAACGTATCACAGTTCAGAGCCTACTTAGCCTCTTAGTAGCTTTATTCACGCACTGATCCATAGTGAAAATGACGGAAACGTTTCCTCGCAAGAGTAATAACCGACCCAATTGCCAGATAAAATGTTGGCAGTGTATATGTTTCTGCAACCATGCATACATTACATTTGCAAATTATTGTGTAGGAGATACATTTTAACCATACATTTCAACAACACTGTGGTTAACGTGTGGTTAGGTTTAGGCACAAAATCCACATGGTTATGGTTAAGCAACGATCATGTTTTGCCTTAAAATACCTTCTATTTGTGGCACTATCCCAGCAGGAAATGCAGCAACATCTCATTATAAAACAAACACTTTTCATGGCACTTATTGGGGGTGAAACTACGGCGATGACTCACTAAAACCCAACAGGTTTTGTTGTTTGTTCTTCTTGCACAGTGGTCTGCAGCTTTACAAGCATCTCGCTTAGATGTCACACCATCCACCATTTCCTCCATTTCTTGATGACAAAATCAACTAATATACTACATCACTTAAGAAACATCAATGACGTAGGTAATGTAGTCATGGTTTGCAGAATCCTGACATTTTCTTCTGGCGACTGGGCTGAAAATAACAGTACAGAGGTCTCTGCATTTACTTCTCCATAAAGGTTTCAGCCAATGTCTTGTCATTGGCTGATTCACTTCCCTCTATATATACTGTATATATATATATGTATATGTATATGTAAACACAACAGTGTAGGTGGTCTGCTGGTACCAAAGAGACACTGTGGTCATGGTGCTTATTTTAGCACGAGTGGATTCCAATGGAAGTCTGTGGAAAATATAAACTGCTTTGGGAAAGAAGCCAAGATAAATCAGTCAGAGGATTAAGGGGGGTATTCTGGTGAGCAGACAGGAGACACTCTTACTTAATAAGTTCAGTTCACTCAGTCTCAAATGTTTGGATGATCCACCTCATTTAACCTCAAGATGTTCAATTCTTGTCATATTTTTTCAATATTTTATTGCAGAGCTTCCCATAGGTTACCTTAACCTATGGGGAGCTCTGCAATAAAAGCTGTGTCAAATTATGATATATGTTCTAACCAGTCACTGTATCTAAAGATGGATAACACATGTCCACTTCCTCCCACTGTACAAAAATGAAGCCAAATATCTCAGAATCAGCCCCTGTCATCTTTTTCTGGTGATGTAATTTGAAGACAGACGTTACTTCTCAAAGTCAAGGATCCTTTCTTGGTAGAAGCTCAGAGGGGACAGAGCTTTCTCTGTTGCGGCTCCTAAATTATGGAATGAGCTACCATTGCACATCAGACAAGCCTCCTCACTGTCCATTTTTAAAACTCGTCTTAAAACCCATTTTTATTCCCTGGCTTTCAACCCTGCATGAGACTCTGTTCTTGTTTTAGTGTTTTATGGTTTGTTTTTATTTGTTGTTTTATTGTTTTTGATTGTTTTTAAAAACAGTAAAATGATTATTTTACTGTTTATTCCTGTTTTATCTTATTTATTTTATTGTTGTTTTAATTGTTTTATGTCTCTGTTGTTTTGCCTATTTATGTACAGCACTTTGTTTCAGCTGTGGTTGTTTTTAAAGTGCTATATAAATAAAGTTGAGTTGAGTTGAGAGTTGAGTAGAAAGGATCCTTCCAAGCCAGGTGCTACTGAGGCAAATCAACAGTCCTTCCTAACTGTCAGTGAACACACATTGGAACAAGCTAGCGAGTACCCTCAGGGGTACGTCATTAACCATCTTGGGACTGAGAGGGTTTCAGGGTACTGTGATAATTTTGGCACTCTCTAATGTTGTACAATTTGAACAAATGTAGCAGTATTTTTTAAAGTCACGTGACTTTTAGGGAGAGTCTATTTCTGGATCATACTTGGTCACTTAAGGTCTTAAAAATGTATGAAGCATTAACCCTCTCATCTGCTACACTGATTTGGGAAGCCTGCCCCCCAACAAAGATACATTCACACTCTAATCCTTTGTCAGAGTGGAGTGAAGAACACAGCTGAAAAAAGCCTTTTGTGGCATTGATTTTAATCACCACACCATTTATAGTATATACACAGACTCACACACATAATCACACTATGATTCCAAAGTATTTGCAAGTACAGCATTTCCAGTAAATCCTGTGCAAAGAATTGTGGGTACTTTATACCTGCTGAGGATACACACATGCATGTAGCCTCCTTGAAATTCAGCCATTAAAGGATCCATCCTTGACTTTGAGTCTGGGCAGAAGCGATCAGCAGGTGGAGACGCAGTATCAGGTTCCCACAGCCCGACCTGAACACAAGCGGCGCCACTGATTGTGAGCACACTGACTGACACACATAGCTGTCAAAAATGACATCACATCCCCTTTTTAAAGCATCAAATAACCAATAAAAACCAACTTAGCAGAAAAACAAACACTTGAACAACCATCGGCCTGAAAAGAACTACCTAAAATGACAGAAACAATGAAACCTACATGCATCGGTTGTGTTTGATTGTATTTGCATTTGTACAATGGCTATCTTTTTGATGATGGATGGAGAAAAACAGAACACAGCAATAAAAAGAGTTGTAAAAGCTGAAAGGCTGCAGATGAGATAAATATAGTGCAGTAATGGGATTTCCACAGCAACCTTCTGCTTTTACAGGCCCATTAGCTCAGCTGCAGGAAGCATTTAGTGAATGGGTTCCTAGTGAAGGGCTTTGTGCTGTTCAATAAAAGAGACAGGATACACCAGTGTTTTCTCTCTCTTAGCTCTGAGAACAGTGACAACCCTGAAACAGTGGACAGGAGGAAACAAAGTGAGCCAAATGGGAAACACCCAGAGCTTTCAGGAGACCACTGGCCTTTTTCACAGCAGGTATTTTGACTTGCTGTAGTAAGCACAAGTGCTACCAACAACACTATCAAAGGCTCTTTCTACTTAAAGTGTTCCAGTTAGAGACAGACAGCAAGCATGCACGATACCAGGAACCTGAGATCAAAGCAGCTACATGAAATGTATGTCTCACACAAACTCATAATGCTTACTACCTGAAACATGCACATCAAACCCTCTTTCTCTCACACGACACCCTGCCTGTATGAATATTTAAACAGAGTCTGAGCACACCCAATTTTTTTTCTCTGGAAAATCAGAGACAAATTAAAACATTTTTGTCTAAACAACCACCTTTCACTGAGTCTCATCCCATCTAGCCACCAACATCATTAGACCTTAATGCTGTCTCTAAGTACAGTTGCACCACACGGCTGTGTCCTGAGCCCTTTCTTGTACTCTCTTTACACACATGACTGCATGCCTACCCACAACATCAATGTTGCTATGAAATCTGCAGATGACACAGGAGATGAGACAGCTTACAGGGAGGAGGAGGTTCAGAGTCTGACAGGATGGTGCACAGTTAACAACCTGACCTTGAACACCAAGAAAACCAAGGAGATGATCATTGACTTCAGTAGGAAAAAGGATGATCACCAGGAGATAAATAGAGAAGATGTCGAGAGGTTGTCAACCTTTAAGTTCCTGGGCACACATATCTCAGAGGATATTACTGAAATGTGAAGCATTCTTTATCACAAGAATTTCCTTCAGGGTAAAAGAGCTCTACTGAATTGAATTTACCTGTAAATCTGCTTTTACCATCAGGGGGAATAATAGTTTCATTCATATGCGACCTGTATGAATCAGAGAACGCAACTTAACTGGAACTCCCAAAAAGAGCAAATGCTGTCACATCAACGCTTTCTCAATGTGGAACAGTGTAATCCTTTCAAAAAACTAAACAACAAAAAGACAAGCAACACTGTATTTCACTGAATGAGCACTCTGAAGTTGTCTCCTGAGTCTAAGTCATGGTTTCGGGATCACACTGATAGCACTGATCTGAAAGAAAAAATCTGATTATAAATTACATTTCTTTGTAGTCATTTGATTCCCAAAGTACATTTATTTATTTACTTCCCTTTTGGTCTCCATATTTACCACTGTATCCCCTAATATGATGTCCAGCATCACCTCAGACATTTAATTTTAGAATCTGAGGTGGATTGCATCACCCTCTCAGGAGTTCCTCGTGCACTTACTGATCTGGTCACTGAATCACCATCTCCTCCCTGGAAACAGACATTTTCCTCCTTGTTAAACCTTTCATTACTGTGTCTGGCCAAGCTGCTTGCACACCATCTATTAAAGGCTCATGCTGATCACACGTCATCAATGATTACATAGTGTAGTGGCCTACAATGGAATGGAAACATCTGATGTGAGCACTGGCTACATGGAAGGATCTTTGTTCCTC